>JACEVL010001238.1:22500-65000 GCA_020284085.1 Aporrectodea caliginosa | reverse complement strand
CAGCTTGAACCAGGCCATGTTCATAAGTAGGTCATATCTTCAAACATCTTCAAAAACATCTTCATACATAATAATTATAATAATATTTGTGTTTATTGACAAGCTCACTAACGCAACCGCAGTAAGCAACATTGAAACATCGAAACATGACGGTGCAAATTTCATGATATTATTGAGCAGCCTGTAATGCGCCCAATCATTTTACAGCTGGCTCTTAGGGAGTGGAAGGATGAGTCGACGTCGACCTAGAGGGGCTATACGGGTACCGAATCGTCTTTCAAGATCTATTCGTTCTTCAAGCAAGAGTGTCACCATTTAAGTATACCCCTTCATAAGAAACATATTTTTTACACATGATCTAATCTAATTTATAATCTAATCTGAACATTTGTAAAGCGCTTCTCACAGCAGAGCTACTCAGAAGCGCTCTCAGCGTGACAGGCCCGAGAAAAGAGAAAGGTCTTTAAGCAGCGAAGAGATGCCAGTGAAATCCCCTCCAGAATCCTGCTACGAATTGCAGGGGAAGGTCATTCCATATTGAGGGACCCACTACAGCGAAAACCCGATGCTGGGTTAATGAGGTTCGTGACCGAGGTACGAAGAGATCAAGTCGATCAGCAGAACGAAGAGGGCGAGAAGAACGTGCAGAGAGTGGCTTACACATCAAGTCACAAAGGTACCCCAATAGCCCCATGGACTGTCAAGCAAAGGGTTCAAATCCTACCCAGGATAGAAAGATGTTGCGGGATTTATGCGCCATGGCACTCTATAAAGACGTGCATACATACATACATACATGCACTTACATACATACATACATACATACACACATACATACATACATACATACATACATACATACATACATACATACACGGCAAGCAACAGAGGATTTTCTCTGGACGGTATACTCTGCCGAATTAGCTCGCAGATGATCTGCGTGAAGATGTTGCTTAGCTGCTCTGACTCTTCAGTCTTTTTCTGAGCATGCGTCGGAATGAAAGAAACAGATCTTCATTATTCTACGTGGCAAACCGAATTCGTGAAACCAGTTGATGGCAATAATTATTGTCTGGCAGGTTTTCAGTTATACTTATTCTGGGACACGGTAGCCGATTTGTAAAAGTGCTCAGCCTGTAACGCGCAGAGTATAAACTTCCGCCAGCACTACGACAAATATCTGACCAATCCTACGAAGTCACCAAAACTCCACCTCTCGCTATCTCTCCACAGGTCTTTCACTCGAAACTGAAAACACTGCTTTTGACAAATCCTATCCTGAATCCAACACTTCTCCCTGCCTACCTCGCCGTCTGAACACAAAACACCATCCACCTTAGCCGCCTGTCTGTCTGCCTGCCTGACTCTCTGGATTTTGACCCCTGCCTATCGATTTTGATTTTATTGAGCGCCTGTGAATAAGCTGGTTCCCGCGACTTCGCTTTTGTGGGCGCTGTAGAAGTTCTGAGTTTACGATTACGATTACGATTACGATTACGAGTATACGGGTTCAAAGCCTCCTCCACTCAGGCGGTCAATGTGTAAGGTCCTTGAGCAAGTCCTTCACTCACAATTGCTCAGCGTCATCGATGTTCTATCGTATGGTCGTGTATGCAATTATGAACTTTGGAAGGAAGACCATATCAAATACAGTACTGCATTGTATTGTATTGTATTGTATTGTATAGGGTAGGTAGCTCTAAGATGCCCCTCTTGGAAATTTTTAATTTTCAAGAAACTGAATCACAAGAGATTTATGTTGAATACATCAACATAACTGGAAACTATTGTACAAAAACGTTACCAAACTGACATTTCCCAAATAGAACGATATCTGAAGATATATTTCGACTTGAAAGCATTTTAATTCAAGAGGCTTCGTACCCAGCTCCTGGGGTAAGTTGCACCCAGGTGTCGTCTTACCCCATTTTATTAAATACCGTAGGTTATCCATGCAAACAAGTCTCATTGGAGGCCTGCAACTAATTGTTCATAATATGTTTTGTCTTGTTGAGAGAAGTATTGTTTATGATGGAGCAGTAGTCCAAGTTTCTATAGTCTCGAAGCAACAGGAAGTCGTAGCCTAAGGACTTTTTAAAACTGGCACAGGATAAACAACAGATGTGCTCAATGATAGAGCAAAGCTCCGGATACGCCTATCATGTGTTTTCACAGTATTCTTTTCTTTATATTTCTCCCTCTAGAATTTCTTTATCTGCTCTGCGATTTTCCATGATTGTGTGACTTGTTCCTTGTTTCTTTCTTATCTTCGTTGGTGCACAGACTATTAAATCTTGTCCTGAAAGTAGTGCTTTAAATCTATAGAATATTTTTATATATTCTCGATTGAATCTCACAGCTCCTGATAGTTTTGAGGTTTCTGACTGTCTGATAGATTGTGCAGGATGTATTTTCAGAAAGCAGCAAAGCCAGTCTGAATCTGCCGTATTGTTTTTTGTACTCTCAGGAAACCTAATGCTTTTACATAACACAGGCCTACATGCAACAACAGCTTTAAGACGCCATACATTCATTAATGGTACCGTATCCATGTTATCTGCACCTAACTTTAAGATAGTATACCCTAATATTTAATGGATGAACTTGTGCCCAATGAGATGATTAAGTAATGGCATGTCGCGGTAAGGGGTGTTTTACCCCACATCAGGACCCCACATACAAAGAACAATAAAAAATATGGTGTGTAACCCACGAATTCGCAGCCCTATATATAAACTTTACACCTCTATCATTCATTCATTCATTCCGAAAATTAATACTCAGATGATTAGAAGATGATTGTAAGATGATTGTAAGATGATTGTAAGATGATTATAAGATGAATATCAGATAATTATAGGATGATTATCAAATGACAATCAGCTGATTATCAGATGATTATAAGATGATTGTAAGATAATTGTAAGATGATTATCAGATGACTATCAGATGACTATTAGATGACTATCAGATGATTGTAAGATGATTATAAGATGATTGTAAGATGATTATAAGATGATTGTAAGATGATTGTAAGATGATTGTAAGATGATTGTAAGATGATTATCAGATGACTATCAGATGACTATTAGATGACTATCAGATGATTGTAAGATGATTATAAGATGATTGTAAGATGATTATAAGATGATTGTAAGATGATTATAAGATGATTGTAAGATGATTGTAAGATGATTGTAAGATGATTATCAGATGACTATCAGATGACTTAGATGATTATCAGATGATATCAGATGATTATCAGATGATTGACAGATGCAAGTGCAGCTGATTTTTTCTCTAGAAATACTAAGTAGTTTTTTTGTCACCGTAGCTTTCCACGGCTCCACTAAGAGTCTTAACAGGCAATAATCAATAGTTGCGTCTTGTACTGGTTCTTGGAGTCTATAGCGACCATCTGCATGGTCCAGCTTTGGCATCAAGACCTGCTGATGCTGCTGGCTCTGTGGATGCGGCTGGTGCTGAGGATGGTGATGATGATGTTGATGGTGATGGTAGTGGTGATGGTCGTGTTCCTTGCGCAATGGAGACGGTTTCAGCGGCTGCTGTCTAATGGCATTTTGATGTACGTGACGGTTGGACTATGGATGCTAAGGCTTGAGGTGTCGTCTGTCTTAGAACGGCGGGATAGGAAGTGATGGGTTCGGAGACAGGCAGAGAGAGAGAGAGAATGACAGACAGAGGCAGAGGCAGAAAGAGACAGTGAGAGAGAAGGACAGGTAGAGGAGCAGTACACTGTATGGATGGAAGGAGGAGAGGAGGAGGAGGGTGAAGACGAATGAGTGCGAAGAAACAAAAGACGATTGGGAGATGATGAAGATGACAACGGAAGCTGGCGGATTCATGACGGCGCAAATGGCATCTTCCGCAGCACGCAGCAGCCGCTGGACCCGCAACAGCTGCAGATGCTAGGCAACAGACGCAGCAACACCATGGGAATAAAGGAGCTAGAGAAGGAGGAGCAGGAGGAGGAAGAGGAGAAGGAGAAGGAGACGAGGAAGAAAATAAGAAGGTGACGAAGAATAAGAGGAGGAGGAGGAGGAGGAGGAAGAGGAGGAGGAGGATAGAGAAAGGCGAGGAGAAGGAGAAACGGGGAATGAGGGGCAAGATCAGGAAGAGGAGTTGGAGTAGACGAAAAATAAGAGGAGTAAGAAGAAAAGGGAGATGAGCAGGCAGGAGAAGAGGATAGTTAAAGCAGGAGGAGAAGGAAGGGGAGGAGTTGGAGTAAGAGAATCAGAAGAAAGAGGACTGAATATGAGAATAAGTTAAAGAAGAAGAGGAGAAAATCTAACGAAACTGATGCTTTTCAATTTTGCGATATTTTAATAATTTATTTATTAATAAAATTTATATTGCGCCACTCGAGAAAACTAATTTTGTGGCTTTCTCGACACTAACCTTAATGATGTTAAATGTCATTAAGAATAGAGCATTTATCATTGATTAGTTTGACTGACTGACTGACTGACTGACTGACTAACTGACTGACTGAATGAATGACCGACCGACCGACAGACAGACAGACTGACAGACTGACTGACTGACTGACTGACTGACTGACTGACTGACTGACTGACTGACTGACTGACTGACTGACTGACTGACTGACTGACTGACTGACTGACTGACTGACTGACTGATTTAAGATAAAGAGGAATTGTTGGTTGCATTCGAATCGTGTAAACTTGGCATAGCAAGCTCATCCATTGTGAATAACTTCTACATCGTGGTCTTGTCTGCAGATTCTCTCAATGTGTTTCTGTTTCGCGTTAAGCATCGCTTACTAGTGATTTCGAATACATGTTGTAGAACACATGGAAGAATGAACGTATTTGCGTAAACGAATTCCAGATGTTTGGCCAGAGGGCTCTTATTTCCGACCAGAAGTAGCTAATACAACAACGGCGAAAATGACAACGACGAACAGTTTTCTTTGCAACGCGGACGACATAACATTCGGCGTCGAGCTGCTCCAGAACTCCTTCAACGAACTCGATTTCCTCCAGCGAGTCGACCAGTCGGGGAACCTCTATAACGGTCCGACGGTTCGCAATGCCATCCGCCGTTACGAACAGTACTGGCTTCCCCTCGCCTGCGCCCAGCCGACCGGACCATCGGGGGAGCCGCTTGCACCTCCATTGGACGTTCAATGGATCTGGCATTGCCACATGTTGGCACCTTATGTATACGAGAAGGATTGCATGAAGTTGATCGGAAAGATCGTCGACCACCAGGTCATGTCGTATTACGACGTCGACTTGGCGCAGAAGCGGACGAGGCAGATCTGGGAAGAGCGGTACCCGAAGGAACCCTTCGACTGGGCGGTCCAGACGAGCGATGGGATGGCCAAGACGGAGTCCTACTCTTCGAAGAGCAGCTACAACCTGGAACTCGCCGTCGACAGGCAGTCCAAGTTCTACTACCAGGTCTCTCTTCCGCACTACCGCACTTCCAAGTTCCTGTCGAACGCGATCGGTCGCTACAAGAAGTTTCTCTTCCTGAAGAAGATCTTCCCGGATGAGTTCCTCGTGCCCTGCTACGACTTCGACCTCGTCTGGCACACCCACCAACTGCACCCAGTCGCCTACAAGCGAGACACGTGTCAGCTGCTCGGACGGATGTTCAACCACGACGACTCCGTCAACGACCGTAGCCCCGAATCGAAACTCAGTCGATCCGACCAGCGCACCCGGGAGCTCTGGAAGGAGTACTTCCGGGAGGAGTTCTCCCTCACCGGAGCGATGTACCGCGGGGATCCGCCGTTCGGGAAGCTGGAAAAGATCAGCTCGGATGAGATCTTCGCCGTGTCCAGTAAGATGGCGGAAGTGACCATCAACAGTCTGAAGATCGAGAATGTTGATGAAGATCAGAAGTTCGTCTTGAAGGTAGGTCTGTCGGACCGGCAACAGCAAGGCCCGACCCTTCTGAAGCTGAAGGGCCCTCAGACGGAGTGGCAGGACGAGATGGGCATCACGAGGTTCATCTTCAACACCGGGACCCACTCCCTGCTCCAGTTCGACCTGATCGACAAGAAGGGTTTCATGTGCTTCGGGGCGGGGCAGAGCTGCGGGGCGCACAACTACCCCTTCCGTCAGATCGTCGAGAGCACCCCCTCGCACGGTCGGCTCCTCACCCAGACGGTTTCCCTGCAGGACGGAGGAACCGGGTCGCTGAGCGGGCCGAGCGTCGCCTTCACGGCGAGCGTTGACCCGCCGCAGAAGGGACCCTGCATCCTGGTGCTCCAGGGAGGACCTTTCCAGACGTACACGATCCCGGAAAACATCGAAAAGCTGTGGGGACCAATTCCGCTGCCAAGGCTACCAGATGGAGTGCCAAACACGTGCATTGTCGCCTCTCACAGGTCAGACAGGTTCATTCATTCATTCATTCATAAATTCATTCATTCATAAATTTATATAGCGCCCATTCCAGAGGACTACTCAGAGGCGCTCCAGACTCCAGAACGGCCAAAAAGTACAGTTTTGAGTTTAGTAAAGAAAGCTTCAGTAAGAGTCCCAGGGAGCAGGCTTATCTCCTGGGGGAGCCCATTCCAGACCACTGGGCCCACCACAGAAAAGGCTCGATTCTGCATAGTTGCAGTTCGTGCAAATGGGACTAAGAGCACCCCCCTTCTCTGCAGAGCGGAGGGGCGGCGACCTTGAATACCCGAGGGGGAGGAAAGCTCCCGCAGGTAGGCTGACATCGTCGTACCAAGGCAGGTTGCTATTGTATGTATGTATGTATGTATGTATGTATGTATGTATGTATGTATGTATGTATGTATGTATGTATGTATGTATGTGTGTATGTATGTATAGAATAGAATATTCTTTATTGTAGGACCAATTATTGCAAACCGCATTTTGGCTAACATGAAAGTTTAAAGGATTACTTTCTCTATTAATTTTCTGGATTAGACTAATTTTATGCAGTCTATACATTGTTTGTTCACATGTTATTTATATTTTACGCATGTATGTATGTACTTAGGTATGTAATGTAATGTAAATCTTCGAAAATTTCTCAGCGCCCACAAAAGCCACGTCAGGGAGACCAGCTTATCACCGGCGCTATATCAAATGAAGTCCGCAATAGCCAATATGTATGTATGCATGTCAGTCTGTCCGTCCGTCCGTCTGTCTGTGTGTCGTCTGTCTGTGTGTCGTCTGTCTGTGTGTCGTCTGTCTGTCTGTATGATTATCGGCGACGATGCCGTGTCCTGATCCGTCCGTGGTTATCCATCCATCCATCCATCCATCCATCCATCCATCCATTGTCTGTCTGTCTGTCTGTAGGTTGTTCAACCACGCTCAGCAGCTGAAGTTCACCTGTCGCGTCATCCATTCTATTCCGCTGATGATGTCAGCCGTTCAGGTGTTCTTCACCGATCAAATGGCCGCCGTCTCTCACCTGATTGGCACCAACCAACTTCCGACGTCTGATAAGGTCATTGGCACCTGATCAAAGCATCATCGCCTGCATTATCATCATCGTCATCGTCGTCGTCGTCTTCTTCGGCGTCATCATCATCATCATCATCATAATCATCTTCAGCATCATCTGTTGTCAGTCGTCGTCATCATCATTAGCGCCATCACCATCTACCGTCGTTGATAGCATTGAACAATACCACTAAATAACACGGAACAATTCCATCGAATAACACTGGCCAACAACATTAAATAACATTGAGCAATAACACTGAAATAACATTGAGCAATAAGATTAAAAACATTAAGTAGCATTGAACAGTAACATTAAATAATAACATTGAATAATAACATCGAATAACATTGAATAATAACATAGAATAATAACATTGAACAATAACATTGAATAGCATAGAACAAGAATAACAGTTAACAACATTGAACAATGACATTGAACAATAGCATTTAATAACACTGAAACAATAGCATTGAATAACGTTGAACAACAACATTAATAACATAGAACAAAAAAGGTTAACAACATTGAACAATCGCATTGAATAATATTGAAACAATACCATTGAAAATTGTAGTTGGACGGTTACCCAACGTGTCCGAAGTTGAATGTTCTGGAGGGAGAGCGAGCAATGCTCATCAAGGATCATTACGGTGACTGGGGCATCATCATTGGGAAGTGGATGGGTTTCAGAAGAGGAGTTCCTGGAAAACCAGGTAGGCCTACAGTGAACAACGGAAGTATAATCATTGTCACTAATCACTAGTGACAATGATTATACCGTTATACCTCTTGTGTGCCTGGAAATACCTGGAAAACCAGGTAGAATGACGGATGAGTCTTTAATTAATTAAATAATGGATGGATGGATGGATGGATGGATGGATGGATGGATGGATGTATGGATGGATGGATGGATGGATGGATGGATGGATGGATGGATGGATGGATGGATGGATGGATGGATGGATGGATGGATGGATGGATGGATGGATGGATGGATGGATGGATGGATGGATGGATGGATGGATGGATGGATGGATGGATGGATGGATGGATGGATGGATGGATGGATGGATGGATGGATAAATGAATTAGAAGAGAAGAGCAGTCCTTTAAGCTAACCCTGAGGCAGCCATGGTATCGTAATCGTAATTGTAAACTCGATATTTCTAGAGCGCCTACAAAAGCGAAGTCGCGGGAACCAGCTTATTCACAGGCGCTTAACCAAAACAGAATCGATAGGCAGAGGGTCAAAATCCAGATAGTCAGGCAGGCAGACAGTCAGACGGCTAAGGTGGATGATGCTTAGAGTTGAAATGGCGAGGAAGGTGAGAGGAGGAGAAGGAATCGGGATAGGATTTGTGAAAAAACAGTGTTTTCAGTTTTGAGTGAAAGACCTGTGGAGAGATAGCAAGAGGTGAGGTTTTGGTGAGTTCATATAGGATGGATCGGATATTTGTCGTAGCACAGGCGGGAGTTTGTTTCAAAGAGGCGGGACAGCTATGGCTATGGAACGATTTGCAAATTTAAGCGATGGTATGAAGTGCTAGCGACTTAATTTTCTTAGCCTCGGCATATGAGGGTATGTGGCCAGTTCTCTCCCTCGTCGTCTCATCTTCCCACCGACAGTGTGCAGTCAATATACTCATTATAGCCGAGTTGGAGTTATGGTGGAGTGCTGGTGGAGCAGAAATCTCGAACCAAATTTCTGCCCTGACGGGGATTTGAACCCCCAATCTCTCGATTGACACGCTAACCACACTGCAATAAAGGAATAGTAGTAGTAGTAGTAGTAGTAGAAGTGGATGGGTTTCAGCAGCAGCAGCAGCAGCAGCAGCAGCAGCAGCAGCAGCAGCAGTAGCAGCAGCAGCAGTAGCACTAGCAGTAGCAGCAGCAGCAGTAGCAGTAGTAGTAGGATAAGTATGAATTAAGTAATGAACTAATGTATGAACGAACGAAGTAATTTGAATAAACTAACAACAGAATAAATAAATTAAACGCATCAATTAATTAATTCTTAACAATCGTTCATCTATATTAATTATCCATTGATCCAGGAATTCCCGGCGGTCCGGACGTTGCTCCAGTGCGTGGCACTCCAGGCATCCCAGGCGACCCTGGCTTCTTCAGTGTCCAGTTCTTCCCGCTGCGCTGCGCTGGCTCCCCGCAGTACATCCCGTCGATCCCCGACCGCAACGGGGACTTCAGCTTCCGCATCGAGAACGTGGCCGTCGACCTGAAGACGGGGACCCTGACGATCGCCTCCAACACCAACGACGTCGTTCAGAACCTCTGCCTCGCCTTCTCCGTCGCCGTGCTCTACGTCCTCTGCCAGCCGCGGCCGCCCGTCGGGGCCCCTCCTGCGCCCATCGCGCCGCTCAACGGCCAGCAGGGTCCGCAGCGGCCGGGCGAGTCCGGTGTCCGTCGGCTCGAGTCGGAGTCGCTGGAGATGGTCGTGGCTGCGGGGTTCCTCTACGAGACGCCCTGTAATAGTCTGCTCGTGAGAGGCACCGAGGGTGTTTCGCTGGTCGCTGGGGCGTGCTGTGCATGTGGTACCGGTGGAGGTTGTGCTGACGGGGGTGGATTTGCCGGAGGAGAGGGGGTGGATATGGCCGCGGGGTGTGGAGGTTGTGGAGGGTGTGGGGGTTGTGGAGGGTGTGGAGGTTGTGGCGGATGTGGTGGAGGGTGCGGAGGAGGGTGCGGCGGGTGTGGTGGGTAGGCGGAGTTTGGGTCTTGGGGATGCAGCTCGTGTTGCTATTTTCTAAGGGTGAAGCGAGAACGATGCGGTCTGGATGATGATGGGAATATGTTTATGGGGTGAGAAAAATTGTGGTGCGATTATAGGGTCAGAATGTGAAAACGGGTTAGGATAGTTGAGTTAAAAACCATTATGGGGTGATCACCTAATCCCGTTTAGGATAACGGGATTAGGGTAATAATGGGGACGAATGATCGCAGTAATAGAATAAGTAATTTTGTAATAGCAGATTGATATACCATGAGAGACTCGTTAGCGGCGGTGACGGGTGAAAATTGCAATGGATATATATCGATAATAATTATGGGGTGAGAAGATTGAGTTGATCATAATGACGATGGGTGAGGATTACGATAGGGTTATCGACTGATTATGGGTGATTATGATCAATTATGAGCTAACGATGTTGAAGTAATTGATCAACAATTGTAACGGATTTTGTTGTCTACCAATTGATGTTTTGTATTAGGCCTAAATCGTCTCTGCCCGTTCAAATAATTTTTTTATTTCAAGTAGGCCAAATGGCATATTTATATATATTATCAAAACCGTGACAATACCAAAAAACAATAATAATCTATAAAAAAATAAAACCGTGACAATAATTGCTCCTTGTTTGTTGTCTAAATTCTGAGGGTTCAAAGTTTCAAACCTACCTTGGCTCTAAAAATATTAATAAATGAATTTAAAAAAAATAATATAATACGCACATCGACAAAGACTAGCCATCGCAGAAAATGCTTGCCCCATTCCTTAAATCCCGAGGGATCATATGTAACTGAGGTTAAAATAATAATAATAATAATAATAATAATAATAATACTAATAGTAACAAAATGTTTTAATAATCTTAATGTTTAGCTTCTGTAGTTGTAGGCTATAATGACCCTGTTAAGAATTTGTTGATTTACCCACCAAGTCATAAGCCTTTGACATGGTTGCCCCAGCCAACACAAAAAATTATTATCTGCAACACTACACAAACAACAAAAGAATGAGAGAAATGCCAGTGATAGAAACTTCTTACATTTATTCAATCTTAGATTCTACGAACAATACAAAGACTCCAAAGAAACGCTGTTCGATCCCTCAGTTCAACGAACACTTGTTGCCGAACCGCACTGGCGGCGCGTAGTCTCAAAACGTGGAACTAACAGAAAATAACAAACGATGTCTTGCGTGGAGGAGGTTTGAGTGAGTTAAATAAGAATTGTCAACTCAGATGGCCTAGATGTATAATACACGTTTGTCGCGAACGTCTTCATCTGGTTCCTGGCAAGTGTTGAAAGCCACAAATCTCAAAGCATCAAAAATACCCACAACAGTGTCTCAGGTCACGACGACTCAGGTCAAAGGTCGCAACCGTGAGCCAGACAACAAGAGGACAAAGCTGCTGGCATACATCAATCAGATGGTTGCTTTGCACCTGGATTAAGTCGAAATTGTGCTGAAACAAACACAAATTACATCATTAGCCAGTTGCTATACAACTTCATATTTGCAAACTACACTAAATTCACATTTTACAAACATTTAACTAACTTCACATTTTACAAACATTTAACTAACTTCACATTTTACAAACATTTAACTAACTTCACATTTTACAAACGCTGACATCACATCTTGCAAATCCTTAAATAACGTCATACTTCGCGAACTATGTATGAACTCTCTCGACGTTCTGCAAAATCTTAAATAACTTTATCCAAACCACTTCTAAAAATTGCTGTTTCTTTAACAAAGCCTCTCATTCTAGAATGGGAGAGCAGACATAAATGAAGTAGATGCAATCGACACAGAGATTTAGAACAACACATCACAAAATTCAATTTCCTAGAATTTCAGATGCTATGTGTAGAATCAACTACGGTACGTTGAAAAAGCAGAACAATAAACTTGAATTAGATTAGAATAACTAAAACAATAAATTTGAATTAGATCAACTGTTGATTACCAACCAGATAACATAATTATAATAATAATAAAATAATAATGAAATAATAATAACAATAATAATAATTAATTAATTAAAACTGACTAGATGCTTTTCCATCCAAGATGGTAAAATAACTTTGATATGTCCGTGGGTTGAATGCCCGCGGGCCATATATTGGACAGCACGGCATGGCAATAGACTATTGTGCACCCCAACTTCATTAAACACAAATTTGAATCACTTCACTCCTTCTATAATATAATTAATAACAAGTATGCAGTAGCATTACATGATATAGTAGTAACAGATGATAACAAGTTTAACAGGAGTTGAATTCAACTGTATGGCAGCCTGAAAGGTGCCCATCTGTCCTGCTCATTTTACAGTCGATCCCTAGGGAGTTGAAGGCTGAGTCAACTTTATGGGGCTAGTGGGTACTGAACCCGTATCCTTCTGATCTTCACGCCAGCGTGTTACCATTCAACCATCTCTCCGCCCTGGTAGATTAGATTAGTTGTGTGAAGAACTTGCTCTTGCAGTATGCTGTGTACACCCGAGACTCAATAGCTGAATCTGTTAAGCACATTACATTGTGGGGCGCGATGGTGTAGGGGTATCTTCGGTGCCTTGCAGCCGGAGGGTTGCGGGTTCGAATCCACTTCAAGCCGCTGCTTAGGGCTCCTGGGCAAGTCCTTCACTAGCAATTGCTATGCGCTTCGGCGTGAAACTCCAATTCAGTGTCCGCGCTGTGCCAAAACAAAGAATCTCACCTGTATGATGTAGAACCGAGGTTTTTGTTTCCGTGCAAGCGCCGAGTGAATGGTCATTGGCGCCGCAGTTCGGGCAGCACTGCTTCAGTTTGGCTACAGTGAGACTGTGAGGATGGATGGGAGGAGGGTAGTTTGGATTGAACTGGACACACTGGGATGTCGTGAAGAGCGGGGAGCCCATCATCGGCGGATGGTTGAGGTGCGGGGGCGGCTGCTGATTCTGCGTCATGTTGAAGAGGATATCGTTGCCGATGCCGTTGAAGGTTGGCGCCGCGACCGGCATGTGGGGTGGGAGGGACGGCGGAGGGTACGACATGTTGTGGTTGATGAATCCGTTGACCAACGTGAAGGTGTTGTGGTGCGTCGGAAAGAGGTGACCCTGCCAGACGAACGGATAGGTGTACGGCATTCCGGGCAGCGGCGGCACGGCGCACTGCAGGCACTGACAACAGCTGGTGCACGCCCCGCCGTTCGCCGAACCGTTGCCCGGGGGCAGGGGCAGGATGGGCGGCGTCGTCGACGGGGTCGGTATGGCCGAGGGCGTCATCATCGAAAGGGCCGGAATGGAAGGTGGACCGGGAGGAACCGGGAACGACTGAGTGGCAGACGGCAGCGAAATCCGCTGCATTACCATCGGTCCCGGATATGGACTGGAAATTGGAACGTCCTGGTAGAATGCTACCGTTCCGCGCGGACCGGTTTCCATGCCGGAGGACGAGACTGCGGCGACGCTCCGACTGGCCGAGATTCTGAAGGCAGAGCCGCCTTTCGCGTCGGCGTTCGACATCTTCGACCGCCTGGGCATCGTCGTCGGAATATTCAGGCTCGTCGGCCTGGTAAAACCGCCTTCGGGGCTGACTAGAGCTGGACTGGAATGTCCGACCGGTTCCCCAGCTTGGCTACCGTCGCAGAGGACCATGCTTTGTGTTGTTATGGTTACCATTGCGGATGTCGTCGATGCGGTGGCTTTTGCGGATAAGACGCTGGCCTCCACGGCCAAAGTCGGGCAATGCTTCTCCCCGTTTGAGTCGGACTGGTGGTGGATAGCACGTGCGTTCGCTCTATGACTGGCGCCGAGAATTGGCCTCGCCTGTTTCATCACTAGGTTAGTCTGTGAGGTCGCTGGCATCAGTGTCCCAGTTTTAACTAGACTCGAAGAAGGTACGAGAATGCACTGTGACGCCATCGACTCCCGTGAACTAGAGAAAGGCCTCAGACTGTTTGGAGTGAAGACGTGGTTTTCGAGCACCGGATTTGCAGCCAAGTTTTGTGTGATGGGAACAAAGGACGACTTGTCGACATAGTCTGAACTGTCATTTGCTGTGAAACACACCTCATCTCTCAGATTTTTATCTGAAAAGCATACACATGCTTGTCTCTTCATTGGCCATACACAAAACATAAAGCATTCAAAACTTTGTTTGCAATATGTACATATCATACTGCATCTTAAAGGTTCATATAAAGTGTTTCATAACAATCACAACTGCAATACACAAAACATTCCTTATTAGATTGTTTTTAAAACCATATCAACAATCACCTTATAGTGAAGTCATGTTATGAGTTTATTTTTTGTACATGAACTAATTTTGAGATCTCTAAATGTGTTTTTATCAGAATTCATGGAATAATGAAGCCAACATCACAGCAATATGTTTAATTTAAATGAATTCAACTAAAGAATACCAGACATACAGACCAGGGTTCAAGAGTAAGTAAGTAGTTCAAACAACTAATCAAATGTACCACCTAACGTCATCTTATTTTTAATCAACAACTAATCCAATCCAGGCTATTCTTAATCAGCAATCAATCTAATTATAGGCTATTGTTACTAAACAACTAATCTAATATATTCTCAGCTTATTCAACAACTCTATCTCAGAACTTCTACAGACATGGAATGTGGATGACTGTTTCCCTTCCCAGGTTTTCCCATCACCATATGTGATTCGATAAACAGCGCTTCGGGGTGTTAAAACCAACTCAGTGCCGGATTGTTAATTTTAATTTACTCTAGCCTGTTCGGCAAAGTTTTGCGTGATTTTCGAATATTTCTCTGGATTATCATCATAGATTGGATTTTTGTGCGATTTTGCGTGTTTTAAGTTGGTAGTTCTGCAGTTTTGGTACGTTAAACTTACTGATTTGTAATTTACCTTTTTGCCTGGGCTGGAGTTGGGAGTGCTTCTGTTACCTTGTTACCTTGAACGGGCGCTATATAATTTTTGATGAATGAATGAATGACCACTCAACCGACCTTGATCAACGTCGTCCAACATCTCCCCATCGAGTCGAGCGTACGCAACCGTCGGATAGAGTCCAGGTGGCAGGCCTTTCGGACCGCCGACACTTCCCAAGGGCACACTTGGCACAAGGTTATTCAAGGTCATGATGGGGGCTGGCAGTCGCTCCTGTCCCTGGAGGCACCATAAGACGGACTGACAATCAGTCGAGGAACTGGAGATCAAGGCATTAGCACCAACGCCACCACCAGTGACCAGTGGCACAGCATTCGTCATCAGGATTCTGCAGATATCAATGCCAAAAATGTCTATGCATATCTGTTGTTAATATAATATAATCTTTCATTATTATTTCAAACTGACACACCGCAGTATGATTACAATGAATGGTATGAACAGATGATCAAAACTTAAGTGATTACAGATCATATCCAAATTATTGTTATAGGAGTTGAATTTAACTGTTTCGCAGCCATGCAAGGCGCCGCGTCCGTGCTGATCTTCTGTGTGCAAACAGATCATTTAGAAAGAGATCATTCTTAGTGTACTGTAATCACTTTATTACAAAAGCTCATTCACAGGACAATGACCTGTTCTATAATCTAATCTCCATAATCTAACCTAATGACTTGCACTCATTCAGTCCCTCACTTGGGGCATTCAAGCGTTCCAACAGGATGAAATCCAGGTAAATCATAGAACTTTAGATCTAAAGAACTCTAAACAACAGAATCGACCTAACGAACCGTTTCTGGTCCACGTCAGATTTCGATCTGTGTACAGCTGAGATGATGTTGTCCTGTGAAAACTGGTCTAAGTCCTGGTCAACCGTTTGCAACTGAACCAACAACAAACCAAACAAACAATTAACTCAGACGGGATTTCAGATAACTAGACAGACAACAGATGTAAGATGACTGTCATCTTACGTCACTGTCTTAATATCCTCCTTCCCTACCGTCATCGATCATCTCAAGGCCATGATCGTCTGTCATGATCTTCACCAATCATCACCAACATGATCGTCATCGTCATTGTCATATCCACTGATTGGTGTGCACTGCGAGAGGCGCTATATAAATTGATAGACACAATCCAATATCCTGATAACCATCGTATCTAAAGGACTCTAACAATGGAATTGATCTAATGAACCGTTAACTCATATCACCACCCTCACCTGTTGCCATCACACTCATCATTCATCATCATCAACAGCATCATCATCTCATTATCATCATCAAGATCATAATATGTGATGAGTCGGCTGACATCATCATTGCCATCATTAATATGATCCATGCTCTGAGTTTATTACCAGCATCTCAAAAGTTGCAACAATAATTAGCAACTTCTATTTTGCCGGTGTCCAACACATGAAGCATCAACCAAAGGTTCACGAAACCAAGCTGCAGCAGGTCAATACCCTGAAAGTTAGCCTTTTTGAAAAGTTGTGTCGCAAACACACATCGCTAAAAGATTGCCAATTTCAACATCTTCAATATATACCTACCACTACTTGGAATATGCCAGGTAACTACAAGTGCTTACCTTACTGCACGAATTTGCAGCTACAGCATCGGGATGCTTGTGAAAGTGCTTCTGTTTCAGCCAAACTTCGGACGTGCTATTCTGAGAGCTGGCCAATTCCACCGGGCTGCTGCCGCTGGTGATAGACTGTGGCGGCGAGATGCTCGGAGAATGGGGCGATAGAGAATGAGATGCAGCCAAAGCAGAACTACAGATTACTGCATTTTCAGATATCCTACAAGTAAAATGTATTCGTGGTAACAAGCTATACCTGAAACCTGTCAAAAAATGGTGTCTTTGTAAGCAACAACAAGAATCTCCTTACAGCGAGACTGTAATAACAAGGCTGATTTCTGTCCATACTACTTCTGGCATCCATGTCATATCAGATAAATTCTGTGCTTTGATGAAGCATGTTATAAGGAGTCTACAGTGTACAGATCCATCACCACAAACAGACATCATAGCAAACCTAACATGTCAAAGACACTAGATACCTCCATAAAAAACATGAAATTAACAGCCGTTTATAAATACCTGGGGTGTTCGATAGTGTAGTGGTCAGCATTCTGAACTGTCAATCAAGAGGTCGGAGTTCAAATCCCTGCCAGGGCAGAAATCTAATTCAAGATTTCTGCTCCACTTGCACCCCTAGTCCACTCAGCTATAATGAGTACACTGACCGTACACTGTCGGTGGGAAGATGAGACAGCAAGGGAGATGACTGGTCACCTGCCCTCACATGCCGAGGCTAAGAAAATGAAGTTGCTAACACTTCATGCCCCTTGGCTGCTTCAGGGCTAGCTTAAGGGACTGCTCTTCGTCTTCCTATAAGTACCTGGTTGACTGGAGTATGGATGAATTTTGAGCGGCGAGCCATGGATGTCGGGGGGTAGGACCGGACGTTGCCATCACAGGAACAAGGTGCGGCTTGGCAGCAGCAGTCGTCATGTGTGGACGCAATGGTTTCCCTGCCATGTCAGCACCTGGATGGAAATGTAAACTGTTTTAACAACATCCATACAAAACAACAAAAGTGTTACCACATGTTTAAAGTGTTACCATATACATACAAAACTCCAAAAGTTTTACCACATGTTTAAAGTGCTACCATATACATACAAAACACCAAAAGTGTTACCACATGCTTAAAGTGTTACCATAATATATTACCTTCTCCCCAGATTGATCATACATAGCATTTAAAAAGTACATGGACACATGGAATAAACAACATAGTACACTGACAATGTACAGCTGGTGTACACATGTGATAGCCAAACACACCAAAGGGCAGTAGTGGAACAGAAAGCTTAAACATTTTCCTGCCTTGACAGAAATGAGAACCCCAAACACTGTTCTGACAACAGTCCAGCACTTTATCAAAATGTACAAAGCACCAAACAATTAAATCAAAGTACCGGGTTAGTCATAATCCAATAGAGAGAAACGGTGAAATTCAATAATTCAGACAAACCATAAGTAAAGCTATGGAGAGGTTAACTAAATAGACAAGTGTTAAACAAAAGCTATGTACATAAAAATATATGAAAAGCAACATAAAACATATAACTACATTCTGTATTGGATTGTAAAATATATTAGGACTGCGGATTTTAACGATTAATTAATTTACTAATTGTTAAAAATTTTAATTGATTAATTTTGGCTTATTCAATTAATTTTTTTACTTATTTCACGATGTTCGAGTGGCCCATTTCCCGAGTAAACAATATGGAGAACAATGATAATGTGAAACGTTTGAGTGGAAAATTAAGCGATAATTTGGCATTTAAGGTAAATGCTGATGGAAAAGTCAAAGATGGCGACAAAATTAACTGTCTTCATTACAATAAACAGTTTGCATTATTATACAGTGTATTACAAAGACACATTTCACGAATTTCTCCGAAGAACTGTAAAATCGTGCGTGCACATGAAACTAAACCAACCTCTCTTGGTGCCATGTTCTGCAGCCATGTGAGAATTGTAGACGGTCAGACTACGAATGTGGTTTCCACGTGGCTTCGACTCCTCCTCTGCAACTACAAAACCAACACACCATTTTTGCAGCCGTCAACCGAAGTGATCAGTGCCGTTAGTGGCCACTGTCAATAGCACTTGTGACATTCTAGTGTTTCACTCTAAAAGTAACTTGCTAAATATGATGCTCTATATAAATATTGTTGTCATATGTTCTTAATAACATTTAACCCTTTAACGACGAGCTGCATATGGTTTCCCATTCATTTTAGTACATGCTCGTCGTTCAAGGGCTAACACTGTACAGAGAGTGCCTCTAATTATTTTGCTCTAGATTCTAATTGATTAGCTAATCGATTAGACAAACAGCTAATTCTAATCGATTAGCTACAAGATTTTTACAAATTCTAATTCTAATCAATTAGAAATTTAACTGATCATGCCCATCTCTGATATAGCAACACATATCTTACCAGCAGTGCTTGGAATAGATGTTGTTTCAGCACTTCCAGCGCCATTCCGGCTGGAGATGCTACACAGACTGATCGAAGTGGTTAAAGAAGTCGTGGATGGAGTAACTGAGTTAACGGCGACTAGCGACGATGACGAAGACAACGATTTGATCGGCTTGTCTTGAGAAAAGTCCATCATCAATTCACACCTGAGAAAGTTTTCTGGTAACAGAGAAATTTTCCTGCAAAAGACACAAACAGTTCATGAGAGATCAAACTTAAAAGGGCAATGTAATGTAATGTAAAGGAACATTTATATAGCGCCCCTTCAAGATATCTACTCAGAGGCGCTCTCTGTGCTAGCCTATATGATGTTAAATGTCACTACTACAGAATATGTTACATCTCTAAGCAACACAGTTAGGGCAACCACTTTCAGCCAAGTAAATACACCAGAAACTATAACATTTGATTCAAGAGACATCAAGAACCAAGTTACAACATGGTCAATGGTCATGTTGTCCAGAGTTTTTTGCATCTAGTTTTGGCATCCAAATCCCTGCCAGAATTCTTGTTATAGTAAGGCATGTTAAAGGAAGTCTCCGGTGTATTACAGAAATGCAAATAAACATGTCAAAACTAAGTACACCTCCTCTGTACCAAACTGTGCTTGCAAACCGGACCCCATGTGCAGCATTTCATTCCAAAACTGTACTTAGCGTTGACAATAAACTAAAGTGTGTTTAAAAAATCGGGCCACAAACCAAAATTCATTCAAAGCTCCTGGTTATAAAACCAAGCATAGAGACTAATAAACCTCTGTGCAACCATTACAAAAGCCATTAAACTGCCTGAGAAAGTCATTAAAATCTGAGAAAACAAGAGAGAAAAAACTTGAGAGATTTCTGCTACAGCGGATTTCTGCCTTTCTGTATCAGAGGACTGACGGTTGTTGACCTGATTGTGGCTTGACTTTGGTGTGCCATCGGTTGATGCCTTGTGCATTAGACATGGCACCATAGAAATAGCTAATTAATAATATTAGTAATAATAATCAAAGTTTAGCAGAGCTACAGAAGATCATCAAAAACTGTGGACTAAAAATACATAAGAAATTCTGACGACACAGAATGGTCTTGAAGAGTCCAGATGACTGAACTTAGATCATAATCACCAACATCATTCATTCATTCATTTCAGATATTTATATAGCGCCCCTTCAAGATTTCTACTCAAAGGCGCTCCAGAATACAGCGCGGACACTGAATCGGAGTTTCACGCCGAAGCGCATGAGCAATTGCGAGTGAAGGACTTGCCCAGGGTCCCTACGCCGGCGGCTTGAGGTGGATTCGAACCCGCAACCCTCCGGCTGCAAGGCACCAAATATACCCCCTTGAGGTGGATTCGAACCCGCAACCCTCCAGCTGCAAGGCACCGAACATACCTCTACACCACCGCGCCCCGCAATCATCACAATCATCTTCATCCTCGTCATTCTCATCATGACCTGAACTCATACAAGTGGCACAAGATATCAACCTTTTTGAGTTTTGACATCAAACATAGCAATCAACTTACACATGGAGTCAGCTTAAACACAATCAGTCAATCACCTATTTAGACATACATATATCACATATATCATCTGTGGAAACAGTCATAATGTTGACTCAGCCTTCCACTCCCAAGTGAGCAACGGTCAAATGAGCAGTAAGACAGATGGGCGCCTTGCAGGTTGCCATACAGTTAAATTCGACTCTGTTAAACTTGTTAATATCTGTTACTACCATATCATGTAATCTTACTGCATACTTGTCAGTTTCAATTAACAAATGAATATTATTATTACTATTGCTATTATTATTATAAAATTTTTCAGCATGTAAATGTAGGCAACATCACATTAGAATGAACATTAAACTTTTCACACTACAGACTGTGCAGTTGCAAACTGGACTTCCCAACACAAGGAATATTTACAATATTTACAAAAACACTACAATCATGCTTAGTAAAAAAATCCATATTATTAGTAATCTGCCTTTTTGCGTCATACAGTAATACCACACAAAGTGCACTGCATTAGTCACCAGCGGAGCCAGAGTAAACACAGTAAACAATAAATCTAACAGGAAGTGAAAGAAAAAGTGCCAGGCCTGAGTGTTATTACACTGCCACTGACTAAACTAATTAACTAATTAATAACAGATGCAACGGTTTCTCTTTGAAAAGACGCACCTAAAATAATCCTTCAGGTTTTCTAGTATATGGTGGTTTTTATCTACAATGAAAAGACAAAACAAAATTTACAAGTATGCAAACGTTTCCAGATTTCAACATGAAATACAATAGAAAATATATACAACAAAGCAAAATAGACGAAGTGCACGATAACATTGGTTTTACATATATAAGAAGACAAATGCACACACCATTATCTGCATGCATTTACCAGAATGTGTTCATTTATCAATGTACATATGTAAATATACGTGTATACGTATGTTATTTATAACTGCAATATAAAGTAGCATACATATACGGCAAATGTACGCATGAACACATACGTAAGCACGCATATTATTTATAATGTATTGTTGCACATGCATGTATTTATTTATAGTCACATGCATGCGAGTATGTATTTGAAGATTTCTGTAAAGCCTCTCCAAGTTGCAACATACCCTTTTGACGTTATGTTATTCCCAGCAGGAATCTTACCTTGAGGGAAGAATGGAATCACCCTTTCCTGTTTATAAGCCCCAGCATAACTCGGAAACATGCGAATTAGCTGCAATTACCAAAACAATCATCATTAATGAACCGAACTTTAGATAAAACATCAAACCACTTCAAAATAATGCCATTACTCCAACTTAACACTTCCAGTATATGTTCTCTTTATCGGCCATGTTTACTCTCAGCTAACTCTGTAGCACACACACACTGTATATGTATGCGTGTACATATATGTACATATGCATATTATTTATAATGTTTGTTTGTAATGTAATAAATGTAATTTATAATGTTTGTTCCATATGCATGTACAATGTAAATATACATATGCATGCAGTGCCACGCATATTATTTATAATGTTTGTTTGTAATGCAATAAATGTAATTTATAATGTTTGTTCTATACAAATTTAAGTCTCTTCACATATTTCATTTAATAATTTTTGCTACACAACCAGTCCATGCCTTCATGTTAATAGTCTACTTTCTTTGCATGTGATTCTAGTTAACATTCGGTACAGTCAATTAACATCGATCGGTATTATAATTTCATATTTACAACTTTACATTACTTTATAAACTACCAGTCTCCCTTTCTCCCTCCCAGCCACTCCTTCTCTAGCTCCCCCTTCCACTCCCTCCCTCTCCCCTGCCCTCCCCAGCTCCCCCTCTTCCTACCCCTCCACTCCCCTCCCCCAGGGGAGAACGCTCAACCTGTCAGCTACCCTGTCCCACAGGTTCGAGGCCGCTATTCCGGGGTCCGCTACTCCGGACTATATGTGGTTGACATGCTGCGCAAAAGGTACAATGTTTTCTAATGACGACACTAACCCTGACCCTAACCGACCCTCATGACGCGGAGTCAGATGACCCAGGCTGCCCTAACCGACACTCATGACGCATAGTCAGGCGGATCCCCGGAATAGCGGATCCCCGGAATAGCGGACCCCCGGAATAGTGGGCCGGTACCGTCCCACATGGTCATAAATTTTCCTATGTATCTAAGTTGCCACTTGCCTGTTTATGAAACTCAGAAAGTTCTTGATATGTCTTTGTGACTCTGGTGACTGAATTATCTGACCAAGATACCTGCAGAAAAGATAGACACAGACGAAATTCTCAGAAAACAATTCAACAACCGACATCAAGGAATACAGACATACAATCTTCCACAAAACGACATACTTAATTGAAATGATGGTAGAATTCAGGGCTGTTAATACTTTTTTTCACTATAATTTATATGTTTTCTCATCCGCTTGAGTAAGTCGCGATCAAGAAATAGTGAGAAATAAATTCTTTACGCTTCGAAAATTGCATCTTTCTTCGAAAATAGCCTCTTTCAGCCATCTATGATCGTTGATGTGAATGGAAAGAATCTATTTTTCCGTGATTAAACGTAAACTTACTTATAAAAAAGTATTGGTAAAAGTATTGGTATTGGTATTGCAATACTTTTAAGAAATAGTATTGGTATTGCAATACTTTTATTATGAAGTATTGGTATTGGTATTGCCAATACTTTTTTCCAGTATTGTTAACAGCCCTGGTAGAATTCAAAACCAGACACACTGAACAGAAAACTGTATCAACCAGAACACTCATGATAAGATTTTGAAGCAGTACACAATTCACTTGCAAAACGCATAATTAATTTGAATTAATTAATTAATTAATTTTCTATCTTTAACCCATAAGGAACGATGCTACAATTGTTGGTGTCATGCTTGAATTTCAGCCCAAAACACTCGCCCACCCTGGAACCATGTCTCTAAAAGACTAAGACTTTTGTCAAAAGGGCATACATGTCTGATGATCTTACGATGGTCACTGAGCGGGAGGGACTGTCAACCCAGAGGCTAAGAGTTCAAATCCCCTGCAGGACTGAAAATAGTTCCACAGTTCTGTTCTGCTGTACTCACTGTAGAACCTAAAGCCCTAAAATGAGTAACTGTCACTGAGAAATTGGGCGATAAGACAGAGGACAGGCTGTCAGTCTGTCACCTGCCCTCAAATGCCAAAGCTAAGAAAAAGAAGCTACAAAAACTTCATAACCAAGCCTGCCTCTCAGGGTGGCGTAAAAGACAGGGTCTCCCCTTCTTTAAGTTGCTGACTATAGCACCACTGGGTACTAAGACAGAGACAGACAGACTGAAGCAGACAGACACAGAGCTATATAGACAAAGTGATGAAGAAATCCAGAGAAAGAGGCAGAAAACATATAAAGAATGACACAGACACAGAGAATGTGACTGACAAACAGAAAGAAAGACAACACATTAGCAAGAGATAGAGAGACAGAGACAGACAAACGCACAGTAAGAGACAAAAACATAGAGCATGAGACACACGAACACAGAGCAAGACAAAGACACGAACAGAGCAACAAACAGCAAGAGCCAGACAAACAGAGCAAGAGCCAGAGAAAGAGAGCAACAGACAGACAAACAAACAGAGCAAGATTAAAAAAAGAGTAAGAGCCAGACAAACAAACAGAACAATAGACAGACAAACAGAGCAAGAGTCATACAAACAGAGCAACAGACAGACTAACACGGGCACGGACAGACAGAACAAGGCAGTTCCATAAAACAAAGCCAACCCCGACCTGACTAAACAGAAACAGCTGAATGGTGAGAGAGACAGAGACAGATAGACAGACAGACAGACAGAAACGTAATAGTTTGGACCTGTTGACTGGCAAACATATGTAAAACTTACACATAGTAATTAAGTTCAATGAGAAAATCTTGTGTACGACGCCCGCATATTAGTCACCCATGTACGGGCGTTTTAACTGGTTTATTACACGTCAATCTAAGGGCATTAGTTCAAATATGGTTTCACTAAAAGGCCCTTTACTTCCGAACGAAAAGACGCAGACTCCCGTGTCCCAACATTCAGGCCTCTTACTGAAAATGATGATTAAATCCGGAAGTTTAAAATTTAATATTATGCAAGTTCGGATTTTTAAGCTTTGACGTGAGGAACAGTTTTGAAGGACCAAGGTTCAGACATATTAGTTCAGAGGAAACAGTCTGGAAGACATTACTGGTTGGAACAAGAGCAATATAGTTTTCAGATTTCTACAGCAACTTGATCATAATGTACAAGGCATAAACTGATGGTTATTTCTAAGCAAAATAACATTCTGAAAAGGTAATGGTAATTGCAAATTTATATAGCGCCACTTCAGGAGACTCATCAGAGGTGCTCCCAACCTAACACAATAAAACCACAATTGTGACCCAAGGGATCAAAGTGAGTCGCATGTCGGAAATTTTAGAAAATGAGTATTTTACATATTCTTAACGACCACATTTTTTGCTTTAAAACGACACCAAAAGTTTGGTTCGACCATAATTTTTGATAAAGTTACGAATGATTAGGCCTATGTGTTTTTTGTTGAAAATTTTTTTCATTTATTTTCATATATAATCACAAAAAATACAAGTATTCTCTGTAAAAAATCCTGGAAATACACATTAAAACAACGAATTTCATCAAATGTGAGATATCAGAAATGGAAAAAAAATTTTTCACCCATTTCTATTAAAATCTGAAAAAAGAAAAAGTGACTTCTGATCATATTTTGCTGTTTTCCTAGCAATGTAAATTGCCAACATCCGACTCATTTTGATCCCTTGGGTCACAATTGAACAAAATGGTCTTCAAGCATTTGCGGAAAAGAGGAGAGGTCGAGATGAACACGCCGAAGCGCAAACATACAAAATACAATCCCTGGGCCAGCCGATTTGCAGTAAGAACCAACAAGACACAACATCGCACATAAATCAAAGTGATAGTTAAACTGAATGATGTTTATACCTCCAAAACATAATCCTGTCTGCTCTCAGCCGAGGTTGTTGACTTCAAACCAATTTCCTTCACAAAGACTAAACCACAAACAGAAACAGGACAATGTTACAGTCTGAGATAACTAGTCTACTTAAAATTTATATAGACTGAGGTTGGGTTATTTAAAGAGACCGTGCATGTAAAAGTCAGTAAATATGAATAATGTGGTGTGGATGAGCATTCTCTACTGCCAACAGAGAGTGAAGTTGATGCCAGAGTCAAACTGTGGGTCGTGCAGTGTTTCCGTTAGAGTCCAAAAAGAGGATGTTTTTACGCCCTGACCTGGAAATTTTTGGACGTAGCTCATTGCTTTCGGCTGTCACACTGAAAAATTTGGACGTTTTGACGGATGTAAAAACGGCCATTTGGGCGTTAACGGAAGGATAAATCTTCTGCGGCGGAAGTTTCCGCCACAAAATAAACGAAAATTTTACTTCTGCGGCTGAAATCTTTTGCGCATGCGTCACGCATGCGCCGCACATGCAACTTGAAAACATCTTAAATGGCGGACGTGTGGCCAGTTCAAATTTTTCGCTGAGGATTTATCCTTTTTCAAATGCGTTACTTCCTATATATTGGCGTCGTGAGGGTCGGTTAGGGTCAGGTTAGGCGTCGTGAGTGTCGGTTAGGGTTAGGGTTAGGGTTAGAGTCGTTTTTAGATAAAATTTGAAAAATTTCCGACGCACAATATGTTTTCGCGGGTTGCGTCGCGGCATTATCCGCCGCAGAAGTAAATTTTTGCGGGTTGCGTGGCTGCATTTTCCGCCGCAGAAGCACCACGCTTAACGGAAACACTTGGGTCATGACAAGTGATTAAATCTTGATTTAAAGATAGCAGTTAGTGACAAGTCAGGCCTTTTGTTTTACACTGTGGCCTATCAAAATACAGTGCAGTACAACACAATTGCAACTCTTTTCAACAAATACATGTTTAACTTGTAGCAAAGTCTCTGCCGCTGCACTTGAGCTAGGGTCACTCGAGAGATTTGAACACTAGCGAGTTCCTTCATTTATACATGTATGCTCTCCGGAGATTCATCCAAATCTCGCGAGAGCTTGTGTAGCCAAGGCACCTCGACAAACATCATATGACTCACATGGCTCGCATTGCATCTGGCTGAAACTGAATATCGGCCTTCAGCGGTGCCCATAGTTCAAATCCTGGTGGACCATGCGACATCACAATTTGTATCTATCCGTGTTGCAGCTCTTTTGAGAATTACTTAAAAGGGCTATGTTAAGCGTCTTGACAAAAAATACAATGTGAAAGGGAAGCTATGACCAGTCATTTGACTGCTAAGACTGTGTGCTTAACTATGAGCCAGTAGCTCATGCCTGCAGTATCTTAATGTACCACTACTAAGCAGTACTGAAAAATAAAAATTAGGCCACCACGTCCTTAAAATTAATGTTTTAACGATGAGCTGAATTAGTTTCCCAGTTGCTTTTAGTACACTCTTGTCGTTAAAGTGTTAGTGGATATAGAGGAGACATTCATTTCTTGCTCTTCAGCTCTTGAGTTTTAGATGGGCATGATTAGTTAAATTGCTAATCGATTAGAATTAGAATCTGCTACTGAAATTTGCTAATCGATCAGAACTGGAATAAGCAAAAGCTTGTAGCTAATCAATTAGAATTAGAATTGGCAGCAGTTAATCAATTAGCAATTAGAATTTAATCATTCATAGATGCATTTGCTTCAAGAATTTGTCAAATTTTAATCAAAGAACAGCACATGTGAACAAATAATTCGTGACATGGAGTCTGACCAGCAGATTTGAACCCATGACATTTTGATTACAGACCCAGCACAATTATGGAATAGACCACTGTGTTGCATTTCCTGAATAGTGCAATATAAACATCCAGCTCCATACACAGACAGAACTCTTACTGTATTTGCAATTGTGTGCAATAAAGATTGAATAAAAAGAGAATTTTCAATACCTGGATAACTTGCACAAGGTCCCTTCACAGAAACCGTCTCCAGAAAGGTTCAAACCCATATTATTCACGTTATAAGGCAAGCGCTTTAACCAATCTGCCACAGTGTCACTTTTTTCTTCTATACATACATTCACAACAACTTACTTCATCTTCAGGAGATGACTATATATGATAAGATTTACAACCACTGTTTGCCCACCTTCAGTTGCAATTTTAAAGATCTGTCATATATAGCAACATTTCAAAAGGCCCCAAAATACTTTAAAGGTGCTATATAAATGCTCACATATGAGGTTGAGGGATACCTTTGAGGTATACTGACCCGACTCAGGTTCCGTGCCAAGTTGAGTGGAATTGTGAACCGATGCACTTCTTATTGCACTGCTCCCAGGCTCTTCGTCTTCGTCATAGCCCGCCTTGAATCGAAAACTGCTCTGGCCGTCCACATTTACGCCGTTCTTCTCCTGGAAAAGTCATTCAACCAAACAGAAGTATGGTGTCAGTAATTTTTTAATTACTATTATTATGTGTTTATTAACCGCCACTAGCTAATGACCAAGTATCAATAGATGGCACTGAACAATTGTGAGTGAAGGACAGGTCCCTACACTGTAAACACCTCAGGGAAGGTGGCTCAAACCTTAACTCTCCGCATTACAAAGCGAGTGCTCTAACCGATCAGCTACCGTTTTCCATTGTCTCACATGCTAGACATCAACCAAAAACCAGGACACATCAGACAATATCTTCCGAGCATTCTCATCATCACGCTTACCAGAAACTTAACACTTTAACGATGACAGTGTACTAAGATTGTATTTTTGTATTGTATTTTCGTTTATTGATCTACTCTAGCTGTCATAACGCAGCTAGTTAAAGAAGAGTGATTGGGAAACCAATGCAGCTCATTGTTACAGTGTTAAACAGTGTACAAACAACAATAACGGATTTTGTGACAAGGACAAACACGGTTTGATCTTAATGGTTTGGACATCTTTATAAACTGGCAACACCTAGTGCAAGTTTTTTTAAGTGGCCCAGAGAAGTGTTAACACTTTAACGACGAGCGTGTACTAAACGTGACCATGTAACCAAAGCAGCTCGTCGTCAAAGTGTTAAATCAGCCAGCAAGACTTATACAACTGAACTGTTTGTTGCCGTGGTAGACTCACTGGACAGTTGCAAGAACTTACGCTAGTGCCACTGGCATATATATACATGTCAGCTATAGATACCATACCATATTTGTCACCACCAATGACTCCCTCATCATAACCATATCCCATTTCACAAGTCTGATACTAAATGCTATCTACAATTCTTCAAAACAGGGAAAGGTACCTATTCTACAAACCATATATAGCAGTTATTTGTTCTTCCTCATTCAAATCGTGAAAAGTCAACAAAAAGTCAAAGAATTCTGGACAGCATCCAACAATTAAATAAAATTCAGCTCAAATATAAAAGTTTAACTTAAAATGGTTAATTTCCGGTAACAAAGAGACGTGTATGGAATAAAGATACAATTTGTAGTCCCGCAAAAGCTCAAATCACGGCTACAAAGTTATGACGATCAAAAAGCAGACTGACCCCAGGAATGCAAACTGTTGAATCGTTGAGGATGCTTTTCAGTGTTTTGCGGTCGTTGTACAACTGGAATCGCTGACTGAAAGTGAATGCAGGATGGTGTAAGGCCATCGTAAACAGCAGAAGTATGTCATCTGCCATTTGGAAGTCACACATAGCTGGTCTCTCTGAAGAACCGGACTGCTTAACAGCGTCTTCAATGAGGTCCTTCAGACCCCTCAACATGTTATACAGCACATGCGCGCAGAAGGAATTATCAGAATGCAAAAGTGAAACATATACGTTCAGAGCTCCACAGGAGTCTTTCGTGGCCTCGTTAACCGGCGTCTCCCGCAACGCGTCCGAGTCGTTCGCCTTAGTTTCGAACTCCTTAAGGTCGGAGTAGTCCTTTCTGGCGAGGTCCTCCAAGTAGGAACCAATAAATCTTAGCTCGAGGGGGACGCACAGTTGAAGCAACCCGCACATCAAATCTATCCTGTCGGCGCTGCGCAAGTTTTTAAACGAGGCGCACAGCTCATCTTTGCAGACCATGATGTAGACACACACACGCACAAATATTCGGATTTGATTTTTCCTGTCGGAAACTGTTTTATTTCGTTTATATTAGACTTGAACACTAAAAACACAAAAACTGGTTAGACTCCACTCTTTCCAAGATGGCGGCGACATTTTTCCGGTGTCACACAAAGGAGAACCCTGTTTAATTTTTGCCCCGTCGCCTCAGCCGCAATGATGGGCTAGTTTCCTTGCTTGTTTACTGTGTGTGGTAACAAAAACCATTAGGGTCGCCCTCCTCCTTTATCCAGGTTTGGGACTGGCACTGTCATAGTACAAAGCTACAAACAGTGGCGGAGTCAGGTCGGCTAGTTGCCGTTTAACTAGTTAACTAGTTGCCGTTTAGCGACGCTGTGTTTTTAATCGTTGCCCTCTTCCTGTTTCAATACTTGGAACCGGCACTAGGCCAACCACAGCACGGCAGCGGCGGATATAAAGATGGCTGCGTCGACGAACAACACTTTATAGAGAAATTCGTGTCCTGCGCGAATTTGATTAATTCGTTAAAAAGCCTCTGCGTCGAAATCAGTGGACTTTCTTTGTGTTTTCCTATTTTATGCTTTTATTTTAGTTTCGCTTTAGCGCTATGGGTCCACAAGGACCGTTAGTGACAGTTGATGGCAGTGCATATTTAACAGGTTTGGACTACTGGGACCAGTGGCATAACTAGGGGTTCCTGCGCCTACGGATAATTCCTGCGCCCGGGAGCAAGAGTTTCCGGAAAATCTTTCTTCCTTAGTTCCGTCAAAATTCAGAAAAAAATTGTCATAAGCCTCTCATTTTGCGCCTCCCCCGTGCAAGACTCATATGTATAATAGTACTGGGACCAGTGGCATAACTATAGGGGTTCCTGCGCCTACGGATTCCTGCGCCCGGGAGCAAGAGTTTCCGGAAAACTTTTCTTCCTTAGTTCCGTCAAAATTCAGAAGAAAAATTGTCAGAAGCCTCTCTCATTTTGCGCCCCCCCGTGCAAGACTCATGTATAATAGTTCCCCCACCCACCCTGTTACGCCACTGTACTGGGACAAAGTCTGCTACACTACTTTCAATATTATTGGAAACTATCTATAGTGTTACCTGGGAATAATCATCAAAACTACTGGGACAAATCCTAAAACTACTGGGACAAATTCTAAAACTACTGCATGGGACATTTGTCCCAGTAGTTATACAGTTAAAATATGCACTGGTTGATGGCCCGCTATGGACCCAATGAGGACCCGAATAACAACGTATACATAGGTCTAATCGTAATCTCGAGATCCCATAGAGCCCAACTAAGCGTAGTCGGGGAAACCAGCTTATTCACAGGCGATAGTCAAAATAAAATCGATAGGCGGGGAATTCCAGATCAAGATCCAAAGGGGGCGGGCAGTTAGACGACTAAGGGGCCATTCATTTAGTACAGTAGCCTAAAGGGCCTACTTACGCATGGTAACCCAAATGTATCTATGCTACTTGCATAGGCTATGCGCCTGCGTATGGGTCTACTGTGTGTGTGTGGGGGGGGGGGGATCGATAATAATTTCTTTTTCTATATAAATTGGCTTTTCTTCAAATGAGTCACATTTCAGCTATTAGACAATTGCTATGCGGAGAAAGAACTACGGCTGTGGGAGAGGTATACTGCACACTTAAGCTTAATTGTATGCCCGCGCGTTACCCGATTGGATCAGGCTTAGCCTACATATAGTTCAATCTGGCCTAAACGGCAGACTGCCGCTCGTCCAAGATTTGAGCTGTAGGGCGGGGTGCTTAATTGTTAATGGTGCTAGTACTGTTTTAAATATCTGTACATTGGTCAATTATTAGTACAGCAGATGTTCACTGTTCAGTGGACGCACTTAATTGTTATATAATTATAGACTAGTTCACCGAATTAGGCTACATTAAGTTTTTAAATATTCACATGGATACAGTCATCAGGATATAGACCGTTCTATAGGATTGGGGGAGGTGCGCGCGTCAGGCTACCTACGCAGGTGGGTGGGAGTGCAAAAAGTACACATGCGTACAGGAAGGGGAGGGGTAGGCCTACTTTTTCCAGGATTTCTGTGTAAGTACTAAATGGATGGCCCTAATGTGAATGGTGTTTAGAATTGAAACGGCGGGGAGGTATGAAGAGAATTTGTGAAAGAGCGTTACCTCTTTTAGATCTGCCTCCGACAGCTTATAACTAAAAGTAGGCCTAAATGTAGGGCCTACGTTTTTATATAATTAATAGCGAGTAGGTTAGCGACCGTACGTAGGGCCTCGGCGTTGCTGATTTTCCACTGAATCGTCTCTACCGGGTCCCGTTTGAATGAGCGTTACGCCATTAAAAGGTTCTGCTCGTGTACAGAGCGTGCTAGCCCAAGATTTAAATCTATGATAATACAAGCCAGCATCGGGAGGCGAACCGCGATCCGCATGCTCTCTTAGCACAGAGGAGCATAGGGCGCAGCGCGTACGAAGGGTTCAGCGCTCAGAGGCAAGGGTTGATGACTGCGCCCCTTTTAATTTTCTTCTCGTTCTTGTCACAGTATTGTGTACCACTGAAAGCTAATTTTGCGCCCCTCTGGTGCTGCGCCCGGGGGCGGCTGCCCCTCTGCCCCTTCGTTTTTCGCCACTGGACGCAGCCTACGCTCTAATCAACGCAGACAACTGGATCAGCTAGCGTTCTGTGAATGCATTTATCACAAATACGGGGCGACCACCGCCACTGTTTGTACTCGGACAGTGCCAGTCCCAAGCCGGGATAAAGGAGGAGGGCGACGCTAATGATCCTTGTTATCATGCAGTGTCGTTAAACTGAAACTACTACCACGCACGAATTAAGTTACGTCTGTTGAAGTATCTGTTCAGTCGATTGAGTCGTCGAATACGACTTAATTATACGGCTTTAGAGCTTAGCTACATTACTACATTATCGGGGGTGGGGGGGCCCGATAGCGCATTGGATAACATCTGGCGTAGAGAGCGAGAGGTACCGAGTTCGAGCCCCCGTTGGGCGGATATGCTTTGTAGGCTGCTATTAGCGCCGTTGTATTGCAGGCTGTCTGTTCTGTTAGTAGTTAAGATTTAAATTGCATAACATGTAAATGTACAGCGCAGTGCGTTTGTCAGGCGCTTCAATAAAAAAAGATTATTATTATATTAAGTAAAATTTGCTTATAGGTCACAGCTCCACTGATTTTTGACATTAGTTAAATAATTATAACACATATTGAGCCTACAGCACTACACGGTTAACTGTAATCTGATAATGCCCTCCTTACATACCTACTTGTGTGAACTGCAAAAATTGTTAACATTAGTCACCGTAGCCTACTGTCAAATGTATAGGCTTACTCAGTTTGGCATAAATTCTTAATGATACTGAAAGACTGACAACAAAAGAATGCAGTTTCGGAAACATCTCCGCAAGATTATTGAGGTGTTAACTCTTTCAATTTACACATATCAAGTCATCTGTAAGATTGTTAGTCCAGTACTATACTCTGCTTAATTTTCTTGCAAGGCCCTTCAGCGTTTGGGAGAAGCCCTGGTTTTTAGAACCCTAGCCCTTGTTATGGTATACTATATGTGCTTAAATGAAATGCCAAATGAAAACCCATTTGCAGGTGCAAATCAAGGACCCACAGTGTCTCAAGTCCTGTACATGATTTGGCCAGTTGTTTCTTTTTCTAAATAATTTGTATGGTTATGTGTGTAGTTCTTTTGTGAAAAGGTTTGTTATATTACTCTGATAAAAGGTTGTATTTCTGTACACTGACGTACAAACAACAAAACTAAATTATCTAAATTCTTTGCAGTTTTTCTTTGCTTCAATATTGGCCATCATACAGAACCTAGGCTGCACAGACGCTGCACCATCTGGTACCCAATGGTGTTGTCGGCCATTACAGCGACCTGGTCGAAATCTCAGTCCGAGTCTGACCGGGGAATCGTTTGCCTTCCACGGCAAGGGATGAGCCGAGCGGAGGGGGCTCACTGATGGCTGCTTGTTTGTAGACCAGTTCGAAATTTCCAGTGTCACAGAATCGATCAGCTTTTCGATCCAATACAACTGTAATTCACCAGCACATCATGATCATAATATTTTAATCGTAATTGTAAACTCTAAATTTCTTAAGTGATATTTAAGCGCAGGGCACCAGAGTATCCATAATAGTAATCGATATCTCTAGATTTTTCAGCACCAAACCGTAACACAAGGGAACAAACTGTATACTTCCCTGGCACTTAGTCATACAAAATCCGCGAGGAAACAATCACAACCAAACAACAAGAACAAAGGAAACAACAATGAAAACAACTAATCTGGGTATTTCTATAAAGAATGCTAGAACTTATTAAAGTAAGTAAGTAGCCTTTATTTGCATCTGACAAGTGCAAAGTCATTTAATCTGCTGTGCAAGAAAATGTTCGCTTGGGGGCAAGGCTAGAGTTAATAATAACCCCATTATAAAACAGCTAAGGGTACCACAATGCTGTTTCACTGGGGTAATGTTCCCCCTGTTTTAACGTTTCTCACAAACAAGAAGATGCACTTCAGATATTTTTCAAGTGGTCCTGTTAGAGATCTTAAGTTCCATAAATTCTGAAAGATCCAAGCTACCTCAGGTACCCAATCTGAGATTTAAAAAAAACATCAATAACTAATACAGTAGTTACAAATAGGGACAAAGACCTGAATATGAAGAACAGCTGAGGATTGAAAAACCAATGACCAAGTCATTTCACCATTAAGCTAAACGTATCATATCTTAAATAAGATAAGCTCGCAAATATCTTGTGTTTCACCAAGTAATATCGACAAATATTTCAGGAAAAAATACTGCGAAGACCTTAGTAATTTTTTGCTAAAAGGCACCAATTCAATGTCACTGAAAAGATCAATCAATGCACTTCCTACCTTTGAGAGTATCTTCTAGAACATAGTCTACCAAGACTGAGGTGGCCCTGGTGTTGCGCGCCATGCTAGGACTTGAGTTGATTTCGAGCAGCCACGGGTGAAAGTCTTCCGTCAACATGAAGTCGGCCCCAAACAGTTCAAACGAGCCCTATACAAGACAACAAGGAACCAACAAGGAACCTACTAATTAGGTAACCTTGAACTATTGCAAAAACATTCTGCGACTCTAACCTGGAAACTCATAATAGTTAATCTTTCAAATTTCTTTGCACAGCGCAAAAGCAACTTCAGAGAAAGTAGTTAAATAAGTAGGATCAAACATTTGAAATTAGATTATGGTTCTGGCACATTTGAAACTAAATAATGGTTCTGGCACATTTGAAACTGGGTAATGGTTCTGATACATCTGGTGTTTTTCAAATCCCTTGCTTATTTAACTACCCGGTACTGAGAGATCAGCCTACCAACAGGTACTAATCAAATAAAGTCTAATTTAGCCAGATGTTTCGCCGTAGCAGTGCTTCTGTTGGTTGGCTAGTCGCTGTTTAACGACACTGTGTCATAACAAATGATAATTTGATTTATGATTTAAGGATCCTGAGTGGCCGAGTGGGTTGGTGCCCGCTCGCCGCGCCGGCGCCCCGGGTTCGCTTCCCGGTCGGGTCGGATTATCAGAGATTAATTTCTCGGATCTTTACTGCGGGTGGCTCGGTCGCATTATAAACGTGGAGTACAATACAACACACAATACAACACATCACAATACAACTGGGGCGCGGTGGTGTAGGGGTATGTTCGGTGCCTTGCAGCTGGAGGGTTGCGGGTTCGGATCCACCTCAAAGTCGCCGCGTAGGGACCCTGGGCAAGTCCTTCACTCGAAATTGCTCATGCGCTTCGGCGTGAAACTCCGATTCAGCGTTCGCGCAGTAGTCGGGAGCGCCTCTGAATGGGAAATCTGGTTGGGGTGCTATAACAAGTGTTCAAATACAATACAATACAATACAATAATTCAGTCTCGCCCAGGGCTGTTAAAGGCTGGTTTTTTTTGTTTTTGTTTTGTTTTTGTTTTTTTTAAACCAAAAAAAAACAAAAAAAAACAAAAAACCGCAAATTTTGGTTTTTTGATTTTTTACAAATTAAAAAATTATAAATGCCAAAAAATGGCGTCTCTTCAACTCACTTGGCAATTGTTGTATGGCCTTTGTTAACTTCGCTTTATGACATTCTACGGTTCTACTGTTCTAGTTAATACCATTTATATGCATCTGATTAATTTGAATGGTATTATGCCATTTTTATGAGTTTATGATCCGAAATAGGAAAATCTCAAAAACAAAAATCAAAAAAACTCCAAAAAACAAAAAAAACTTGTCATTTTGAAAAAAGTTTGGTTTTTTGCACCCCTGGTCTCGCCCTCCTCTTCCTTTCAGGCACTTTCAGAGTACGAGCAATTGGCAGAGTTAGTGCGTTTGTGACCAGTTTCGATGCTTCCATTGATTTCACAAGTTATCGAACAGTCACTGAATCAAAGTTCCAACCTTTCTTTGTTCCACGATCTCCTGAGTGCAGAGAAGCGTCGATAGTATTGCCTTCTTCATCCCAGGAACAATCTTTTCCTTCCAGACATCGCCGTGGCCATTCTTCCTACAACAGCCGCATTCCAACTGATCACAACAATTACATGTATGGCCTCTACATCACAAGTTCATGTACACGTTCATCCTATTGAATCAAAGCAATCCAAAGGAATCCAAAGGAAGAATACAAAACTGCGACTTGAACGTCTCTGCTCTTCACAAGCGCTAGAAGACCACTTTGTTTGATCGTGGTTTTATTGTGTTTGGTCGGAGGCTCGGTGCACCTTTGACGAGCCTCTCTTGAAGTGGCTCTACATAAATTGGCAACTACCATTACCATTACGAATAGAATCTAGGTTTTAAACTGCATCACAGAAACCAGAATATTTACAATTGCACTTGTTTTTTAAGCAGTGCTTCAGATATTTCGAGGTTACGATTACTTGAGATAGTCGATAAATTCGATGTTTGTCCACATGTTGTCCATGGGAAGTTCTGTTGCTCGTTGAGCTTCCGGTTCAAAGTTCTTCTGTATGCAGTTGTTTGAGATGTGTACAGAGCTGCAAAGTAGATAATCGACAACTGCTATATAATTGTAGAACAATTTCTGCTATACAGTGGGGTGCGCAAGTCTATAGTGGTTAGTAATCGAGAGGTCGGGGGTTCAAATCCCCGCCATGGCAGAAATTTGATTCGAGATTTCTGCTCCACCTGTGCCCCTTAGCCAAATCAACTAAAAGGAGTACACCGATTGTACTCTGTAAGTGGGAAGATGAGACGGCACAGGAGAGGAATGGCCACCTGCCCTCATATGCCAAAGCTAAGAAAATGAAGTCACCAAAACTTCATACTCATGGCTGTCTCTCAGGCTAGCTGAGCTCAGTGTTGTATTGCATTGTATTGATCTGTAATGTAATGTATTGTACTGTATTGTATTGTACTGTATTGTATTGTATTGATACTTTACGGACCAAATGGTAACTTACGGATGGAAGTCGTCCAACGTAAACTTCTTTGAGCAAAACCTAAGGTAGCAGGCATTGTAGAACCACATCATTAACGGGTTCCAGTCGGTAACGAGGAACCACTGGCGAATGTCGAACTTCGTATTGTGTATCAGCAGAGGCCGCTCTGAAAATCAAATCGAGTTTTCTAAACTGAAACCTTTGAAAATGGACACTTTATTATTTCATCTGCAGATATTTGATCTCTGCACCATTTAAATAAATCCATGAGTTTTTAATTTTCGTTTTTGTCCTTTTCTCCTTAAGTCCTACTTAGGTTAGCATATCTTAAGATATGAAATGAGAACAGAAAACGCACCTATGTATTTCTGAACAACTGTTGTGCCACTAGTGACGGTCAGAGTTTCCAGCATTTCGTTCAGATTGTCCGTGCACTGGATGCCTGATACACAAAGTAAACAATGATATAGTCAGTGATGCTAATAAAGGAAGACCTGATGATTTAATGTAATGTAATGTAAATCTTCGAAATTTCTCAGCGCCACACAATTGACCAGCCAAATCGCCGGCGCTATATCAAATGAAGTCCGCAATAGCCAGACTGCTTTGTCCGTTCCAGTGCCAGGTCAGAATCCGGGGAGGTCAAGGCGAGGAGACAGCCTGATGCTGCGGTGGCCATCGGTGACGATGGTGCAGTACTTCGCATTCCAACCAGATTTTACCTGGGATTTTTATCTGATCCTCGACTATTAGGAAGAGACCTTCAGTTGACACCTTGTGTGCTTTTCCAATGACAAAGAGAAAAAACAATTTGGGATTAGATCCGAAGATGATAGATTACTACAAAATGAAACAGATGTGCCAGATCTGCAAAGACAGCTATAGCTGTTCGGACCGATTTAATTTACTCTATAGCTTAACTTTATTTCTCTCAAATGTTTGCAAATAAAACGATAGAGAAATATCTCTGCAAGTTTGGAACCTCGACAGTGGAACATGCATAATGAGCTCCAATGCGGGATATGGTAGCTGATTGGTTAGAGTGCTCGCCTTGTAACATGGAGAGTACAGGTTCGAGCCTCCCCTGAGACGGTTACTGTGTAGGGACCTTGAGCAAGTCCTTCCTCACAACTGCTCAGTGCCATCAATTCATGCTTGGTCGTTAGACAGTATCAGAAATAAAGGTGTAATAGTAGTGGCTATCCAACAGTATAATTACGCAACTTGACCCAGTATGTTAATTCAGCTGTCGATGGGAGTCCTTGATTGGTTCTACGTGTGTGTGTGGGCGACTCTTCAGCTTACTGTGCATTGTTTTGCTAACTGATGTAACATAATCATTTGTAATGACATTTAACATCATATAGGCTAGCACATAGAGCGCCTCTGATTAGATATCTTTACATAACATTACATTACAGTAAAAAATCATAATGGTTCATCGACTTAAATGAGCGAAGTACTGCATTACAATAAGAGTAAAGATATTTAGTTCTGTATCCACCTCTTCCTCTGGACTTTGCTCCAGGTTTAAGGATCCAGATATTCCGGAATCCTTCCATCTCAAACTGAGGCCACTTGGAACTGATAGCTTTCAAGAGGTCTTTGCTCTTCTTAAGATAGAGCAACGACTTGCGATCTAACGGCAATTTGTTCCTGGCAAAAGAACAATGACACACTGCTGATAACGACGTTTGAAGTTTTTACAAATAAATTTGAATTACCTGGATCTAAAAAATTCTGCAGTCAAATGTATCTCTAAATGTGTTCCTATCTGAATGTGTTTTCATCTGAATGTTCTCCTATCTATATGTGTTCCTTATCAAAATATATTCCTATCTGAATGTGTGCCTATCTGAATGTGCTCCTAAATGTGTTCATATCTAAATATGTTCCTATCTAAATGTGTTCCTGTCTAAATATGTTCCTATCTGAATGTATTCCTATCTGAATGTGCTCCTATCTGAATGTGTTCCTATCTAAATGTGTTCCCAAATGCATTCCTGTATCATAATATTTATATAACCCCGTTTATGAACTTCTCAAACTTGTGAATCAGCAGATTAGTCAATTAAATGAAAAGTTTATCACAAAACACAAAGACCATTGGAATCGGAATGAAAAAAGGGGCAAAGTACCGTACAAAGATTTGAAAAACCTCTATAAACTGTTCCCACTGCTCCTCTGTTATGGTGTACACCTGAAACAGTTAAGAATTTAAATTACAGATTAGATCAATCAATCAATCAATCAATCAGTCAGTCAGTCAGTCAGTCAGTCAGTCTGGTCTGTCAGTCAGTCAGTCAGTCAGTAAGTCAATCTGTCTGTCTGTCTGTCTGTCTGTCTGTCTGTCTGTCTGTCTGTCTGTCTATCTATCTATCTATCTATCTATCTATCTATCTATCAGTATAAACTTGATATAGATAGGATATAAAAGGTGATCTAAGACGAATTTACGCAAGCCATAAAGCCATATTCAAATGAAAATAATTATATTGTCCATTTATAAAGGTTTTCTTTTCAATCCATTTACCAAGTTAATGACAAAGAAATTGCATTATATTATAAGTGTGACTCGAATTATGATAGACTCCACGGCTACAATTTTCCTTACTTCCTCTGTGGCGTCAATATCCTCATGACCTTTTTCCGCCAGAAACTGTTCGCACCGTTGCAAGGCCAGATGAAGCGCCCGAATAGAAATCTGTTTGATCCGCGGCACGGTCTGCGAAAACAGTTCCCGGAGCAGGATTGCGCCAGGCGTATTCTCCTCAGGCGGTAAGAAACGCGGCCGAGATGAGTCCGGTCCCTGGTTCGCGCCCCAACTGAAGGCCGATAATTCGGAGTCAGTTTCCTCTGCTGCTGATTTCGAAGCGGAAGCTGCCGCAATAGAAGCCCTGCTCTTGGCCCTTCGCCACTTGCCGGATAAGGTCCTTTTCTGACCTCTGACCTTTGGTGTGGTATCTGATGATGATGACTGGGATGACGTCGAGGTGGAGCCAGACTTCGCAACGAAATACTTGAGGAAACTAATACAGGCAGTCAGCTGGTAGTCACCTGGAAGGTAACACTAGGTAATTAAGGTAAGTTAGCATAAGGTAAGCAGGGTGAGAATTGCCGGGGGGGTTGGGGGGGTTCAACCCCCTAGTCTTTTTTAGGATCCCATAGTAAAGTCTACATTTCACACCCAAACTGCACATAAATCAACGTCTAACCCCCCACCCCAGTTATTTTGTTACATTTCCCATACTGAAGGTAAGGTAAGTAAGTAAGAAGTAAGAATATTCTTTATTGAGAAGCACTAGCAAACGCACAGCACTGTATATGGCAAGATTAACACATTCAAACAAAAACAAACAAATTTATATATGCAAGCAAAGAATTGAATGGGAGAAGTTATTTTATATCAGGGGAACCTAGGGGAGGATGAGTTAGGGCTAGTCATAGAGGGAAAATTTAGAATTTAAATAGACTGATTTATTGAAAACATTGTTTATTTGTATAGCATCCGGGCAAGGAAGCATTTCTGAGTCAGGTTACATAAGGTACATAAGGGTATGATGAAACAGGATAAGATAACTTAGAGTAATGTAACTAACCTAAGGCAATATAAAATAAGGTAAGGTAGCATTAGGTAGGGTAACTAAAGGTAAAGTAACACAAGGCAAATTAGCACAAAGGTAACTTTGATACGAACTTAAGGTAGGTAGCGCAATGCTAATCACCTTTGTTTTGACAGTGTCGTAACTGTCGTTAAACAGCAACTAACGTAATACTTGAACTGGTGTAATGTAATGTAACAGAACACTTGTACAGCATGTCTTAGGAGCCTCTCATAGGCACCCAATAAGGTATAATCTAAGAGAATTTACCAATAAACAGAAGTTTCTCGTTGGCATCAGCCAGATTGTAGCATCGTGGATAAAACATATCTGGATCCGAATCGTCAAACCAAAAGGCATTTTTCAGATTCTGACAGAGACCGGCCTAGAAACGAAAACAAACCTCTACTTATGCTTAACATAAATTTCAAGACAGTCAAATTTAGAAACGCTGCTACACTTTAAATTCTTGCATCCTAAGGTGCAAACACACATGTGAACAAGTTCTAGAAAAGTGACTCTAAGATATCATTGGCAATGTCGTATTCATGCATCCTTAAGGCACTATTCTGCAATGCCTTTTACAACACGCCAATGACTATGACAGGTGCAGTACAACTATTCAGACAATAATAATAATATTCATTTATTCAATTTGAACTGACAAATCACACACAGTACATGAAATAGTAGGAACACATGATAAGAAGTTAAATAAGAATCGATTTTATAACTGTATGGGAGCCTTTTAGGCGCCGATCCATCCTACTGCTGCTCATTTTACCATCGCCCTCTAGGGAGTGGGAGGCTGAGTCAACCTTATGGGCTAGCGGGTATCGAACCCACGTCTTTCTGTTCTTCATGCCTGTGTATTACCATGCAACCATCACCCCCCCCTCCCCCTCTGAATACACTACAGAATCTGCAGTGAAACCTGAGCTATTGTTCATTCGTTCAAGAATTCATTGTTGTCTACCTTAGTGGTGAAGGCACTCGCTTTCCCGAAATGGTTAATCATTTGATAGATCTTTACTGGACGACTGAGAACATCGACGGCCTTCACCGAAAAGAGAAGAGTCGGCGTACAACTGCGCACGATATGCGACTACGACAAAAACAGACAAATGCCCCAATGACAGTTCCAAGGAAACAATGAAATGATTCGAAGTTGGACTCTGAATGTAATGTAAATGTATTGTAATGTAAATGTAAATGCAACGTAGATGTAGTGTAAGTGTAATGGAAGTGTGATGTAAGTGCAATGTAGATGTAATGCAAATGTAATGCAATGTGAATGTGATTCAATGAGATTTTTAATAACGCTCTCCTCTGCATGCTGTGATACTACATTCAGAAATGTGCACATTGAATAATAATTAATCTAGCAATCAGTTTTGAGCTTATTGTCAAAGTCATTGGTATATGTACTTGAATACATACAAGTATACATACATTACATACAAGTGTTTCCGCACATATATACATAAACAGTAAACACATGCATACATGTATATATATATACCGGTAAGTGCATTTACTGACACTGTGTGTATTACAACAGCACTGTGTGTGGCTTACCCACACTAAACGAATTTCTGGTTTCCATGATCTCTACGATCTCG
>JACEVL010001238.1:0-17500 GCA_020284085.1 Aporrectodea caliginosa | reverse complement strand
GTAAAAAAAACTTGAACCAACACAGGGAATAGAGGTAGGCTTATTTTGGTGCTCGACTTTACTTTCCTGTCAGCATCTTCATTGGCACTAGATGTGATCCATTAGGCCTATGGGCTGTAAACTGGTCACATAATTATGGGGATACTGGCCGTAAATGGGCTCGAAGTGGGCATGATGCTGGCAGGAAATTGTATACATTGACAAATACTTTTGACAAGTCTCAGACTTTCTAGACCAAGTCTCATACCAACCAGTTAAAACGTTTTATTTTGCTTGAGGTCTTAGTTCTAGACTAAGACCTCAAGAAAAATAAACCGTTTTAACTGGTTGGTGTGCAAACAATGTACAGCTATAATATTTATTTAATTGAGCACGGGTTTAGACTAGTGCATTATAATCGTTACCGGTCGCTTTAGGAGGAGATTCACTTTTTCAGTCAGTCTATTCTTCCTTTGATATCTTATATTTTGTCCCTCTCTGTCTCTATCTCTGTTCTTCTCTGTCTCTCTCGCTCCCTCTCTGTCTCACTCTGCTCTGGTCTCAATAAAAAATTCATCTGCTGGACGCATTTACTCCGTAGGCTGTTTCCGTGTCTACTGAAGTACTCATCGTATTCCCATCTTGGTTTTTCACTGTATTAGCCTGATCATGGTTGGCTTGCTCAACGGTTTTATTGCTAAGTAGGCCTATAGTGACCATCGACCAATGATGCCTTGAGCATTGCAACAGTGACGCGATAGAATTTATAAGATTGTTGTGTGCTATTTCTGTCTGTCTGTCTGTCTATCTGTCTATATGTCTGTCTATGTGTCTGTCTGTCTATGTGTCTGGCTGTATATATGTGTCTGGCTGTCTATGTGTCTGGTTGTCTATGTGTCTGTGTGTCTATATATGTCTGTGTATGCGTGTCTGTCTATGTGTCTGTCTGTCTGTGTGTGTGTGACTCTTATCTGTTTGTGACTCTGTCTGTGTGTCTGTATGTATGTGTGCATATGTCTGTATGTCTCTGTGTCTATCTGTCTGTGTCTGTGTGTATGCGTGCGAGTGTCTGTCTGTCCGTCAACTTTTGGGGGGTTCTGTGTCATTCTGAATCTCAGTCGAGTCTCTTAAAAAGTTACTTCTCCGTTTAAGTTTTTCACTATCATTTATTTTATCTGTGTTATTTATATTCTGTCCACGACTTTTGTTCAACAAATAAGAGAATATTACAGACAAAGAAAGGAAAGAAGCTCATGTTGCAGTTTATTGGTCAGCTTACTCCAGAAACTGGTTCTTAATTTAAGCGAGATGTCAGCTGTATTATCACCCCAGCAGAGTTTTTCAAGTGGAAAGCAATATTTTTTAACCATCTAATTATCCTTGTGTTCCCATCCGATGAAAGGACCTGCTTTCTAAGGTTTCCTGTTTCCTGGTCTTGGTTAGGTAGCATTTGCCCCTTAATTTCTCTCTATTATCTGATATTCACATCGGATACGTTCAGATTTGTATCCGATGCACTTTTTAATCGGTTCATTTTCACCTTTTCTTCTTCTCACGAAACTCTCAAACAGCTCGACATATTCTTCTCCTTAACTAGATCTCTCATCTGTTGACAGTGTCCTTTGATGTTTTACACGAATAATCAATTATTTGCGCCCGTTCTTTGTTTCCGTATTCAACTTGACTTCTTTTTATTTGTTCTCTTCCTTGGTTAGTCTTCAAGTTGCTGAAGTTGGACCATATACATCAGCCCGAATCGTCTTAGATAAGTGATCGCTTTTTCCGAACACCGGAAGTGCCGAGTATATGTAGGGCTGGAAGGAGATTCTTTGGTAGCCTTTGGATTAAGGACAGCAGCGGTAGCAAGAACGTCCGTTTTCTCTGACTCCAGGATTTGTTCTTTTGCCCTACACAACAACAACAGAAGGATAAAATGACCTCAACTTAAAAAAGCAGAGGTTAGCGTGCTGAGCCGTTAGTCAAAAGTTCGGGGTTCATATCCCCACCATGCAGGGAGACATTTGTTTCGAGATTCGGCTCAACATGCACCTTCTACCCTACTCAACTACAATGCGAACATTGACCTATACGGTCAGTGGGAGGAACAGGCGGCAAGGGAGATGTCTGGTCACCCGCCATCACATGTGGGGGCTAAGAAAAATGAATTCGCTAAAGATTCGTAACCATAGAAGCCTCTGAGGTTAACTTCTACATGAGCAGAGGTTATGGTTTTGGTTTAACATACATAAGTAAATGACTACACATCATTTGACATATATACAGAAGAATTTGTTGCTCGTAATGAGCTGTAACAGCGTTCAACCCCATAATCGGTATCTTCCATAGGTACTTAGCGCTAAAAAATGTTCAGTTATACCTCCATTACATTACAAACTCTATAAAACTTCACTGAACAGCTCTTTGCTGTTGCACCGTGTGCTACATACACTACTGTCTTCACACATTACATTACATTACATTACATTACATTACATTACATTAAGTAGCCTAGTGGTTCATTTAAGTTTGTGGCCAAAAGAGAATGTACAAATGTTTTAGTTGTACAAGGGTGTGTTCCATATATCTTCTCCGAGTGTATAACGACCATATCCTCTGGATATGCGTCTCCTCTCCAGGGTCCCCTCCTCTCCGTTCTATCAGTTGCTTAAGACCATTCTCTTCCGCCTGGCCTGGACTGGGAGCACCTCTGAGTAGAGAATTATTGAATGGGCGCTATATAAATTCCGATTGATTGATTCCTGAGCAGCTTAAATAATATATAGGCCTACTTGCAAGTTTTCCTTTTATATTTGGGCATGTGCTACGGAAGAGCGGAGCTTGTCTGGGAAGGGATCAATTCCAGGATCAAGAGCTTAAGCAAGGAAGACCTAAATTGCCATGGATTGATAGCATAAAGTCGTGGACTGGATTATTATTCGACCAGCAAGTGGATGGAACAAATTGTCCGTGGCTGAGGACGTCTCAAGACAAGACAGGACAAGATAGGACAAGACAGAACAAGCCAGGACAAAATAGGACAAGACAAGACAAGACAGGACAAAATAGGACAAGATATGACAAGATAAAACGAGACAGGACAAGATCAAATAAGATAGGACTAGATAGGACAAGACATGACAAGATAGGACAAAATAGGACAAGACATGACAAGATTGGACGAGACAGGACAAGATAGAATAAGATATGATAAGACAGGACAAGACAGGACAAGGTAGGACAAGATATGACAAGATAGGACAAGACAGGACAAGACAGGACAAGATAGGACGAGACAGGACAAGATAGAATAAGATAGGACAAGACAGGACAAGACAGGACTAGGTAGGACAAGATATGACAAGATAGGACGAGACAGGACAAGATAGGCCAAGACAGGACAAAATAGGACAAGACAATACAGGACAATATAGGACAAAATAGGACAAGACAAGATATAACAAGACAGGACAAAATAGGTCAAGCCAGGAAAAGACAAGACAGGACAGGATAAGACGAGCTTTTCTTAACTGACTGAAATATGTTCTTGGTGAATGCGTGGAGTGGGCCAAAGTCAGGAAAAAGCAAAACAAATTGCCGGCTTGAGCATGGTCAATCTCGATGCTTCGTCCTGTGACAACATCAGCGTAACCCCGGAAAGGTTTAGTCCTACCTAGATTGGTGTCTCGTGAACTTTCCCCTCCGAATGTTTCGTCTCTTTTACACGTGTCTTTCCAGTCGAATGATTATCCACTTCTCTGGCGGCGACGGTGACGCAGTTGGAGGAGGCTTCATGGCGGCGAAGGCATAATGGATTGTTCTCTGCGAGAGAGAGAGAGAGAGAGAAGAACAGATTCCAATGAAATTCCTAAGCAGTCCAATAAATCGGACATTTACACACGTCTACTGACTTAATTTGACGCGCGATGGTAATCAGCTCAATAAAATATTCCTCGATACTTCTTAATAGCCTAGCGGACTGGAACCCGTCGATAATTGCGTTCAGTTCGTCAGCATTTATCAGAAAAAGACACAACAGAGATTTATGGATTTATGGTGTAAAAGGAAGCAGTCGTTGTTGTATTGTGGTTGTCTTTCTGAATTCCTGATTAAGAGTTTAAGACACACACGTATAGACAATTGACCAGTTACACGCTAACAATGGAAAAGACAATGCATAGACACCCATCTCTATCACAGCCCGCAAGCGCAAATTGCGCTTTTTCAGAAGCAGTCCGTGGTGCGGACAATCTAACGCATGTCCAGCCATTTAAACAAAAGTTTCATTCGCTTGCGTAATTGTTTGCTTCTAGGAAGAGTTTTCCCAAAAAGAACTTAAGTTAAACTTGGAATTTTGTTGCACGAACGCAGAAATCTTCTAAAACAAATGTTAGTGCAACATATCAAATTTAGTTTCTAATTCGGTGACACGTATTTAAATTATGTTTCTTCAGCAGTTCGTATATATTCATTGCCAGAACTAAGAATATTTTAGTAAAACTGCGTATAAAGTGAATTGCCTACTTATTTCTTAAATGGCTTTAAATTTGTCTTTATTGTATAGTTGGTACAGTAGTTGGTATTGTGGAAGTACAAAATTTAAACGTCTACAGTCTCTTAATCTTTCAAATGCAGAAACTATTTTTGGAAGCATTGTATATATAATATTTTGAATTTCAAAACTTTAAGAAGTTACCGACAACAAAGTGCTCCATTAAAATCAGCATACAAAATATAAATCAGTGACAATATAATTTAGGCTACCCTGTCAAATGCTTTCTTGAAATCAACATACATTGGCATACTGTAACTGTCACATCAACATTAATGCCGACTTTGGCATGCTTCTATCACATCAACTTTTAATGCAGGACTGTCAAATGCTCCCTTGAAATAAAACATGCGTTGGCATCCTTCAATCATCAACTTTAACGCAGGACTGTCAAATGCTCTCTTGAAATCAACATACATTGGAATGCTTCTCTCACATAGGCCTAAGCCACAAATAAAAGACTGTAAAATCCTTCATTTAAATTAAACTACTAGCTTCTCTGATGACAATAGAAGTACAGAATCTGACTCAAATACGACATTATTCTAAACAAAGATTGAATCAGTTAGCCTACCTCTTGAGCTAGATGGTCTGCAATGAAAAACAATAGCAATACAGACACATAGATGTCATAGAGGACGCATTGAAATAACCTAAACATTTAACCCGAATGTTATTATCTTTTCATGTACAGAAACAAATGGCTTTAATTATTAAAGGAAAGCAATTATTTACATATTTGCAGTTAATCAAGCGATTTTACCCTTTAGTGCAATATAATGTGAGAGGTTATAAATCATAAACAAATTAACAGTGTCACTGATAAGTAGCTACATTCCCATTGACTATTGACAATTTTAAACACCATTTAAAGTTTAATTATATGACTTTTAATTAAAAGAAAAAAGAATATTCATAGTAAAGTATAATATTGTTATCTTCTAGACAAATTAATAATGGAGTGAATAACTTACTGAACGACACTGGACTCCATCGTATTTGGACTGTAATACTTTACATTTGCTAAAACAAAACCAGGTAAATCATTCGGCAAATAAAGTGAAAGCGTATTTAACTAATATTTTGATTGGGAAACTGATTGATTGGAAAAATGATTGGAAAAATGATTGGGGAAATGATTGATTGAAAAAATGATTGGGACATTGATTGGGAATAGGATTGATTGAAGAAATGATTGGGGAAATGATTGGGAAAATTATTAAGAAAATGATTGGGAAAATGATTGGATGGAAAAATGATTGACTGGGAAATGATGGTGAAAATGATTGGGAAACTGATTGATTGGGAAAATGATTGGGAAAATGATTAGGAAAATGATTGATTGAAATAATGATATTGTAAACAGTGCGACGGCGAGGGAAAGGACTGGTCTCTCGCTCTCAAGTGCCGAGGATGAGAAAATGAAGTCTCTAACACTTCATACCCATGGCTGCCTCTCAGGATAGCTTAACGGACTACTCTTCATTTTCCAGGTTCTTCTTTTTCTTTTTCTTCTTCCTCTTCCTCTTCCTCTTCCTCTTCTTCCTCTTCCTCTTCTTCTTCTTCTTCTTCTTCTTCTTCTTCTTCTTCTTCTTCTTCTTCTTCTTCTTCTTCTTCTTCTTCTTCTTCTTCTTCTTCTTCTTCTTCTTCTTTCTTCTTCTTCTTCTTCTTCTTTCTTTCTTCTTCTTCTTCTTCTTCTTCTTCTTCTTCTTCTTCTTCTTCCTCTTCCTCTTCCTCTTCCTCTTCTTCTTCTTCTTTTTTCTTCTTCTTCTTCTTCTTCTTCTTCTTCTTCTTTCTTCTTCTTCTTCTTCTTCTTCTTCTTCTTTTTCTTCTTTCTTCTTCTTTCTTCTTTCTTCTCTTTCTCCCTCTTTCTTTCTCCCTCTTCTTCTTCTTTCTCCTCTACCTCTGCCTCTCACTCTCACTCCCTTTCCCTCTCCCCTCTTCCTCTTCCTTCCTTTTTCTTCTTCTCCTCCTCTACTTCTACCCCTACCCCATCCTCTGCCTCCCCTCTCCTCATCCTCTCCTTTCTTTTTCCTTTGGACTCGGCTGTGCTACGGCGCTATATAAATCGTCTTATTATTATTATTATTATTATTATTATTATTATTATTATTATTATTATTATTATTATTATTATTATTATTATTATTATTATTATTATTATTATTATTATTATTACGATAGTGGCGCTACAGGCGTCCTTAGGTAAGCCAAGATTAGATAAACGTACAGTATTGTGCGTCTAAGTCTTGTCGCTTCCTGGCGTGAACGACTCGTATTGAGATGATGACTAGGAGAATGGCGAGCAGGAGGAAGAGTATGGAGCCCGTGATGGCACCGATGAGCGTCTGCGAGACAAAGATATCGACGGTTGCAAACAGTCTTTCTGAAACGAAGTTTAGAGCTAACGTTTGTCCCGGAAAGATAACGAACAGTAAATTCACGAAGAACAAACAAATATGGCGTTTGGTTGCACGAGAACGGGGTAAGAATGCGTATACGCCGATTTAGGCACATGTACATATGCAAACACCGTGTGTACCCTGTGTATGTATACATATGAATGCATTTGTTCATGTGTGTGAGTATGCATATTTATACGAATATGTAGGGCTACCCATGTAGGTATGTATGTATGAATGCATTTATGTACCTACAGTAAGTGCATGTGCATGAACATGTACATATGTGTGTATGTATGTATCTGTATATATGCATGCATGTATGCATATATGCATGTATTTATGTATGAGGGTATGCATGTATGTGTGACTGTATGTATGCATGCGTGTATGTATGCATGTGTGTTTGTATGTGTGTGTATGTATGTATGCATGTGTGTATGTATGTATGTATGTATGTATGTATGTATGTATGCATGTATGATGTATATATATGTGCGCATATGCATGTATTTTTATGCATGCTTAATTATATCTAGGCTACGTCTTAACGTAAACACACACACACACAATTATCTCTTTTCTTTGTAACATCACCATCACCAGTACAAACAAAAGACAAAACAGCAGCAGCAGCATAGACTGATCACCTCCTGCCTGGATCATGACGGTTCTGCTTGGCCGACTCGTGAGTCCGCGGCCATAACTCAGCACCTGCAAGTGATATGTAATTCCCTTGGAAACGGCGGCCAACACGAACGAAGTGGCGTTGCGTATCCTGTCTGGGAGATGAACCCATTGGCCTCCATGCGTCTTGTACTGGATGACATAGTAGTCTATGGCGTCCGACAGACCCACTGGCGCCTGCCACGATATCAGGAAGCTACCGTTCGTCAGTTTCGAAACTGTAACGTTTGACGGAGGCAGAAGCGAGGTTCCTGCTACAAAACAGAACGTTGATCTATAAAAGCAATGTAGTAATAATATTTTTCGTTCATTGAAACAATCCGGTTGACAAACCGCAACCGGTTACAGTGTACAGTTATGCAATTGAAACATTTCACAAGAGCACAAATGACCGAAGACATAAAACTTAACTACTAACAGAACAGACAGCCTGCAATACACGGCGCTAATAGCAGCCTACAAAGCATGTCCGCCCTACGGGACTCGAACTCGTTACCTCTCTATGCCAGTGTGTTATCCAATGCGCTATCGGGCCCCCTGTAGGCTACTATTAGTTTAAGCTAACCGTTTGCAACATGATAGTGCCAGTCCCAAGCCTGGATAAAGGTGGGTGCGACGCAAATGATCTTTGTTATCACACGGTGTCATTAAACTTAAACTACTACTTTAAGCTAACAGTGATCAATTTCTGTCACGTTGGTGTCTTACGCACAAGGCATCGAACGATGGCGCTCCAAAACCAAATCGTAATTAGGTCTATATATATACAGAAGATCCATCGGCTAAGACTCCGGCGTTGCAGTGCCAGTCCCAAGCGTGGAGAAAGGAGGAGGGCGACGCTAATGATCTTTGTTATCACGCAGTGTCGTTAAACTGAAATTACTACTACTCATATTTGTGCAACATAATAATTATGCACATTAATATTTATTGTAGTTGGAGAGCTTCTGGTTGATTTGTCCTTGAGATGTCGCCAAATCAATGTTCAATTACAATTAATAACTATAACAATAACTTAACTCCGCCACTGCTCGGACTTTGGCTGGATGTAGGAGGAGGGCGACGCTAATGATCTTTGTTATCACACAGTGTCGTTAAACTGAAACTAACACCAATAATTGAAAATATCTGTCAAATGACTGCAGTAGACTTAGGAGAATTCCAAATGTAACGGTGATATACTGGAAGATCTTCTTCAGACCTGGAACGTGGTTGAGCTGATCGCTGTTCGATGGCACGGCCCAGTTGACACTGGAAGAGGACACGAGCGGAGTGTTGCTCCCATGATCCCGTAGAGGTACCGGTTGACCTCAACACACACAAACAACTTACAATAGAGCCAGACAAAGTCAAAGCACGTTTTTCATGTGTCATGGAGAGAAAAACAGTTCCTTAAAGGCTTGAAGCTCACTTTACCTTTGAAAGGCAGCCGTATTATCGATTTCGCTTTTTAGCCTCAGCCTATGAGGGTGGGTGGCCAGTGCTCTCCCTCACCACCTGAACTTTCCACCATCGTTATAATAATTACAATTATTACTACTACAACTACTACAACTACCGCCGCCACCACCACCACTACTACTAGCATCACCACCACTACTCCAAGTCTCCAACCACCACTACGACTGTTACTACCACAGTAATAATTATAATTATAATAATAATCATCAGCATCAGCAGCAGCATCGTCATCATCATCATCATCATCATCATCATCATCATCATCATCATCATCATCATCATCATCATCATCATCATCATCATCATCATCATCATCATCATCATTATTATTATTGCAGTTATTACGCATGGAGGCCAGTGAATATGAATCAGAAATCTCCGTAAATCAACTTATAAAAAGTCAACATCTATAGGTTAGACTTCAGAAAGCAATCGATCACAGCGTTGATCCACATCAGCCGTCCGTACCTTGTGTCGTGGCGTTTATCACGTCACTGAAAAGTTCTTCGTCACTCTGGTCACTCCTGGCGAGCACCGTGAAGTGGTAGAGGCAACCTGGTTGCAGGTGGTAGACGGTGATACTGCAGGTGTCGTCTGGATACACCTGGATGGTGTTCCAGTCCGCACGTTCGTCACTTCCGTCCCTGTACCTTAAACACGACAACTGCGTCCAACATACGAGGTAGAACACTCTGTTCTAATACGAACGTCTAGAAAGGGTTAAAGCTTAAAGGTTCATTCGGTCGAGACACAAACATGAACACATCAGCCCGACAACTACAAACCTTGTTTAATCTACCAACTTGGAATGGTACTCATCTACTGAACGATAAACATGGGCGTATTTATGGGGTGGTTTTACGGGTTCACCCCCCCAAAAAAACCTTTCCGAAAACAATTATGTGCTTTTACAAGCAAAATACAAAAACCTGGACTTTTGGGACGATTTTCAATGGAAACCCACCCACCCCCAAATCTTAAACCCCTCCGACATTTTTTCTGGCTACGCCCATGATGATAAAGAATGGAAGGCTGAGTGCGTGCCCGGCTGATCACTGGATGACTGGAGACCAGGCATATCATTATGCATATCTTTAAGGTGCGCTTGCTTTTTACAGGAGAAATGGTTGCGGTTGATAGATAAAGCCATATACATTCCAAAATATAAACTTATAGACTCTACCCTTCGCAATCTGAAGTCCGTCAACTGCACGTTTCAAAGCTGTTGCTTTATGTTCAGGAAATAGCATTGCAGTAGTCTTCGAATACTTACATACATACATACATACATGCATAGTTTTGACATACATATCTACATATACATACATGTATACGTAGTTACGTAGGCCTACATACATCTTCTTCTTCTTCTTCTTCTTTAAGTTCTCTGCCCTTCGGCAGGTTCCAACCTCCAATGACGCCACTCCTCCCCGTGCTGCGCCCCACAACCCGCTGCATCCGTCGGCCATCCACCCCAGCACCACCCGCCTCGGCCCCCCTCCCCCACCCCTCCACGACCTCCCCCAGAAGGGAGTCCCCCAACACGTGCCCCACCCAGCCCCTCCGTCCCTCTTCCACTGCCGCCACCAGCGCACCCCGTCCTTTCCGTCGTCATTGCAAGTGTTTCTTGGGAAATTAGAGAGGTGGTTTCCCGTTGCCTTCCTCTCGGTGTTTTTAGCGAGACACCATCTCCGAGCGTCGATGTCCTTCATCGTCCGTCCTTCCGACTCCTTTGTCTCTGGGCTCGCATATACCGGCGAGGGCTCGGTCGTTCACCTCGCACTTTGTTTCCAACAGGGGTACCACGTGAAGAAGGTGGCGTGGTGGGCATTTGGGTGGTAGAGGCTTTTAGAGACGCTTACCACCCCATTTCCACCCCATACATACATAAATACATACATACATACATGTACATACATGTGCATATATACAAACGACTAGTATGGCTGAAATGAGTCTCATAGTACATCTGGGGTTTAGTTAGAACAACCAACCAGTATCGCCACCAATCTCTCGGAAGAATTCACAAACGCCGTTTGAGACATTAACTATTAATTCTGCGCTAGGCTAAAGCGTCGACACCCCTCCCTCCCTGTCCATCGTCTCAGTAACAACGTAGCATCGAGAGCCGAACATTACCATAAAACATACTGATGAACGTGTCCTGCGTCATAGGCCGGGAGCCAGCTGACTGTGGCTGACGATGACGTCGTCGTGACAACGGACACGTTGTAGGCCGCGTGGACGGCACCACTCACTGAAAGATTCAACAAACAACCGGAACTGAAAAATTCTAGACTGAGTCGGTGCAATGTCAGTCAGTACTTGTCAACATAACCCTGAAAATTTGTTGGAAACCATAAGGTCTGCAGCCCATATGGAAGCATGGAGTCCATATGGAAACATGGACCCCATATGGAAATCGCACATTTCCGTGATTGCATATGGCACCAATTATTGCTTTGTACAGAGGGAATTGATTGTTAGTCGATTTCAAATGCGGCCAACTGTGACGTGCCCTGCACCAACGCATCACCGTGTAACCCGTCTGAATTACTATGCAGCATACGTATTAGATTGACCTTCCACTTTCACGTCTAACAAGCACTACAAGAGTGTTTCCGAGTTGCTTAATAGCTGCTGTTGACCATTTCTAAACGTAGCCAATTATAATCAATACAACGCGTAGGGACCCTGGGCAAGCCCTTCACTCGCAATTGCTCATGCGCTTCGGCGTGAAACTCCGATTCAGTGTCCGCGCAAGCACTAGTCTGGAGCGCCTCTGAGTAGAAATCTTGAAGGGGCGCTATAACAAGTGCTCATACATACATACATACAACTGTATTAGATGTTGCCCTCCTTCTAAAGTTCAGAAGTGCACACACGCCCATGCGACAGAACATCGATGGCGCAGAGCAACTGTGAGTGAAGGACTTGCTCAATACATAGTAACTGAGGCGAGGATCGAACCCGTATCTTCCGCCTTACAGGCCGAGCTCTCTAACCAGTCGGCCACCGTGTGTACGCCTGCGTGTTTTTTATCCTTGCACTTATATAGCACCTTTGTGTTCTGATGTAATATCGATCTCAACCATGTAGGCCTACTGAGCCCTTGAGGAGTAGTTTATGGAAGACGGAACGAGCAATAAAAGAACCGTGTTATGGTGGTCTAGTGGTCGACCCGTTGGACTGCCAACACGGAGGAGTGGCATTAAAATCCCTACGTCGACTGAATGAGACTTGTCCCACTAGCGCCCTCTATAGTCATATCGGACGTAAAATGTGTACATCAACTTGCGATGTTGATGTGAGGATCAGACGGCGATAGATTGTAATGGGATAAGGAGTGTTACGGGAAATGCTAACAAGACATTTGATGGAATAAGGGTTGTTATGAGTAGCAGTGGCGTACCGTAGGGGGCAGGGGGGGCGAGTCGCCCCGGGCGGCACTTGAGCAGGGGCGGCAAAATAGGGTTGAAGTAAAATAAAAGAAGGAGTGAATGCAGAAATAAATGAAAAAGTATAAGAGGAAGTAATAAAAGTAGACAAAGAAGGAAGGAAAGGAAGAAAAATAACAGCATACAGTGGCTACAGTGGCGTAATGAGGGGCGAGGGGGCGGTCCCGGGCGCAGGAGAGGGCGGCTGATTATAGTATAATAGTAGTGAAAAAGTTGTAATGTAATAAAATGGAGACACTGAATCAGCGGAAAACTGGGAAGCAAGAAATGGAACATTTCCAATCGCTACTTAATGAAATTAACTGGACTGAAATAACTATGGCCTGTACAAATGAGGATGCCGATATGGCTTATAATAATTTTATTATGAATTATAAAAATGCATATAATAAAGCATTCCCATTATACTCCCCCACCAAAAGTAGAAAACGCCAAAATAATCAACCCTGGATGACCAGTGGTCTCTTGAACTCCTGTAAGAAAAAAACAAATTATATCTTAAATTCATAAAACAGCCTAATGAAACTAACAAGAAAAATTTCATAATATACAGGAATAAATTTAAAACATTAAAAAAGAAAGCCGAGTTACTTTATTATGAAATCGAATTCCAAAAATATAATAATAATTTAAAAAACAGTGGCAAATAATAAGATCGATACTCAAAACAGATAATAAAAGCTCTAGAATTGATCTAGTGGACTCTAATGGGGTAATAATAGATGATGATGAGACAATAGCTAATAAGTTCAATAGTTATTTTACTAGTATCCCTCAAAACTTAGCTGAAAAAATCCCGTCCTCACCAAACTCCTATAATAAATATATGAAAACTCAATGTGATAACTCCTTGGCACTGTATTTAACCAACCCTGAGGAAATTATTAATATATCTCATGCCATTAAACCTACTCATAGCTCAGGGCTTGACGGTATTGACCCAATGATAGCTCTACCACTTATTAAATCCATTGCTCAGCCGCTTTCTGAAATTATTAACTGTTCTTTCTCAACAGGTGTAGTTCCATATGAACTAAAACTGGCAAAAATTGTGCCCATCTTCAAACAAGGGAATAAGGAAGACCTTACTAATTACAGACCCATCTCAGTTCTACCTGTATTCAGTAAAATATTGGAAAAAATTATGTATGAAAGACTTAATAACCACCTCATCAAAAATGATATCCTCTATTCTATGCAGCATGGGTTTAGGTCAGGCCACTCTACTGCTATGTCACTCATAAATCTGCAAGAACAAATTACAACAGCAATTGATAATAATGAATTCTCTGTAGGCATCTTTATAGACCTGGCAAAAGCCTTTGATACGGTGGACCACGGTATACTGTTAAAAAAGCTTCAACATTATGGAATAAGAGGGGTCACCCATCAATGGTTCGATAGTTACTTAACAAATAGAAATCAGCAAGTTATCTGCAACGGAATTTTATCTAAATTTCAACAGGTTAAATATGGTGTACCGCAAGGTTCTAATCTAGGTCCTCTCCTGTTTCTTATATACATAAATGACCTTCCTAATACTTCAACTATTCTCAGTTTTATTATATTCGCTGATGACACTAATGTATTCTATTCTCATAAATCTTTACATGAATTATATCAAATAATTAATTATGAAATCACGTATGTGGTTGATTGGTTTAGAATTAATAAATTATCATTAAACATTAATAAAACCAATTTCATACTATTTAGATCCCATAGAAAACTATTACCCGAAATTAGTATCCAGTTACTAATTGATGGAAATGTAATACCGCAGGTATCTTCTGCCAAATTTCTCGGAGTCTGCATCGACCAACATCTAAACTGGTCAGAGCACATTAAATTAATTTCTATGAAAATTGCGAAAAATGCAGGCATTCTGAATCGATTGGCATCTTACCTACCTCAAAAAGTTCTACTCAACCTCTATTACTCCCTAATATATCCATATCTTGCCTACGGTAATATTGTCTGGGGTTCCAACTATATGTACCGCTTACATAAAATTAACATTCTGCAAAAAAGAGCAGTTAGAATAATAGCTAGGGTCTTGCCTTCTACACACACTAGTCAGTTCTTTAATAGATTTAAAATTCTTAGACTTAATCAAATTAATACCATTCAAATAAGTGAGTTCATGTACAGACATAAGCACAAATTGCTACCCTCGGTGTTTAATGATTATTTTAATATAACATCGGACACTCATACTCATTTTACTAGACAAGTCGAATCTTATAGAAGAATATTTGCACGCACTAATACAAGGTTATTCGCTTTAAGGTCCACAGGACCATCAGTCTGGAACAATATCCCTGTCAGCACTCGTCACCTGCCTAACTTGAATTTATTTAAAAAATCCATGCGAGCTCTATTATTAAATGGGTAACTGTTTAAATTGCTGTGTTGCCATCGCCTAGTTAAGTTTGTTATGATTTCAAATTGCTTAGTTAAGTTTTTTTGGTTTCTGTGTATTGTCTGTTGTTGGTTCTCTGTATACGAACCGTCATTCGCACCACTTCATATGGTACTTAGGTAGCCCTAGTTAGTGGGTCCTGTGACCCTTCAGGGCTCTCCGTTTGTTGCCTAAATAACACTAGTGTTGATACTTGTACTTGTAGTTTGTAATTATGATAGTCAACAATAAAACTTTTTGAATTGAATTGAATTGAAAAAAAAAAAAAATCATCAGAAATTTTGGCGGAAGGAATAAAGAAAATTATCCGGAAATTTTCAAAATTAAGTGCAAAGGGCGGAATTTTTGGGCCGGCGCCCCGGGCGGCATGTAAGCTCGGTACGCCACTGATGAGTAGCGCTAACAAGACTTAGAATAAGGACGATTACATGTAGTGTTAGCAAGACATGTAATGTAATAAGGACAATTACAAGCAGTGCTAGCAAGACATGTAATGGAAAGAGGACTACCGGGTACTAAATGTTATGTTGGTAATACATGTAGGCCTCATGAACGATTACATGTAATGTTGACATGAATGTAATGCAATAAGGACTATTACATGCACTTTTGACCAGACTTGCCATGAAATCAGAACGATTACGTGTAATCTTTACAAGACATATATTATATTAGCATTATTAATGTTAAAGTGAACACGTCATTGGCATAAAAACATAAATGTAATAATAGAATATGATTATGCGTGATGGTACTTGCATACCTTCAATGATCAGAAGAACGGTTGCTACAATGCTGCTGACAGCGTTGCTGGCAACACATTCGTAAAATCCCTCATCATCGATATTGAGACCAAAGAGGGTGAAATTTCCATCGTCTTCCAGAACTCTATCCTCTGGTAAACTGCCATCGACCTAATTTGTACAAGACAGGGTCGTTATTAATTATTGCTATTACTATCCTATACTACGATTATTGTATAACAGAATGAAGCTCTCGAATAAACACTTTAACAATCGAGACTATAAGAGAATGAAGCATCCGGGAAGAAATACCAAACAGCTGAAACGATAACTTACCTTGCGCCAGATAACTGTCGGCGCTGGATCGCCATCCGCCAGGCATGGTATTGTAACGGACTGACTTGATTCTCTCTGGTAGATACCATTCGGTCTTACCACAAAGAATGGAGGTTCTGGAGAAACGCAGCGAGGTCAGGTTAAGCAATCGATCTGTCCGTATTATAAGGTAAGGCCAAAGAGAGGATCAGGTGAGGTAAGCTATAAGGTAAGGTAGGCCTAATCAGTGTACGACAAGGTAAGGCAAGAACAGATATAGAAGGGAAAAACAAGCTAAAGTAGAGTAATATCATTGATGATGATGATGATGATGATGATGATGATGATAATGATGATTATGATGATGATGATAAGGAGGAGGAGGAGGAGGAGCAGAAGGAGGAGGAGAAAGAAGAGGAAGAGGAGGAGGAAAATAAATAATAGGCCTGATGATAATGATGATGATCATGATGGTCATGATGGTCATGATGATGATGATGATGATCATGATGATGATGATGATCATGATGGTCATGGTCATGATGATGATGATGATGATGACGACGACGACGACGATGACGATGATGATGATGAACATTAAGTTGGCTTGTAAGTCACCACCACCACCACCACCACCACCACCACCACCACCACCACCACCACCACCACCACCACCACCACCATCACCACCACCACCACCACCACCACCACCACCACCACCACCACCACCACCACCATCATCATCATCATCATCATCATCATCATCATCATTATTATTATTATTAAGATTATTTGACTATTCATTGTCTGTTATGTCCGTATTTTTTTATAATCTGACCTTTGACGAGCAGCTGAACGGGCGATGAGTTCTGCCCGGCCCCGATCGGCGAGTAGGGGGTGCAAGAGTATCGCCCCTCGTCGCTGGACTCCACCGGGGAAATGATGAGGGTGCCCTGCTTCGTCGTTTGCATGTGCCCCGATCGAGTCCAGTCGATCATGCGTTCGTTCTTCGACCAGACGATCAGGGTGACGGAGGGATTGGCGTCGACGGGGCAGTCGATCCGTCCAGGGAGACCCTTCGACAGGAAGAGCTGGACGGGCATGCTGACAACACGAGGAAGGTCTAAAAGAAACGACGAATAAGCACCGTCATTATTATTACAGTAGATTTATATAGTGCCCCTTCAAGACAGTCAACTCAGGAGCGCTCCCAGCCCAACCTCGGTCATATATCATCCACTGTTTATATTAGGTCAGTACAATGATCTAATCGTTATTATCGGCTTAAAAACGTATTGTACTGTTCTGATTTATTGTAATGAACTGGTTCAATAAACTGGATTGATTGATTGAAAAAATCTTTAGTTTTGATCATGTTTATGCAATACAATGATTTAATCATTATCATCGACTTAAAGAAGTGACATCTCTTAGTTCTAATCATGTTTATACTAAAACGGTTAAATCCCATAGTTCGGATCAAG
>JACEVL010001237.1:0-19494 GCA_020284085.1 Aporrectodea caliginosa | reverse complement strand
CAAATAAAAATCACATAACATTTGACATAAAATATCAGGATTGGCCGCAAGAGGAGTCCCAAAAAGGGATCAAGATCCCGCTAACTAGAGACACCTAAAACAACATTTCAGAAATTTGAATTAGTGATAGCTAAATCCTTAACAAACAGTGCAACATCAAGTTTCATACAGTAATGCAAACAGTATAGTACATTTTTTTGGTAAAAGCAAAAAGAGAAGCAAAAATGAAGGATAGAGAAAAATACAAAGAATTAAAAAAAGAGGTACAGAAGAATGTGAGAATGGATAAACAAAAACAACTAGAAGGAAAATGTGAAGAACTGGAACAACAAAACAGGACAGGAAATATGAAGGAAGTGTATCAAACAGTCAAAACTCTAACAGGAAAATTCAGTCCGCAATTGTTTGGAATTAAGGCAACATCAGGGGAGATGATTAAAGATAAAGAAGGAATAGCAGAAAGATGGAAAGAATATTGTGAAGAGTTATATGATGACACAGAAGGAAACACAAGAGAGGAGATAAGTTACATACAAGAACCGGTTCCGCTAAGATCAGAAATAGCTAGAGCTATGAAGGAGGTGTCTGACGGAAAAAGCACAGGAATGGATGAAGTACCAGTAGAACTATTCAAAGCGGCAGGAGAGACAGAACTGGATCAAATGCATCGCATATGTATAGCGTTATGGGAAACAGGGGATTGGCCTGAGGATTGGGCGAATTCAATCTTTATACCTATACCAAAAAAGGGAGACATGGGAAAATGTGAAAACTACAGAACCATAGCATTAGTTTCTCATGCCAGTAAAATCATTCTTCGGGTCATAATGGAGAGAATGAGAAGAAAAACAGAATCAGAATTATCTGACGAACAGGCCGGTTTTAGAAGAGGAAGGGGAACAAGAGATCAACTTATAAATCTCAGGATAATAATGCAGAAAATGAACGAACATCAACAGCCGTTGTACATGTGTTTCGTAGACTTTACAAAGGCTTTTGACTGTATATCACATGAGCAACTGTGGATAACAATGACAGAAATGGGTTTTCCGGCACATATTATTAATTTATTGAATAAATTATATTGTAAACAACAGGCAAAAGTAAAGGTGGCAAGAACACTGTCAAGTGGATTCCGAGTAAAGAAAGGAGTGAGGCAGGGGTGTGTAATTTCACCACACTTGTTTAACATAATGGCAGAAGCGGTCATGAGAGAAGTAATAGAAGGTTGGGAGGGAGGCGTGAGAATAGGAGGAAGGAAAATCACGAATTTAAGATATGCTGACGATATAGTACTTCTGGCAGGATCAGAAAGTGAGCTGCAGGAACTAGTCACTCGTTTACAACAAATAGGAGAGAACAAAGGACTAAAGATAAATATGAATAAAACAAAAGTGATGACACAAAAAGGGATAACGTGTAACATAGAAATTGGAGGAGTAAGGTTGGAACAAGTAGACACATTCCGTTATCTGGGATCTTTGATAACGGAAGATGCAGCAGACGTTAAGGATATAAGAGAGAAGTTGGCTAGAGGTCTTAATACAATAACAACGTTGAAACAATTATGGAAAAGCCATAACATAAAGATGGATACAAAGATGAGATTCATGAGGGCTTTGGTATGGCCAGTGGCAACATACGGGTGTGAAAGTTGGACTATCAAGAAAAAGAGGAAGAAAGAATAAATGCGTTTGAAATGAAATGCCTAAGACAGATTCTGAGAGTATCATGGATAGAAAAAAGAACAAATGAGTGGGTGTTAGAGAAAACAGGAACGGAAAGAAGCCTACTTGATCAGATTAAAAGAAGGAAACTTACATACTTTGGACATTTGATGAGGAAACAGGGAAACTGCCTGGAAAAGGAGATCATACAGGGAACTGTACCAGGAGCAAGGACGCGGGGAAGACCGAGAATGGGGTGGCTTAACAACATAAGCACGTGGATGAATATGCCTTTTCATCGATTGTTGACAGAGACGGAAGATAGAAAAAGGTGGAGAAGACTTGTCCATGGAGCGACCAACCCTCGGATCGAGGATGGTTGAAGACAAGACAAGACATAGTACATAGTACACAGTACATGATAAACACAATTCAAAACAATATAAAAATGAAGAAAAAAACGAAAACCTTAACTAACAGTAAAAAAGAAAATCCGGCAGGGTAGGTTATAGCTAATTTCCATTAATCAGGAAGGCATGCAGCATTTTTTTAAAGTGTCGTAGGTGCGGGGCACAACGTATGTGAGAGGAAGCATGTTCCAGGTTGTGGAGCCAACAGATTTTATGGAGAATAAGCGAGTATTGGTGTGTGCATATATGGGGCGATAAGAGTTAAAGTTTCTGGTGTAGTGAGTATGAACATCGGATCCTAGATGAAAAAATCCCTTAAAACATGCTGGAAGTAAACCATGTTCATAACGGTACATAAATAGGCCAATTTGTAATGTTCGAATCTGCTCTAGTTTAAGTAGCTTCAAGTCAGTAAATAGTGGTCCAGAATGAACGCACCTTGGAACTCCCATAATGATACGAACTGCACGTTTTTGCAATAGAATTAATCTCCGTAGTCTAGAGTCATAAGTGGATGCCCATACCATATTGCAATAAGTAAGATAGGGGTAAACCAACGAGTAATATAATTTTAGGCGTATGCAGGAGGGCAACAAGTATGCAGTTCGAGTTAGAATACCAATGTTTTTAGCAATTTTGTCAGAAATAGTTTTTATATGTTCTTTCCAGGTCAAATGTTGGTCCACATGAACACCTAAAAATTTATGTATGTATGTATGTATGTATATATATATATATATGCATGCTAGGCTTCAGTTTGAATCTCTTATGCTGTGTCCACCGAATATACGTCGATGCTGCTGTCTCATACCCGATAACTAATAAATGTATGTATGTATGTATGTATGTATGTATGCATGTATGTATGTATGTGTACAATACAATACAAGAAGACAATACAACCGTAATTTGATAATGCCCTCCTTACAAAGTTAAGAAGTGCACATTGAAGCCGGTCAACCATTAAGAGTCATAAGTAGACTGGAAGAGGCAAGTTTTGAGTTTAGAGCGAAAGACAGTCTCGCTAAGAGAGTTGCGAACATGAGGAGGTAGAGAGTTCCAGATGGAAGGCCCGGCAACTGTGAATGAGCGCCGACCGAAGACAAGACGTATGTATGCATGCATGGATGTATGCATGTATGCATGTATATATGTATGTTAGGGTGGTCCAATTTACCATGTAAAATAATAATTTTCAAAAATCAAATTGGGTCATAGCTGCCCTTGTTTCTATATCCTAGAGGAGCTTACATGCCAAAAATGAAACGTATTCAATAATATTTAGAGGTGGCTCAAAGCTGACACTTTTACTGACATTATGATAACTTCTAGATTTTTGAAGAAAATGTCAGTCTGCTTAATTATTTAATTTAAACTTTTTAATTTAGGTTGATTTTTAGTTGTTTTCACTTCCTGTTATGTTTTAACTTCCTTCTATGTGTTTTTAATCTTTTAAAATATTACAATTCAATTTTAATAATTGAAAATTTAAAGAATATTTCTCGAAGCTATTCGTTGTTCTAAAATGGCCAGTCGCATGGCAAAGGCAGCAGCAGACCAGGGATCGTATTCGATCGAGGTCGCTCTCCTTTTGCAATGGGATGGCAAACTTTTATCAGATCTTTCTTATACCAGCCTGAAAATGGGTAGAATTGCAATCTTTGTTTCTGGAGATGAAAAGCCTCAAAGACTGTTTTGAAGACTGGCGCATGTACACTTATCAAACAGACTGTCAACAGGGAACTTGTGTGGATTGCAAGTTGCCACCATGTGTTTGAAGTTATGCCATCCAGCGTGTTTGCTTCCCCAACCCTCGGAACTACAGTACTAGTGGACCAGATATAGGTGTATTCAAGGTATTTACATGTAAAAAATGGCTCAAGTTTGACAAAACCAAGTACAACACTTCTGACGAAAGAATCTTCAGCGGGTCGGGTCCATGATGGATATCCGTAATGAGATGGTAACATACTACTGGTGTATGTGAAAAACAGCACCAGCGTGAAGATTATGGGGAGCTTCTGCAATTGTGTCTCATCTTCCTTGATGGGTGCGCGAGAGAAGAAGTGCGATTTTGAGCTCCTGGATCAATGCACAATGCGAGGTGGATGACCAAATTCTTACTTTTCAAGCATCAAAAGAATCAATACCTGGGAGAGGAAAGCTTTAACAGATGTCAGCCTTTTTGTCTCTCTTGTCTATGAATTATTGTGGCATGAAGCTTGCTTGGCAGAAAGAGCTCCATACATGATTTGAAACTATTGAACTTGTTGCAACATTGCTGTGAAAAATTCAGCCAAAACATCTTTCAAGAGACACCTCATATATTTTTCTGAGCATTAGATAGGCCTGGCTTTTTTACCCACGCGTTGATGTTAATACAAAGGCCTCCATGGTTAAGAATCTCAAACGTGGTGAAAAGACTAATTATACCATCAAAGAGGATTGAAAGCAGAACATTCAACTTGGGAAATCTACTGGAATCATATGTAACAAGCCGAATATCTCGGCTCTTTGACCTACTCGTTGACAGTGGGGCAGAAAAGGCACAGGCTTTCCTTTCGACACCACCAGACTGTTGGCAGATGGATCCAATTTATCTCCAATTGACAGGAAACGTCAGGCAGATGAAAGTAGTAACTGACTGTGCAGAGAGAGGTATTACTTTAATCCAGACATTCAACTCTTCTATAAAAAAACGAGAATAAAAAACAATACCATCTTCAAGTTGTCAGCGCTCATCGGAAAACCCAATCCAGAGCCATCAAAGCTTCTCTTAAAGAATATCTCAAAATAGACTAATTTTTTGTTGTTCTTATTGACTAGAGGCTTACTAAGCAATAAACACTAAACTTTAATTTTCTTTTTGTTTTCATTTAAAAAATTTCTTGGTCAAAGATATGAACATCTGCCAATTCTCGCCTGCACTATATCTGAAGAAATTTCGTAGTAACAATATTTATCGTTCAAAATTGAGCCACCTTTAGATATTCTTCTAAAGCCACAAAAATTGGTCCAAATATTCCCTAAACTGAATAGAACAAGAACAAATGTGACCCAAATTAATTTTCTAACTTTTATATTTTTGGACCACACTAATGTATGTATTATCTGCCTTTTATAGAGCTCATTTTAAGAACCTCTCCAAGCTATTTGAACAAGACTGTCTAAGGCTAAGCGTTCTAAGCATGCGAGTCTTAACACTACAGCAATCGATCAAATAAGACGCTTTTTTCTAAATATTATGTTTCAGATGGACTCTGCAATATTATTATTACCGAAGATAGCGATCTGTACAACGGATGCCTTTGGAAGAAGACATGCTATTGGAATAACCCAGGTTTTGACAGTAACGTTTATCTGGAAACGGTTTTTGTAATCTAGGTTGCTTTCAACAATTTTGGAAGTTTTAAAAGGAGCTATATCTACATCTAAACCTACTAACTTTACATTGACACTGAATTCCACGTTTTAAACAATTACTCAGGGTATCCATATGCAGCAAAGTAGGTCTAATGCATCGTCGATAGTCTTCCGTTCTGGCAGGACGTTTAAGCTAATCATTCCAATCAGCTGATCTCTATATTTTGCGATAATGTACATGTATGCCGATATACCAGACCTCTACAACCAACCATTTTGAATTCTGCATGTAATTCGTTATTTTGTAATCAAAGATTTATATATCACATTTTTAAGACGGACTCACGCACTGAATCCCAATATAACGACAGAAAACCAGCATCATCGCAGAGCTAATTCATTTCGGAAATTTATATAGCGCCTCTTAAATATGCCTAATCAGAGGCACGCTCCGCCCAGCCACGGCTAAAGATGAAGGACTTAAACAATTAGTAGAAAGCAGGTGGATTATTCAGGTGCAGTAAGCGGAGAGGCCAACAATTTTGAGTCTTGACAGTTAGACGTTGTCTGACCGAAGAGTGTGCCCGAGTGACAAGGAGCTTCCCTTTAGCTCTAAAGCCAATTAAATGTGTTCTTCTATTTTAAATCTTGGTCACTATACCGGCTCCGTCATTAGCGTGTATTCTTACGCAGTGGCGTAAATAATTGGGGTGGGGCAGAAGGGGCCTGTCCCCTCACAGTTCTGACATAGGCCTATCTGTTCCCCCAAAGTTATGTAGGCCCTACACTGTTACAGATTTCCGCCTCTGTGTCCACGCCTTTGTCACCAGTAGAGTTTATAATTTTTGCTTGGCTTTTGCTGGTCACTACTATTTGTGCTAAATAGGACGCCTTGGCTGGGTCCTTCGTTCTGCTGCTCGGATTATTGCTCAAATTCCAAAATATGCCCCAGTCTCTGCCTACCTGCGAGATGTGTTCAACAGGCTTCCTGCCTCGCAGCACATTTCCCATAGGACAGCAGCGCTTGGTGATGACGTCGCTGCACTCATTGGGTATTACGCTTCCTGTAGTCCTGTATCCTATCACACCAGATGCGATTTCCGCAACTGCCTGTCTCAATGGTATTCCTCCGTCCTACCTGTCCGACCTCTGTCGCCCGGTATCTCACATAGCCTCCCCGTCGAGCTCTGCGTTCTTCGGCTAGGCGGGGCTCCTGGTCCCTCGGGTACATGCTTCGGTCAGACAGCGTGAAGCCTTCTCGGTTGCTGGCCCCTCCACTTGGAATGGGCTCCAGATTGTGCTACGCTTACTGCCCCTGAATAATCCAACTACTTTCTACTAACTGCTCAAGTCCTCTATCTTTAGCTGTGGCTGGGCTGGGAGTGAAATGCGAAGGGCATTAACGCAGTCATACTGGCACACCCTACTTTAGCAGAGCTTCGCACTTCTTTCGTTCTTTCCTAATTTTTTTCCTGGTGATGACGTCGCTGCACTCATTGGGCATTACGCTTCCACAGTCCTGTAGCCTATCACACCAGATGCGATTTCCGCAACTGCCTGATCTGATATGGCCGATAGATCTGAAGATTCGCTCACAGTTCAAGAAAAAATGCACTACATTGACGTTTTTCCACAGAATTTCACATATTAAAATATTATCGCTGGTAGAGGGCAGAAGACACAAAGCAAAATCAAAAATATTTTGCACACAACTTAGGCTACTCTAACATACTGGCAACTTTTCATCGCTATTAGAAAACGTTTTCTGAAAAAATATTTGTTTCACTCCACCCTAGCCCTCATGTCGTGAGATGCTATGTAACGATTGTAGCCTATTCCAGAATAGGCCTATCTTTAGTATTGCAGTAGGCCTATAATGTAACGTAAAATAAAGCAAGATAGTATGATGCAATGTGATGTGATGTCATCAGTTGCAAAGTAGTATAACTAGTCATTCTCAAGGACACGTTGCCCCTAATCAACCGATCTCTTTAGCTTGGTAGTTGACATCGTATTCGTGTCTTTGTTGATTTGATTGTATGACCACTGCATTATTATTGACATAATACATTCGTTGTTAAGTTTATTATGTCTGTCTTTTCTTCGTTTCCTGTCTATGTACCGTATGTTTTGTTGGCTCCTGTTGCAAAGTACTTGCTGATTCATGTTTATAATTGCCGTGCTTGCTTTGTGTAATAAATTCAATTCAATAGTAGTTAAAGGGGAAGGATCCAGGCCGTGATGCATAGACTAATTCGTCAAGGATACCTCCCTAGTAGTGATAGTCCAAAGATCGAACAGTTATGCCGTTTTCCGATGCCCGCCTGTTTTTGGCGGTTCTTGGAAGATCGGGATATGTCCATCACAGGTGATTCCCGCAGCGAACCAACGCTTTACAGCCTAAGCCCCAGACGCCCTGAACGGGTGCTGTCAAAAGCAGACAATCAAACGAGGAAAAAATTTATAGTCAGAATGTTGTTCGCATACTAATTAATCTAGTCGTATCGTCTAACTGGTTCTAAATAGATTGTGTTGTCAATGTATCTAAATTGTTGATGCTTGTTGCTTGGCAACTGGTTATAATTTAAGAATATACTTACTTTTAACTTTTTGTACACTTAGGACATGTCTTCAAATCGGTTTCGCATTTTCGATCTTCGTTTAAGTTGTTTTGAAGCTGCCTTTGTTTTGTGATTATGTTTGAATAAATTTCTGTGCATGATTGTTGCGCCGAATATGTTCTGACAATTTTCATGTTGATTTTTCAATTTTCTTGTATTTAAGAAGCTTACACAGTTTTGCTACAATACGTTAAGTATTTGTTTTATTAAAAGTTTGAAAAACACTACTGACTCCTATCTATACAGTGTCACATGAAATACCTACTTGGAAACAAATAAAGGAGTGATGTTGACTGCACACATTATATAGTTATAATAGGTCTGCATTCGCTCTTGCCTCTCCCGCTGTGGCATGATGTGATTCGACACAACCTGATCTCTATCGACGAATTCCGCAAATAGGGTCGTCTTACTCAACTATGACAACAAGACGCTCATGACCTGCAATGCCATCTACAGGACACTTTGCGAGATCTGGCAGCTGCCAAATACCTATCCATCCACTTGTATTCGTTTATACACAGTTATCGATCCAACTCATCAATCCACTTCTAATCACTTTCATCCACACCTATCTACTTCCATCCACTTATTTCCACCTCTGTTTATTTATCCACCAATATGGTCGCCTTCTATCAGCTTCTATCCACTTCTATTCCTTTCTGTCCACTTCTGTCCACTTCCATCCACTTCTATCCACTTCTATGCACATTCGTCACCTTCGACCCATCAAGATCTATCCACTATTCTCCACTTCTATCCATTTATATCCACTCCATATCCACAATTTCACAATTATCGCTCCACCTCTGAAAAATCAGAAAACCACTTAGTTTCAGATGCATTTAATATCACTGCGACCCGCAAAAATTCTATAGTAGAGACCGACTTGTTTAATGTAGTATCAAACACTTTAGTGTTATGTCTTCAAAGTTAATTATGTTGCTACTGAGATTGTGATACGATTTGATATTAATATTTGGTTATAAAATTCAGACATATTCCAAACGTATTACCTAATTGCCTAAGCAAGCAAAGATGCACGTGAATTCACTTAGCATAAAATTCTATTCATCACGGTTTAACAGCTCTGTCGTTTATGAATGGACTTATTAAATCGAGAATTCTAGTTAATATTTGAGCTAAATAAGTAAACGCTCCTGGATGAGGTTAAAATCTGAGCAGTTTGAATCAACCAAAAGGTCTGCACGAGTAGGTTTAAAATGACTTAAACCCAATGCTTATCAAACAACTTCTTCGTGTAAGCTAATGTATATTAGCTCATAGCAAAGCCTAATATGCTCCAAGGAGAATATGCCGTGTGATTTCACCGAACGTCGTGTTGCTTTGAACGTCATCTAATCCCGAAGGCAGTTTCTCATCTGGCCACATTCTTAACCAGAGATGCATGGCGTAATTGGTAGTCCAGTTGTAGTTACCATCGTAGATCAGAGAAATGTCCATCCAGTTGGGTTTATTAAGAGACTCCTCTTCGACGTGAATCAAATGCGGATACACTCCAGCCAACGTATGTACATTGTGAACCGATTGCTTGGCCCACTCTTCGTCCGGTCCCTTGTAAGACCAATACTGCTCGAGCATAAGTCGAAGGAACGGGGAACCTTTTCTAGTGATTATTATTCCGTTGCCGACGCTATCTTCCGACTCTCGACCGAGAACGAACGGAAACTGACGAAGCGGATGAAAGGACTTGAGAACCAAGACGTCCGGGTCCAAGTAAATCCCACCGTAACCTTGTGCACGAAAGCAAACTTTAATACGATTAGTCTGTATGTATGCATATATGAATCTATATATATGCACGTATGTCATGTATGTATGCATGTATGTATGCACAATGTATGCATGTATGTATGTATATATGTGTGTCTGTATGCATATGTACGTATATCTATCTGTGTGTCTGACTGTGTGTCTGACTGTGTGTCTGTCTGTCTGTAAGGATATATATATGTAGGCCTATGTAAGTATGTGACTATGCATGTATAAAGACACTTAATATGTGTCTATCTGTCTGTAAGTGTGCATATCTATCTGTGTGTCTGTATGTATGTATACATGCATGTAAGTACGCATCGAACCATGTAATATAGCGCTTTTTCAATACCTTACTGCAATGGTATATTAAAGTCGTAATTTAAGCTAGGGTAAAACAAAGCAAGATAGATCAAAAAATGTTAGGCAAGATAGAGTAGGCCTAAGGTAAGTAAAGGTAGGTTAACTTGAAGTAAAGTACTTGGTCACTTCTTATGTATGAAAATAAACCAAAGTACTAATAGAAGAAATGTTGATAGTCAAGGGACGCAGAATTGGCATTGAGTCAATCGAAAGCATTCAATGGAAAAACAATTTGTTCGCTCGGGTTACCTAGCTCTTGTCTTCAACCATCCTCGATCCGAGGGTTGGTCGCTCCATGGACAAGTCTTCTCCACCTCTTTCTATCTTCCGTCTCCGTCAACAATCGATGAAAAGGCATATTCATCCACATGCTGATGTTGTTAAGCCATCCCATTCTCGGTCTTCCCCGTGTCCTTGCTCCTGGTACAGTTCCCTGTATGATCTCCTTTTCCAGGCAGTTTCCCTGTTTCCTCATCAAATGCCCAAAGTATGTAAGTTTCCTTCTTTTAATCTGATTGAGTAGACTTCTTTCCGTTCCTGTTTTCTCTAACACCCACTCATTTGTTCTTTTTTCTATCCATGCCACTCTCAGAATCTGTCTTAGGCTTTTCATTTCAAACGCATTTATTCTTTCTTCCTCTTTTTTCTTGATAGTCCAACTTTCACACCCGTATGTTGCCACTGGCCATACCAAAGCCCTCATGAGTTTCATCTTTGTATCCATCTTTATGTTATGGCTTTTCCATAATTGTTTCAACGTTGTTATTGTATTAAGACCTCTAGCCAACTTCTCTCTTATATCCTTGACGTCTGCTGCATCTTCCGTTATCAAAGATCCCAGATATCGGAATGTGTCTACTTGTTCCAACCTTACTCCTCTAATTTCTATGTTGCACGTTTTCCCTTTTTGTGTCATCACTTTTGTTTTATTCATATTTATCTTTAGTCCTTTGTTCTCTCCTATTTGTTGTAAACGAGTGACTAGTTCCTGCAGCTCATTTTCTGATCCCGCCAGAAGTACTATATCGTCTGCATATCTTAAATTCGTGATTTTCCTTCCTCCTATTCTCACGCCTCCCTCCCAACCTTCTATTACTTCTCTCATGACCGCTTCTGCCATTATGTTAAACAAGTGTGGTGAAATTACACATCCCTGCCTCACTCCTTTCTTTACTCGGAATCCACTTGACAGTGTTCTTGCCACCTTTACTTTTGCCTGTTGTTTACAATATAATTTATTCAATAAATTAATAATATGTGCCGGAAAACCCATTTCTGTCATTGTTATCCACAGTTGTTCATAGCCTTTGTAAAGTCTACGAAACACATGTACAATGGCTGTTGATGTTCGTTCATTTTCTGCATTATTATCCTGAGATTTATAAGTTGATCTCTTGTTCCCCTTCCTCTTCTAAAACCGGCCTGTTCATCAGATAATTCTGATTCTGTTTTTCTTCTCATTCTCTCCATTATGACCCGAAGAATGATTTTACTGGCATGAGAAACTAGTGCTATGGTTCTGTAGTTTTCACATTTTCCCATGTCTCCCTTTTTTGGTATAGGTATAAAAATTGAACTCGTCCAGTCCTCCGGCCAATCCCCTGTTTCCCATAATGCTATACATATGCGATGCATTTGATCCAGTGCTGTCTCTCCTGCCGCTTTGAATAGTTCTACTGGTACTTCATCCATTCCTGTGCTTTTTCCATCAGACACCTCCTTCATAGCTCTAGCTATTTCTGATCTTAGCGGAACCGGTTCTTGTGTGTAACTTATCTCCTCTCTTGTGTTTCCTTCTGTGTCATCATATAACTCTTCACAATATTCTATCCATCTTTCTGCTATTCCTTCTTTATCTTTAACCCTATGACGCACACCTTCCCGGCCAACACATTTAGCACACCTGGGGTCTAATAGAACTATAACTATAACTAAAAAAATAATACTAACTATAACTAGGCAACTATAACTAAAATAAAAAAGCATTAACTATAACTATAACTATAACTAAAATAAAAATCTGTAAGGAAAATCACACTGTATTTCAGAGATCGGGCGACCAGAGATCGGACAGGTAGGATGGAGGAATACCATTGAGACACTGCCAGACAAGCGCTGCTGTCCTATAGGAAATGTGTTGCGAGGCAGGAAGCCAGTTGAACACATCTCGCATGTAGGCAGAGACTGGGGCATATTTTGCAATGTGAGCAATAATCCGATCAGCAGGACGAAGGACCCGGTTAAGGCGCCATATTTAGCACAAATAGTAGTGACCAGCAAGAGCCAAGAAAAAATATAAACTCTACTGGTGACAAAAGCGTAAACACAGAGGCGAAAATCTGTACACAACTTAGGGGGACAGACAGGCCTATTACAGAACTTTGGGGAAAGGCCCTCTGCCCTCCCCACCATTATTTAAGTTATTAGAAAAGAGTTATTGAAACGAGTTCTTGAAAAGAGTTATTGAAAAGAGTTGTTGAAAGAGTTATTGAAAGAGTTATTGAAAAGAGAGTTATTGAAAAGATTTGTTGGAAAGAGTTATTGAAAAGAGTTACTGAAAATAGAGTTATTGAAAAGAGTTATTGAAAGAGTTATTGAAAAGAGTTATTGAAAAAGAGTTATTGAAAAGAGTTATTGAAAGGAGTTATTGAAAAGAGTTATTGAAAGAGTTATTGAAAGAGTTATTGAAAGAGTTATTGAAAGAGTTATTGAAAAGAGTTATTGAAAGAGTTATTGAAAAGAGTTATTGAAAAGAGTTATTGAAAGAGTTATTGAAAAGAGTTATTGAAAAGAGTTATTGAAAAGAGTTATTGAAAAGAGTTATTGAAAGAGTTATTGAAAGAGTTATTGAAAAGAGTTATTGAAAAGAGTTATTGAAAATAGTTATTGAAAGAGAGTTATTGAAAAGAGTTATTGAAAGAGTTATTGAAAGAGTTATTGAAAAGAGTTATTGAAAAGTGTTATTGAAAAGAGTTATTGAAAAAAGAGTTATTGAAAAGAGTTATTGAAAGAGTTATTGAAAAGAGTTATTGAAAAGAGTTATTGAAAAGAGTTATTGAAAAGAGTTATTGAAAAGAGTTATTGAAAAGAGTTATTGAAAGTTATTGAAAAGAGTTATTGAAAAGAGTTATTGAAAAGAGTTATTGAAAAATCGAGTTATTGAAAAGAGTTATTGAAAGAGTTATTGAAAAGAGTTATTGAAAAGAGTTATTGAAAAGAGTTATTGAAAAGAGTTATTGAAAGGAGTTATTGAAAGAGTTATTGAAAAGAGTTATTGAAAAAGTTATTGAAAAGAGTTATTGAAAAGAGTTATTGAAAGTTATTGAAAGATTGAAAGAGTTATTGAAAAGAGTTATTGAAAAGAGTTATTGAAAAGAGTTATTGAAAAGAGTTATTGAAAAGAGTTATTGAAAAGAGTTGTTGAAAAGAGTTATTGAAAGGAGTTATTGAAAGAGTTATTAAAAAGAGTTATTGAAAAGAGTTATTGAAAAGTGTTATTGAAAAGAGTTATTGAAAAGAGTTATTGAAAAGAGTTATTTAAAAGAGTTATTGAAAAGAGTAACGAAAAGAGTTATTGAAAAGAGTTATTGAAAAGAGTTATTGAAAAAAGAGTTATTGAAAAGAGTTATTGAAAAGAGTTATTGAAAAGAGTTATTGAAAAGAGTTATTGAAAAGAGTTATTGAAAAGAGTTATTGAAAAGAGTTATTGAAAAGAGTTATTGAAAAGAGTTATTGAAAGAGTTATTGAAAAGAGTTATTGAAAAGAGTTATTGAAAAGAGTTATTGAAAGAGTTATTGAAAGAGTTATTGAAATGAGTTATTGAAAAGAGTTATTGAAAAGAGTTATTGAAAAGAGTTATTGAAAAGAGTAATTGAAAAGAGTTATCGAAAAGAGTTATTGAAAAGAGTTTTTGACAAGAGTTATTGAAATGAGTTATTGAAATGCGTTATTGAAAAGAGTTATGAATGCTTGTTCACCAGAGTGCTGTTTGGCAACTGATTATTTTTAAGAATATACTTACTTACTTACGTATGTGTTCCGTGTGAATATATGTAACTAGACGTAAGAGCCAGAAATCTTATTGACTACGCCATCATGAGGTTGACACTTGACAGACTACCAGTGTCTGGTAGTTTGGCGACGTTACTCTTACGACAGTGTGCTCAAACGGTTATAATTGTATTGATTTGTATTTAAAGGTTTATAGATCTCCTCTCCCAGTATACAAATCAGAGGCGCAACCAGTACGAAAGTCGCCGAGATTAGTCAAGTCTGAGGCAGCGAAAAGAGCAGTAGGCCTATAAGTTATATCGAAGCAAGTTGGGAAGTAAACGGCAGTGATACGCTAGGACTTGGATGATAGATCGTGTGCTATCAGATCGGAACCATGGTAGAATCCGAGGTATATCTTCTATACAGCGCTTTTGGGTATAAGAGTCTTTCGGCTAATATCCAGTATTAAGACAGAACTTGGGTGATATATTTTGCGCGTCTATGAGATCGGACTATGATTTGCAACTTTTCTAGCCTAGATAGTTTAGAGGCGCTGTCGCTGGAACATTAGTTTCACAAACTGGTCTCATATTTAGATGGCATAAAAGGTCTCTTAATAGATGTGGGTACAGAAAAGACTCGCCTAGGGTGTCTGGAGTTTTCATGCATGCCATCACGTAGGCCTACAACCAATTCACATGTGACGTGCACTAATAGGCTGATTTATGGTGGGTTGAAAAGTGATTGCGTTTGACTTAAGTCAGCCTGTTTGCCCTAAACTTAAGCTTACGCAAAGTTAGGGCGTGTTGACCCCCTAACTTTGCGAAAGCTTAGGACAAACAAGTTCATTTGAGTCATAGAATATCTGTTGATATCCAGAATTTCTGGCTGTGTTTAATTTGTGTGCATGATATGTTAAAGACCCTAAACCCTTCGCTGGGCATCAGTTTGTCTCAACTCAACTCAACTTTTTCTCAATTTATCTCTACTGAAAAAAACCAGTGCTACATGTAAGTACCTCGCATTAACACCGTGAATTTCTGGCTGTAGTCACTGTAGTGTCTAATAGTTGGCTACATGATTTCGTAGAGATTTGCTAAACAGAGACCCACAACGCTTCAATGGGCGTCAGTTTGTCTCAACGCCTTCTTTCATACATTAGGGCCTATGCTCATATTCAAACCGTTTATGGAATTCTATTCACCGAGGGTCACGGCTATTCTTCGTTGAAGCAATAATGGGAATGCCGTTTACGACCTAATTTTCGACGTAGAAATTGAGAAGAATATTGTAGCGTAATTGTAATTGTATTATCACCCTAATGCAGATTATTTCGAGAGCGTGTCTTGGAAAGAGATTCGTCAGAGGCGTTCCCGATCCAACGATGGAAAAGCAGGAACGAACAGAATAGTCTTTAAGCGCTTACGGAATAGAGGTAAAGAAAGACCAAGGAACTCATGTCGTAAGATGCTAAGAATCTATTTCAGAATGTTTACCCAGCCACAGCGAGGCTCCTGTGCAGCACTGTCACACAGTGGATGTTCTGAGTTGGGAACTAACAGGTCGCCCTGTGCAACAGAGCGATGAAATCTACGACCAGAAATGAATGAGACCGCGTATTCTTGTGCACCGTAGGAGTTGATTATTGTGACACTTCTGACGTTGTTATTCTGCGACTGTCTTCACGCGTCACATCCCTGACATAAGCTGTCAAAACCTTATGTTGTGGGCCTACTTAATGCATGACATTAGCGGCGTCCTTTCTTGCAGTGGGCCTATACGTCGTTACTTAAAAGATAGTTTTGTCAAACAACTGACCTACACGTTTAATATCACTGCAATAAATGTTTGATATAATTTTTCGCTTAAGAAGGGACTCTTGCAATAAATAATTAAAATGAAAAACATCATACTAAGCAATACATAATTTGAAATATTAATACTGGCAATCACATTATTCTCTCAAAACTCGACCGTAACTTCCAGGTAAGCCAACTTGTTAGTTTGTTACCATAGTATAATGGTGTAATTTATTAGACTTTGCATAAAAAATCCACCGTAATCGAATGATGCTAAGAAACTAGAATTTACGCTAAATTGCGCTTGAAAAGTGTTTCAATAATTTTGTATTTAATATTTGCAGAATGATATTATGGTTGCGAAATAGGCAAAATTTTAAAAAATACGGATTAGTTCGTTATGAAGGTAGGACCGTAAAGTTGCTCTTTAATGACACTGTGTCACACCTTCCTTCCATGGGAATCGCACTATCAGAGTACGGTGAGTGGCGAAGTTTTACCCAACAAAGAAAAAGCAGCTGACAGTTTATAGATGATTCAATGCACTGGTCCGAAAAGCTGTAGGCACAGTTGGCCTAAGGATACAGAGGTATTTTGACAACTGAACTGAAGGTCGTTGCAGATTTGGCAAACACAATGATCGTTGATGAAAGTGGACCTGTGAGCTCCTTTGAGGCAGACACAATGAGGCATTTCATGTGCCAAATAAAAGTGGAGCAGCCGAGCAAAGTGGGCCTTTAGGTGGGGTTGTTTTCAACTCAGGATGAACACTCGATGAACTTCAGGCGCCTAATCATTTCGAATTGTTTTGAATTGTATGAAAACCTAGGTGATGGCAAATGAACGATGTGTGTGTAGGTCTATATATTATTAGTGAATTTCAATATCACAGGTCTTTGCGGAGACGAATCTGTACATTGTTCAATCCGATCAACATGTAGATCGGGCTGAAAATTGTAGACCAACCTGACTCGGGTTCACCTAAAACATTTTCCCATTTATAATATGTACATGTAGGCTACCTACCAGTATTGTTCGATTCATAAACTACATTCAAAGCCCCACATAGTGAGTTGAAGTGTGTGTCTCTCTGTTAATTATTACAATATATAAATATATTGCAAGCAATCCACGGACTACTGTTGTAATTGTAAATAGCTACATCGATTGTGCCCGTATCTAATGTAGAAGGAATCAATCGATGGCGCTCAACACAAATAATCAGGCCAGATTTTAGAAGATCGACAAGTTCACTGACAGAGATAGTGGCAAGAGAGAGAGAGAGAGAGAGAGAGAGAGAGAGAGAGAGAGAGAGAGAGAGAGAGAGAGAGAGAGAGAGAGCCTAATCAGCGTTAGTAGTTATAGGCCTATTAGTTATCTACTTATTATTATAATTTTTACCGAGGTATAAATGATCCCTCGGGATTTAGGAAAAATTGCTACAAGGAGCAGGAGAATTATAATAATTATTACTATTATTTTACCCGAGCTATTTGTAATCCCTCATGTGGTCAAAGCTCTGTCCGGAGATAAAAAGGTTGTTTATCTGGAACGGCTTCTCCCTTGTCAAGATCTGGCTGAGCAAAAGTTCCTAGAAAGGCAATGCAATAAAGCGTTGAATGGTGATTGAGAGGTGCTATTATTATTATTATTATTATTATTATTATTATTATTATTATTATTATTATTATTCTTATTATTATTATTATTATTATTATTATTATTATTATTATTATTATTATTATTATTATTATTATTAAAAATAATTAGTTATTAAAATTCATTTCCTTCATATAAAGGTTCATTCAACATGTAGCTATAAACCGTCATTTAATCTTGGGCTGCCATCTGACTCCTTTGCAAGTTATTAATTCACTTATAATTATTTAATTATTTATTATTACTTATTTATTATTATTATTATTAGACGACTATATTACTAAGCGCAACTACAATAATGACCATGCATCCATTCGACGGCAATGAGCAATTGTGAGTGAAGGACTACCTGAAGGCTCATACACAACAACCGTTTTAGTGGATGGTAGATCCCGAATCCCAATGTTAGAAGGCGAGCGCTCTAACCAATCCCACAGCAGTAGAAGAACTCAGGCGAACTGTAGCCTAGATCAACTACAGATGATTGCAATGCATGGACTGTTTCAGAGTCCCACTTCATAATGCTCTATTCATAATGTTTTATTTTTAAACCTGTTTGTTACATCTACAAAATAGGGTGTCGCCACAATAACACTGTCTTGCCAAATGTAAATAGCTTTTGCTTTTGTGTCCTGAAGGTCAAGGTTCTAATTCCTACATTGTAAACATAGAGTTACCCTGTACCAACTGTGGCCTAAGTGCTGTCACTGAGTAAAAATAAAATGATAAGTTGGTCCAAATAACAAAATTTCACGTCGATTAAAGATTTACACGCTGAAAGATTATTGTTACGCCTTTCGTTGTAATAGAAGAAGGGGTATCTGTTTACCAAGTCACTCGTTTTCCTATAAAAGGGAAGAACCTTCGACGGGAGGATATGTGAGACCAAAAAGACTTCGACAGAGGCTACGACGATTTCGCTGCTGACGCTAAGATGGCAAAAGTGTCAAAAGCTGCTTTCTACTTGTACCTCGTCTGTACAGTTGTCCTACTGGAAGAGATTGGTGAGTTTAAAATAGTAACTGTGTTCTGCATGATAACTTGTGTGCAGAGATATAAGAACGCATAATGTGTGGTCATTTACGGAAGGTCAGTTCAAATGAAATACAATATTATAGACACAGCAGAAAAGTAGGCTTATATGAAAAGCTTTAGTATGTAATAGAATGATGATTTCTTTCATTTTGCACAAACGAGAAGTCACATAGTCATATAGCATCTGATTATTACTCTGCAAGTGTATCATACTGTCGGGAAACCAGGGGTCGTCTCTCTTAGTTCGACTTCTTTGCTGAGTGGTTCAAGGCTCTACCAGGATGCCGAAACCCCAGGCCTCAACAAAGGTTGTCCGGTCCGACTCTCGTGGTCTATCGAGAGGTTTGGATTGATCACCAGCGACACACTCACACACGTAGAACACCGCTTTAATAGTTCTTCTCATCGACGATTGACAGAATCACATCAACAGGCAACTTGACATCGAGAGAGAACTGCACAGCTGCTTCCTCGTCACTCCTATCATCAAGCAGGCCCTCTAGCGACAGCGTCTCGGATGGCTGGTCCGTAGATCGACGGCAGGTCCTCTTCAGACTCCACCAAGACTGCGAGGCCGATGCAAAGCTCGAGGCCGAATCTTCAGGCGGTCTTCTCCAGACTGACTCTCCCATGGCCAACCCCTGCCTTATATACCTATCAGAGGTGCAGAAAACCCTGGTGCCCCCACACCTTTTCCATGGGGTGCAACTAGAAATGGCACCGGTGCAATATCTCAAAATGGCACCGGTGGTGCAGTTTCTCAAAAGAGCACCGGTGGTGCAGTTTTACCGGCCGGTGCTACCTACT
>JACEVL010001236.1:220000-288425 GCA_020284085.1 Aporrectodea caliginosa | reverse complement strand
GTGTGAGAGAGAGACACACAGACACAGACACAGACAGACAGACAGACAGTTCAGACAGACAGCTACTTGTGTGTATATCTGTATACTCTCTCTAATCTTCTCATGTAGAGGGATATACGTAAATGCATAGCCCTCCGTTCCTCTTCTCGGGGTGACTTCTTGGTTCCACATGCCCGCACTGCTACTATGCAGCGCCGAGCATTCTCTGTTGTTGGTCCAACAGCGTGGAATGTCTTGTCATCTTTCCTTCGGTTATCTCCTCGCATTCACTCGGCTTCCTTCTACGCCCAATTGAAGACTTTTCTGTATGTTCAGGCCTGGCTTGGGAGCGCCTCTGAGTAGAGCCCTTGAAGAGGCGCTATATAAATTTTATGATTGATTGATTGATTGATTCCGTGTGTGGGCTTTTCAGAGTTTTCAGTTAATCTGGAGACCCCATTCGAGTGTAATACAGATCTCAGGATTATAAGTAACTTTTAGATAGATCTAAATAAAATTGATAAATAAAGCTGTCGTTTTTAAGTCACCAGCTGCAAAGTAAGTGAGTAAGTAAGTAAGTAAGTAAGTAAGTAAGTAAGTAAGCAAATCCTTTATTGAGAAGCACTAGCAAACGCACAGAACTGTGCATGGCAAGATTAATACATTCAAACAATTAAAAAAATTTATATATATGCAACCAATGAATTGAATGAGAAGCTTTATTAGTACATCAGGGGAAAATGAAGGGTTTAAATAGCCAGATCAAGGGAAAACATAGTTTATTTGTATAGCATCCGAGCAAGGAAGCATTTCTGAGACAGGTTGTCAAACATGGGAAGCTCACGGTTATGGGACCGTGGTCGCAGGGAGTAGCGCGATTGCTTAATTAAAAATGTGTGACGGTAAGTAAAGGTTCACACTACTCTCCCTTCTGAGACCGCATTTCACATCTATAAACAAATTAAGCAATTTGCCATAGCCTAAACACCACGGTATGTGCATCAGAAAAAGTTATAAACAGCATTATAGATGGCTAAATTCCTGTAAATTTATTTTCTTCTACGCAAAAAAATCATTTTGGTCGCGGTGATAGAAAAATTAAGTTACTGACACATGGTGAAAGTAAGGATTTGGATGGACTTGAACTGTACGAAGAATTGATCACATTGTTAATGATACCCAATAATCCAAAGTCGATGATGGACATCATACATTTCATTCACACAAGGAAACTGTTTGACGTTTATCCTAATGTTTACCTAGCTCTCCGTATTCTAATTACAATTCCGGTTACAGTTGCTTCGGGAGAAAGAAGTTTTTCTAAATTGAAACTAATTAAAAACTATTTTCGGTCTACAATGACCCAAGAACGTTTGACTGGTCTCGCCATACATTGCTTCGTCTTTGTCCTATGATGATATCATATCAGATTTTGCGGAGAAGAAATCGCGCAAAATTAGTTTCTGTTGAATCAGTCATAATAAAGACTGACTTACTGCAAGTCTGAAATGTACTATATTTAGTATAGATAAGAATAAGGTATTAGAAATATTTAGGTCAATAATAAGTCGCAGTCTTCTGCATTTTTTTCGTTTCACTCACTGTTTTTGCAATTAAATGGAAAAAATGAATCAAGTCTATGAAGTCACTATTGATTAATATTACCTTAGGAAACCCATAAAAGTCAGTGCAATGTATTGGCTTTGCCTTGGTAAACCTAATTCTAATATCATATTAATTTTGGCCATAATGCTCAATAAAGCTATTTAAACTAAGTCAGGCCAGGGCAGTCTTCTTTCTCAGGCAACAATTATAACGTGTTCCAATCCCAATGGGTGGGGCCCCCAAAATAAAACCTGCGTATACGGCCCCAGATATCCTTGGGAGGGGCCTGCTTCCTCACATAGTGCTTCTGTGAGTTTAGAATTGGACCATATCTCCCGATGGGCTGCTGACTGTAAACTGAAGCTGAACCAAAAGAAAACCAGTGAAATGATAATTCACCGCCCAAGGGTGGGCCTTGGTTACCTTACTGTTCCAGGCACCACCACAGGTCTAACTAGGGTTACCAGTATGTTGATTTTGGGAGTAACCATTTCTGATGACTTAAGATTTAATAATCATATCCAACGACTTCTCTCTCAGGCCCGTCAATCCTTTTACGCTTTGCAAACTTTGGTCACGCATGGCCTGCGTGGTCTACATTTGTATGACGATGTACGAGCCACTACCTGGGCAAGAATGCTGTATGCCTCACCCGCCTGGTGTGTTTCGTGGGACAGCGTGACAAAGACAAGTTTGAAGCCTTGATGCGTCGCTTGATCCGCTATCACTATCTTCCTGGAGATTCCGTGTCTTTTGAGTAACTATGCATAAAGGCTGATTCCCGCCTTTTTTCATCGATCCTGGTGGATAATGGGCATGTGTTACATGAATTGCTTCCCCCAATTAAAACTTCTAAGTATTCCCTCCGCCCCCGGGCTCATGACCGTATAATTCCTCCCGCAGATAATTTGATGCGTAAAAATTTTCATCACTGTCTAGGATGATATAATTATAAGGTCTGATCAACATAGGCTGACGTCTTAGATATTTGCGGGACTATAATGATTGTGCACCAAGGTGTAGTTGGCAGTTGGTTTATTAAGGGATATTGTCACTAATAATAATAATAATAATAATAATAATAATAATAATAATAATAATAATAATAATAATAATAATAATAATAATAATAATAATAATAATAATAATAATAATAATAATAATAATAACAACAGTGACAATTTATATGGCGCCGTAACACAGTAACGGCATGCCGTTACAAGGGCGCCTCACAGTCAACTAACAGCAGGGTAGGCCTTACAGAACAAATAAGTCTTGAGTCCAGATTTGAAGGAGTCAATAAGCTATTTCAGCTTTATTTTTCCCGCAAGGCATGACGGGAAAAGTGATAGTTCCCCGCCATAGACATCATATATTAAATGTAAGATGTCTATGTTCCCCGTTCATAAACAAAGCGAAACATGGCGGATAGCTTAGACGAATCGTTCAAAGTGGACGACTTTAATCGATGGAATGCAGATGATTTGAAGAAATTTATAACAGAAAGATGCCACAAGACAACTTCATCGAGTTAAACATGAACTCGTGGCAATCAAATACCTTCTAATATTTGCGTCAAAGTAGATCATAGCAACATCGCTACCGGCAACATTCAGTTTGTTTATGAAAGGTGAACTATCACCGGAAGTAAAAGTAAACTGGCTGCGCATGCGCACTGATAAAGCTGAAGTAGCTTATTGTGTTAGCCGCTCGCAGGGCAGGAGGAAGACCGTTCCAGCATCTGGGGCCGGCCGCCGAGAAAGCGCGATCGCCAAAGCGGGTTTTCATCCGTTTTACGCGAAGATCGCTTTTCTCGAGCGATCGGAGTCGCAACCCGGAGGCGGAAGAATGCGTCCCGATGCAGTAATCGCGCAAATATTCAGGCGCGGCCCCATGAAGTGACTTGTAGACCAACAAACAGATTTTGAACTCGATACTGGCAGCCAGTGCAGAACATCACGGAGGAGCGGCGTGACATGATCATATTTCCTCCGGTTGCATAGCAGCTTCGCAGCAGCGTTGAGAACGGACTGCAGGCAATCCAAGCGGCACTTGGGCGCACCGACCAGTAGGCTGTTGCAGCGGTCGACCTGAGAGGTGACGAAGGCGGCAACGGCCGCTCTCGCAGCCTCGAAAGGCAATGACCTGATGCAGCCTCTCAGGAGGCGGAGCTGACGAAAGCAGCAGCCAACGATTCGCGCCACGTGACTTCTCATGGACAGGTCTGATTCCAGCGTGACGCCGAGATCGCGGACGACAGTCACAGGTCGGATCGCAGACCCGCAGACACTCAGTTTGCCAGTGTCAAGATGAGGGCACCGTCTGCTGGTCGCACACCATAAGAAATCCGTCTTCTCGGGGTTGAGACGAGTCTGTTAAGATCCGAAAAGGCTGTGGACCACTTTCAATGGCCTCCTTGGTCGTCAGAGGGGTGGTCGTCAGTCGGAGTCTCCTCCGCCATTCTCTGCAGAGGCATTCCTGGAGCGATTCTCTGCCAAGATTTCGTCTATTCGGAGTTCCACTGCTGACTCTTCTCCGCCTACGTTTTCTACCACGGAGCATCGGCTTCCTGCTCTCCAGGAGATTTCGAGTTTGGACCTCCGTCGACTCATCCTCTCCTCTGCCGCCAAGACGTGCGAGTTGGATCCTGCACCAACATTTCTTGTTCAGGAATTAATTGACGATCTCCTTCCCTTCCTCACTGTTCTGTGCAACTGTTCGATCCGTGAGGCATGCCTACCAGTCTCACAGAAACGTTCCGTTCTTCTACCAGTTCTGAAGCACGATGGTCTGGACCAGAGTGATCCAGCAAACTATCGCCCCATTGCGAATGTAACTTTTTTATCTAAAATACTGGAACGCATTGTTGCTAACCAGCTGATTACTTATCTAGATGTGAATGAATTGATTCCGTCGCAGCAGTCGGGTTTCCGTCGGAATCACTCCACGGAGACTCTCCTGCTTCGGCTTTTGTCAGACTTCTAGCGCAGTTGACTCTGGTCAGGTTACTCTCCTTGCTCTCTTTGATGTAAGCTCTGCTTTTGACTCTGGGGACCACTCCATTCTCGTGCAGCGCCTCTCTACTTCCTTTGGCTTGGTGGACCAGCCTCTAGAATGGCTTAGATCTTTTTTAACTGACCGCTCAAATTGTGTAGTCCTTGGTTCGTCCAGGTCTCTTTGGGTCCCTGCCCCTTTGGGTGTGCCCCAGGGTTCTGTCCTGGGCCCGCTGCTTTATCTTCTTTATACTGCTGATGTCTGCTCCTTGTTGACGTCTCAGGGGCTTCTACACCAACTATTTGCCGATGATGTGCAAGCCTACATCCACACCCATTCAGCCGATGCGGTGGCTACTGTGAGTCAGATGTGTCTGACTATGGATGTCCTCTCTTCTTGGATGGCCTCCAATCGGCTACTCTTAAATCCCTCTAAAACACAGCTCATTTGGCTGGGTAGCCGTAGACAACTGCAGGGTATCGACTTTCCTCAACTTGCCCTGCGCTCTTTCCTCACATAACCTTTTCCCTCACAGATCGTGATCTGGGACTTTCTCTTGACTCCGAGCTTACTTTGTCTCAACATGTGAACTCAATTGCACGGAGTTGTTATTATCAGCTTCGTCAGCTTCGAGTGGTCTCTCGCTCTCTCTCATGATGCAGTTGTGGTCCTTGTTCATGCCTTTGTTACTAGTCGAATTGACCACTGTTCCTCACTACTTGCTGGCCTTCCCCTTGGTGTTTTGGGGCGACTAGATCGAGTTCTACGCTTGGCTGCTCGGCTTATTGGACGGCTTCCTAAGTACTCTCCTGTCTCTGCATACATGCGTGATGTGTTGCATTGGCTGCCTGTGTCTCAGCGGATCTCATATCGCATTGCTGCTCTGGTTTCTCGTTGTGTTCTTGGCTGCGCTCCATCTTACTTGCGTGATCTTTGCCGCCCAGTGTCTGATGTTCCAGCGCGTCGGGTGCTTCGCTCTGCGACGAGGGTGATTTCCTTGTTCCACGGACTCGCTTGGCTATAAGGCAGCGCCGTGCTTTCTCGGTTGTTGGCCCTTCCATCTGGAATGACCTACCACTTAAGCTCCGTTTTTACTTGTTAGCCATCTGACAGGGTTCTACAAGTCCCTCAAGTCTTTTTTCTTTAGTCGTGGCTGGGCCGGGAGCGCTCCTGAGTAGTTTCTTGAAGGGGCGCTATATAAATGCTCTGAATGAATGAATGAATGAATGTTAGATCGCATCCACTCCGCGATCCGCTCAACGCCCAACTCCATCCTTCGCCGCTGCTGTTCATCAGTTGACGGTCGGCCCCACGTGTAGAGCTGCGAGTCATCGGCGTAGAAATGAGATTACAAGCCGAGACTGGCGGCAAGCTCACCGACGTCGGCCGTGTAGAGCAGGAACAGCAGCGGTCCGAGCACAGAGCCTTGAGGGACATCTCAGACGAGAGAGCGAACAGACTAACTTACTTAATGCATAAACGTTTATTGTCAGGATACTTTATACTTTTTAACATTGTTTATAAAGATGTCTGTACAACAAAGTGCGATTAGCAATTGGTTAATAAAGAATATACTTACTTACTTACTTGCATCGATAACAAAGAATCCATTTTTTGTTTATCTGCACTAAACGCCACCACAATACGCCCGGTGCGGTCACATCAAAGAGCCGTGTGATCATTGCAACAGCGCCAATTCCAATCTCATAAAAATTATAGCGATAAACTGCCCTTCCCTTTTTAATATTGGATTATTATCACAATTGGTGTAAAATATAATAAAAGCGCTGTGTGTTATTAATTCATTATGAAGGAAACATTTCTGTTACGTTAAACATTTTATGACCATTCGCATGGGAGCGATAATAAAATCGTACACAACGTATTTAGTGCCCTTTTGAAATAGTGTTATGTAACTGAATGTGTATGAAAGTAATTTATTAGTGATTGTATCAATCCTTTTTATTGCGCTTTTAACGATATTCTCGCTAATCGCACGATAAGCATTGGAATTTACCGACTTTCCATCATCATCTAAGCGATTTCTTTTGTTCGTGAGTATTTGAAATCCTCATTGAAGGAATTTTACCGTCTTTTAAATGTAACGTTTAATGTAACGCTGGTTGTAACATGGGTGGACGATGCCAGTTTGTCGACCACTGCCCACTTAGATAATTATAGAGTGGTTTATTTGTTATCAGCGGTACAGCAAGCGCGACCTAGAAAGGATAACGTTAGTACTTAACTATTTCTTCAGGCGACGTCAGTATGTCCACATACTACATACATGCAGAAAAGTCAACATCCTGTGTGGCTTGACAACAGCGTTAGCTCCTGTGACTTTGCTACTCGCGTTCATGCATACCGACCAAACAGACGCACATCACAGAACACAGACTCTGCTCATACCTCTCTCTGTCTATTTAACTTAAGATGAAATCTCTCTGAATAATCAGTTTGTGCGATTCGTTTCAGGAAAAAAGATGTGCACCTTTGACCAGTACTATTCCTGTGTGTCAAAAGTCGCAACATTAGCGATTTCTTCTGGCGCATATCGCACGTGTGATTGTCCTCTTCAGTGCCATTTAGCCACCTATCCATACTCAATCTCAACAAGTTCTCTGTCAGACCATTTCCTCAGTTACATGTCGCACAAGTCTCAGTTCAAGGGACGGAATCTGACGATGTCGAAACTGAGCAAGGAACTCGTCTACCTGGATATCTTCTACTCTCAGCTGAGCTACATCGATATCCAAACAAGTCCAGCCTACGATATCCTCACACTGGTCTGTGACATTGGCGGCGCATTAGGACTGATTCTCGGAGGAACATTACTTACCATTGTCGAAGTTTTCCAGTTCTTCATTCAACTTTTAAATGAACTTATTACTGCTGCAAGGTTCGCTAAGATGCAACACTGATTCCTATAGCATACTAGATGCGAAGTTTTATTCCAATTCCTATAGATTCACAGAGTTGGTCAATTTCAATTTCTTCAAACAGAAATAACGAAAGCATGATAATTTAAGTTTAGCGAGCTAAGTGCAACTGACGAATATAATATTATTTTGTGTCAGTATATTGTTTCTTCGACATTTAAACATCATATCTTTAAATGAGTTGGTTCAAGCAGTTTCTAATATGCTGTGATTTCACAGATTTCTACCGAATTTCAGAGCACTTACAAATAAAGCGAACAAGCTATTCAGACTCGACTTGCCCGATGATAATTATCTATGATTGGCTGGTCGAGTTCCTCAAGGACCGAAAGCGTGCAACATGGTTTGAGAGTTGGATGTCGGCAGTTGCGTCAATCAGTGCTAGAGGTCCTAGATGCTGTCTCCATGCTCTGAGAGTGTTTAGGGTTTACGGTCTGCCTGATGGGGCGTTGAACAGGGTGGTAGAAGCGACCACGGTTGCTCGGCTGCTCTACGCAGCCCCGGCCTGATGGGGTTACGCCTCCGCGGAGAATCGAGCCAGCCTGGAGCGGTTTTTATCTCGAACGCGGAGAATGAGCTTTCTTCCGATGGACTGGATGGGGGCTGGGGAGGTGGTGGGCGCAGCTGAGGATCGGTTATAATTGTCGGCCGTCATCCGGAATGGGTCCCACGTGCTGCAAAAGACGAAATTACCTCCGTAGGTTTTATACAAGTACATTCCACATTCCTGCAATCTATTTAATTCAATAGCTGAACTATATTTAATTTACTTTGCAATCCTCGCAAAATCTATTCTTTGTACCAGGTTGCAGCAGTGTGTCATCCCGTGTGATTTAATATTAAACGAATACAGACATAAACTGTTTCCTATTAAATGTTGTGGGACTTTTAAGACTATGTTTCTATATTATGTGTGATGTTAGCATTGTTATATACATTGTCATTGTATGGTGTTTTTGGTCAATTTTAAGCACAAGAGTTTATCATTGAAAACGTATTCCTATGATTTGAACTCCATTTGGGAAGTCCATAGTGTAGTGGTAACATCGTTGGCGTGAAGAGCAGTATGTAGCGGGATCGCTTCCCGTACCCTCCCAAAGGTCCACTCGGCCTATCATTTGCGAGATGGTGCATTTGTAAAATGAGATGTAGGACGTGATGGGCACCTTGCATGGCTGCCGTAAACAGTTAAAATCGCATCCTGTAATAACTTGTGATCATTCGTTCATACTGATTTGTAATCATACTGCGTAATTGTCAGGATGAAAATATTAAACGAAGATATTATATACAGGCCCGTAGCCAGAGTCAAAATCAAGACGAGGCAAATCCCTCCCCTCCCATTCCCGTCCTCTGCCTCCCCCTCGTCCTCTCCGCTTTCCTATCCTTCCCTCCATTTTTGTCCCTTCCCTTCCCATCCCCTGCCTTCACCGTCCCGTCCTGATCCCACCCTATTCCCTGCCCCTTCTCAAACCCTCCCTTTCCCCTTCCCCTTAAGCGGGGACTGTGTTGGTCCGTGGGTTTCAGCCCCGGAAAATTTTAATATTGTAGATACTCGTAGGTGAGTTTTAGAGCATTTTAAAGTCAACAAAAGCAGCCAATAGAAGCAGCATTTTGTTGTGCCTGAATACTTTTTGGAATGTTCTGTAAAAGCCTGTCTGCAACTATGACCACACCTGAAGCCGAAGCAAATTTTGAAGTAGGTCTACACATTAGACCTACATTTTTGTTGATTTTTACATGCCTCTAATTATGTTTTTGAACTTGTTCTATCTTCTTAGATGTAGTAACACATTTCAGTTTACTACATAACAAACACTAGGCTATGCAAGTTGTGTTACACAAGAGTATGTAATGCAACAAAATAAAAAGTTAATTCTTAATATTCGACAACAAAAGAGTGAAAACAGAAATAAAATTGGAATTTAGGATAATACTGAAAAATTTGGATCTTTTTTGTACGATATGTTATGTTTGACACGATACATTACAAATATCATTGTTTTGAAATGAACATGTTTTTAAGCTTACTCATGATGATGTTGCGTCATTTTCGCAACGAATGCCAAATAGATTCTGCGATGCATGGCCAGACTCTGGCCATCGCACCTGAGCTGCCCCTGAGAGGCTGAGACTACGTGTACAATTGAAAAGTCATTAAGTCCAAAGCTTCGTGTGAAAACCTCGCTAAGAGCAACCATGACAGATGACCGTTTATCCGGATAATTCATGCTCAGTGTAGGGGCCTACACCGAGAAAAAATCAACGCCAACAAAACAGGATTTATTGAGAAAGTGGTAGACTAGTTCGGCAGAGACCGCAGACGACTTCAATTTTTTTTTAAATAACTCACTTTGTAACTGTTTCAAAAACTTTTCATGGAAGATTTTCATTAAAGCACAATAATATTGACTGATTTTTCGGATATTGTTTTATGTCTTCAAATTTAACATTTTAAAAACCTCTATGAAAAATACCCATGTTCTTAATTTCCTGCTTTCCATTTTCAAGCTCCTTGAGCCTCTTTCTAAAAAATTGAACCGTGACCATTGAGTTTTGCCCCTCCTGCAAAAATATCTGCGGGTGCCCCTGCATCAGCAGCACGGCTGTTTGAAGCAGGCCAATGGGATCACGTGGTTTTGCAGAAGCCTCGGGACTGTTTTGGCTGGCGGCCATGTTGGTATCCGATTGACGAATGAATGCACGGACGTTTCGTCCATCGATATCTATATTTAGACGCTCGTCCCATGTACTTCTGCTCTTTTCTGTTTCCTGCTCTTTCCACGGTTGCTTCGACGTCACTAGGCAGCTCAACATAGGAAGCTCCGTCTAGTTATATATAAGAGGTCGTTGGTTCGAAGCACTTCTACTAAATACATGACACACAGACATTTTTCGACGTCATGACACCTAGAAACAAAGACAGATATTGTAAGCCCGCAAAAAGCACAAAAGACATCGAAGGACACAGCCATTGGCACAGTTGAGTCTGTTAATTTTTCTGCACACTAATTTCTCACCAGTTTTGATTGTCTTCGCCGAATTCTCTTCTATGCACCTCATTCTATCACTCTCTGCAGCGCAGATTTCTTTTTATGTAGATGGATGGTGATAATATTTGAAATGATTAGTAGATTAGTCGTATTTGTACCGGCTATGAGGCTTCTTAGACGCTGGTCATATGCAGCATTCATAAGGTTTGTGTTGCAACAAGCCAGCATCCGGTTAACCGTTAACATTTCGACAACACGCTGCGGAAACTTTATTTTCGCTCAGACGAGGCATGAAGACAAATTACAGTGTATTAACGTAGATTCTAACTGATAATCTACCTATGTAGTAGTTTGAAAATGTAACTGTATGACAATATTTTATAGCTACACTTAAAGATTTGATCAGAGGCGATTAGCACAACCTACAAAGTGAAGGGTTTGACCTACGGATCAAGCAATAATTGCACTTGATCAGGCAAGATAGACATGCTTGCATAAACTTGTGAGATTGTTTGTATAATTGTTATAATATTATATTCACCTAATGTTGCTTTCTTTCATAATTTCACAGGAACTACCCCTAAATTGGGAAGGTGAACTCACACTTTCCACCACGTTGGAAACATTTCACGATTTTAGAGTTAAATCCTATCAAGAATAGCAATTCTTGGAAACGAATTGTTTGTTGCAAACAGTGACAACGTACACTGTAGTCGTGGTACATGACCTGTCCACACTAAAGTTCAAACGAAGATGGAAACTGCCACGAACAGTAGAGTCGATCGTCGACATGACACAATGTAATGCAAATAAATGTCTGTATTTTGTAAAATTCGATTCGAAAACGTATAATGAAATCATGAGCCTCGATCTTAAAGGAAATGAAATTGTAGCATGGTCTGTAGAAACAGCGGAAGGCCAGCTTTCTGTAACAAGAGAATCAAATGTCTTATTTACTGCTTGTATGCCTACCTTAAATCGATATCAATTGCACGAATATACACCGGATGGAAAACTGGTGCAAGTTATTAATCTACCCTGGAATTCTGGAATAGAATGTGACTGAATGTCCTTACCATGCCATAAAAATGACTTCAGACCACTTCCTTGTCTGTCATGGGGATCGTTTCGGCCCTTTAAGTAGGGTGTGCATAGTAGATCTTTCAGGTGATGTTATAAAAAGTTTTGGTGAACCGAGAGAGTGTGGTCTACTGCATACTCCGATGTACATGTACATGGAAATCGACGGAGCTGGAAATGTTCTAGTTTTCGACAGAAACTGTTCAAGAGTAGTGCTGTTGAGTCGTAATCTAGAATTTAGGCGACATCTTTGTCTTCCAGAAAGTTTTGGTGAACGTACAGTCGTAGGCCTACATGTAGCTGGAAGATGCGGTTTGACGAGTCAAACAGAAGAGTTTTCATTGTCAAAAGTGGAACGATTTACCAGGTGCACGTCTACAGCATTTGAAACTCAAAACAAATTAATTCGATTTTAAATGCTGTGGCGACTTCATGTATAAATATGAAACGAGTACAAATATGAATAACATTTTAATTTGTTTAGGCCTAGGCCTATATATAATAAAAAGTAGTGTCCTCGCTAAATGAACATAATTTCCAAGTTGCTAACAAATGGAATGAAATGCATAGCAAATCCTTTTGAAAGATAATTAATGTTTCAATGTTTATGTTGCACGTTCTCTTTAAAGTGTGAAACTTTAAACATTGAAATTATTCTGATTTTGTTTTCCTTATTATGCAGGATGAGCTCTTGATCTTTGCCTGCTATCATCCAGTCCAGTGCCTTTTCTGTCCTGATTTGTTTGATTAATGTCATGCCTGATCTCCTGCCGTCTCGACTATTGCAACTCGCTTCTTACTGCCATTTCAAAATCTAACTCGATGAAGCTAAAGAGTTGAAATACCATAGTCCAGGGATGGCCAACCCGCGGTCTGTGGGCCACATGAGGCCCGCTGGCTGGTGATTGGCGACCCGCACGACCTCTTTGTACACTTTTGTTCTATTTAAGCCTACTTGGCTCTATACTGGGCCTGCTACTACAATACTGCACGCTAGTGGTGTCTCAAACAATAAAACGTTATTGTTGTAAGTTCTAGTGACCTAGTGTAGGATAATCGTAGGTTACCTGTTTCATACTTCTTTTAAAGATATGAAATAAACATTTGTATATCTTTCGATGCGGTGAAGACAAATATTTGCAGTCCGCCGCATGCTTACAAACAATTATTGTGGCTCGTGGGCCAAAAAGGGTTGGCTACCCCTGCCATAGTCAACTTGGCTGCATCCGTGCTTCTGCCCTAGTTCTAGTTACATGTTTTGCCGTAGGACGCCAGGCTGGACGTGAAACGCCTGGTTTTAGCTTATGTCCAAATAAGTAACAGAGGAGAGTCTGGTCACAGTCGATGGTGATGGAAATAAGCAACAGCTGCTGTTGCACAGGAAGATGAAAATGATCTTTACAGTTTCATGCACTCCAGGGAACAGACTGAAATAGACGTAGGTAGTCCTGGGAATAAAGAAGAGCACGATTAAGGATTACCGTGCGTCCAATGCAGCGAGTGTTCAGTCTCTCAAGGATTATACAATGATTGCAAGGGCATTCCAAAAGCTAATTCAATGCTGATGAGAAGCGCCACAGTTGAGCATCTTTTAGCGTTTCTGGCATGATGCTTACTTCAAGAAGATGCAGAATGTCCGACAAACTGTTCGACAGGCTGGAATTTTTGAAGAGCTGTTCCAGCAGTCTAGCCTCTTCATCCTCTTAACTCCTCTTGTAGTAAATATGCTTGCACTACTTGTCGATTTAATAGCTTCAGAATTCTTGGTCCTCGATTGCGGAACTCTTTATCGGATGATATTAAGAGGGAAAATAGTCTCTACATTTTCAAGAAAAAAATAAAAAAGATTTTGTTTGAAAATATTCTTATGTTGATGTGTAGCTTTTGGTCAATATACTTATATCTACTCACCTGTCTTTAATTATACCATACGTTGCACTTAATATGTTAGCATTACTTTACCAATCTTCCAATTTTTATTAAGTTTATTATTAAGTCATTATTGATATTGGTAGTTTTGTGGTGCTGTACTGTTGTTATTGTTATTATTATTGTTGTTACTACTTTATATATCAGTGTACCGTAACATAACTTGAGAAAAGTAGCTTGAAAAGTAGTTACCTATTTACCTGGTAGTTAGCAACACTAGTTATAACTATAATGCCATCTCAGAAAGGGCGATTTGACCGTGCTTTTCCGCCGCGCGAACGTCGCCCGCGAAAGTAAGCTATATAAAAGATCAGTGGGTCTGGGCTCTCGTCTGCCAGCCGACGTGTAGGCTATGCTCTTCTCCATTCGTCCATTATTCAAGTGTATATTCATTCATTCCGTAAATGTATATAGCGCCTTTTCAAGAAGCCTACTCAGACGCCCTCCCATACCAGTCACGGCCAACGAGTAAGGACTTTAGCAATTGGCAGAAAGCAGGCAAATTATTCCGGGGCAGTAAGCGTAACGCTATAGCGGGAGCCTATTCCAAGTGGAGGGGCCAACAACCAAAAAGGCTCGACGCTGTCTGAACGAGGAGCGCCAATGAGCTATTGGCGGAAGAGCGTAGAGCTCGACGGAAGGCTAAGTCGGAAAACGGGCGACAGAGATCAGATAAGTAGGACGAAGCACTCCCAGTGAGACACCGCCAGACAATGTCTGCTATCTTATAGGAGATGCGTTGCGAGGCAGGAAGCCAGTGCAATACATCACGCATGCAGGCAGAAACTGGGGGCATATTTAGGAATAATTATGACCAATAACTTGCAATAAGCCGAGCAGCAGAACGAGGACCAGGTGAAGACGCAGACCGCCATGAGCCACTCCAGAATCGTCCCATTGTGGAGTAATGTTGGTCCCAGCTTTTGAGTATGAAATTGGCGAAGTTAAAGTACCGTAGTCTTACGTTACGACAAGGATAACTATGGACTAATGTCGAGTCTTCCAGCATATAAAGCCATGGGGGAATCATAAGAAACCTCTCTATAGGCCTAATGCCCAAATTTATGTATATGTTTTAGTTTTATAATAAAAAATTATTGTGTTCGCATTAGTGTTAGCCTATAAGACTTTATGTTCATCGCATAACTTATATTCACTGTGTTTACTGTTAGAATAAAAGTAGAAGTTAATTTCTCTGTTGTTGTGTAGAATAATGTCGGAACCTTTTATAGGGCTCGATGAAGGAGAAGAAGAAGAAACGGATAGGCCATGCAAGTTCGCCTCCTGTCGTCCTGGAAGTGATATTGAAACGTTTGGGTTTGATTGCTCAAGGTAAGGCTGAGGTAAGAGAAAGTCAGACTGAAGTGAGAGACGGTCAGACTGAGGTAAGGGAAAGGTTAGACTCTATGTGTCTGTAAGTCAGACTTGAGAGCCAGTATTGAGACTATGACACAGCGACAGGATGAATTTATACAGCGTCAAGAAGTGGCTTTAGGAGAATTGTCCCTTGTATACTAAGTAAACTGGAATCTCCCTTAGCTACAAAGGAGGGAGGAAGTAAATAAGTTTGGTGTTGAACCAGACGAATCTATTGTTGGTCGTTGACTCTTGGCCCAGCCTACCACTTTTATTTCCGACGAAACCTAAGCCAAAAGCTCGTCCAGATTATTGGCCACTTCAATCAAGAACTTTCCTTCCGCGTTTATATAGCGCTCGATCATTTCATTCAACTCCTACAGTTCATCATCAAGGAACCCTCTCCCCTTTGGACAGGACGAAGGTAGGGCCTGCCTCTGGGGAGGGGCACAAATAACAATGATGATAGTATGATGCTAAGAAACTACGATATGCAATGCAGTAGGCCTAGGATTATGTGGCATACTGCGTAATTCGCAGTGTCTAAAAGTGCGGAGCCATAGTGTTTGGCCGTGGAATTTATAAATATGGGTTACCAAGGGGTGGAAAGAATGGCAGCTTAGGCCTAGGCCTAAATGGAAGACGGTCATGCAGTGTCGGCTGAGGTGGAGCTGGATAGCCAGATAGCCTACAATAATTGATTTAGCCATAAAAGGAGATATCGAAAGTTAGGCCTAAGCAATGATGATGAAAAAAGCGGGCATCGTATCCGCTCGCTCTCTCTTACATCTGAATACATGAATATTAGGGTGGAGTGAAAAAATATTTTTTTAATAAATGAATTCTAATAGTGGGCAAAAGTTGCAACTTGGGTAGAGAAGAAACACGCAAAATATTTTAAATTTCAAATGATATCTTCTGCCCTCTACCACCAATGCAATATTTCAAATTTTTTCGGTAAAAATCGCATAGAAGCCATTTCGTTTCGTCACAACAGAGTACTGCTATTATATAATATTCTCTATAATATTATGAAACCTTAGCTCAATTATGCATCATGCAGCAAAGAAAGGATTGTAAAATGTAATTTATGCTGTAGGATAGAGTACAAGGATTTTTACCTAAAAATATCTCGGTTCGTACATCATTCTGAATGACTAGATTTTCACATTAGTGAATGTCGATAACTTTTGGAATTGTATTGTATCTATTATAGGCCTATTTATTAAGCACCTCTCGCAGTGCTCACCAATCAGAGGCGCACCCAGTGTGAATGACCCAGACAAAAGAAAGTGGTCTTAAGACAACGAAAGGAGGCACTTGGACCACCAGTTCATGAGGAGGAACGTGACACTGAAGGGAGCTGATTCCATAGGGCAGGGTCAATGAAGGCAAACGCTTGGAAGTAGGGCTATTAATCTGGTCGCAGCATTTAGAATCGACTGAAGAGAGGAGAGACAGACTGTTGGGAGGCCAACAAGAGAGAGTGACAGTAATCAAATGAAGGCATCAACAGCAGAGGTAAAAACGGAGGAGGAGAGGTGCGAAGGCTTGCTCTGAGCCGTCAGAGTTGCAGGTAGGAAGATGGCTTAAGATTAGCGATGCGTTTAATAAAGGTACGCGTGTTGTCGAGGACTACAATAAGATCTCGATCGGTGGAGTGGAAAGCAGCGAACAGGAATCTCTCAGCAAGAAGAATGTGACCAGCTCTATACGACCTCCATTCCTACATCATGAACCAGCCCATCGACACCATACTACCGCTTCGGGGAGTGAGGACTCAAGAAGCTGCTGGCGAGTACCAGATGAGCTGCATCCAGAGGTGAAGGTCGAGAGAGAGACAGACAGAGACAGAGAGAAAGAGACAGTACAACTAGTAAGAGGAAGCTGAACAGAGGGGGGCCGTGAACCGATTCCTGTATGTCATCTGCATAGAGGTGACGAGTTGACGAGTGTGTTTAGAAATATGACAGGAATGTCGGCCGTGTATAGGAAGTAAAGGCGAATGATGAGCTCTGAAACCTTGTTGTTATCAAATTTGACCAGAAGTCCAGTTCACAAGATTTTAAGTTTGGGTTTTCTCAATTCGTAGGACCAAGTTTTTCTACTATAGGCCGCCTTCTTCCGACGGTAGAGAGCACGAAATTGAGTGATCCAAGCAAGACGGTTAGCAGGATCCCTAGTCCAATGGATCGAGCCAGACGGCCTGAGGTCAGCAGCGAGTCCTCACTCCCGAAGCGGTAGCATGGTGTCGATGGGCGGGTTCATGGTGGAGGAATGGAGGTCGTATACATGTAGAGCTGGTCAACGTTTAAGGCATCAAGAGTCGATGGCGGGGAAGAGAGCCCACATCTACGAAGTGTGTCGCCGGGTATCCGACAGTCAAGGGATCCCCGACTATAGGACATGCAAATGGCATGGAGAGGCTGAGAATTGAGATGAGGCGGCAAGAACTAGATGCACGCGTGATCTGAAAGAGTAAGTGAATTAAAGCACAGTCCCTGGAAATATTTAAAATTGCAGCACTTCATTGGAATCTGATTTGAACGTGTATTTCATGACATTGCCACCGCTCGACATAACTCATTATCATCCAGATCAAGCAAAATGTGGCCTAGCTACTGCCAATTTTCTCTTAATGTTGACATTTTGACCTTGAAATGACCTTGGATTATGTTAGCCTTCTAGTTCTATGTCTCCTCTGATGCAGCCCTTATTGGTCCGATCAAATAGCTAAAAGAATCGCCCAAATAGAATATGATTTAGCTGAGTTGTGGCCTTTTCCCTTGAGTTTGATCTTTTGACCTTGATTTTTGGCGTTTTACATATGAATGCTTATTAATTTCAGAGGGCTCCTACTTTGACATTAATTAGCAGACCCTAACGGATCTTCATGCCAAATTTGGTGCTTTTATCCGCCAGGTAACGATAATTTCACTAAGCCACCTCACAAACATTATTTAGTTCAACAAAAATCAATGCACTGCATGGACGTTTCTCACAGAATTTATATTGTAAACTTTCCTCGCCGGTAGAGGGCAGAAGACAAAAGGCAAAATCAGAAATATTTTGGACACTACTTAGTACTTACTCTAACATACTGACAACTTTCCATCACTATTAGAAAACGTTTACTGAAAATAATAATTTGTTCTAGACTTTCACTCCACCCTAATGAATATACGTAGGCCTATACATAGAGACCTACCTAGGCCTATACCGACATTGGGACCTACATATCCAAATGCTACACTGGCTCCCAATCACCTCACGTAGGCCTATCCATTATAAGATCCATTATAAGATCCTCCTCTTGGTCTCCAAATCTCAACTTGGCCTTGCACCAAAATACCTCTCTGCCTTTATGCATAAGCCTCTCTCTGCAACAATGTGCAACATCTGCCCGCCCTTTGCGCTCTATTGACCGTCTGGACCTCTTTGTCCCTCGTGTTCAATCTGCCTTGGCTCAATGTCGGGCATTTGCTGTGACAGGTCCCTCCACTTGGAATGGCTTCCCCCCTTTTCTACGGGCTAAGTTCATGTCTGGGATTTCTCACGCATCCTCTCGCTCTCTTAAGACGTTTCTTTTCCCCCGGGGCTTCCGCGCTGAAAGCGCCTCTGAATAGTCTATGCTGCGAGAGGCGCTCTACAAATTTTTAGATACGATACGATACGATACGATACATTAATGCAAACATAGATACATAGGCCTACATCAGTGTTTAATCTAGACGTCTCTGCGGGGAACTAGGTTCACCCCCCTAGAAAAAATGAAAGAGATGTAATTTTGTACAAAAAGTGTGAAAGTTAGGGATAATTCCCCCCCCAGGATTTATGGTGTACTCTCCGAAATTTTGTTGGAAAACTCTCGTTACTACCCCCCTCGTACAAAAGTCTTGGAAAACTTGTCGAAAAGTCTTCGAAAACTGTTGTCACTACCCCCTCGAAAATTCCTGGAAAACTCTTGTTACTACCCCCCACCCCACCCTCGTCGAGAAAATTGCCCAGTCAGGGCCTACATGGTCGACCGGCCTACATACCCATACAAATTCTCTCTAAGCGATGGGCCTAGCCTACTCTTCCTCTGGTCACTATAATAATTATCTGATTTTCAATTAGTCTACTTTGTAAACAAATTTGAAAGATTAGGCCTATAGATTGAGCCCATGCGACTTCTGTTAGACATGTGCTATTTTAAAACATTTATTAACTAGTGCATAGAATCTGAAAATGCACAAATGTGAACAGCAATTTTTGGAACTGTAGGCCTAGCCCCCCAAGGAATCTCTATATTATATATTGTATAATAGGTCCTTGCCTAGCCCCATAGCCCCATGGCTGTCGCCTACACTGCTCCCGAATGACCACATAGGCCTATAATAGTAATAATGCTTCAGACAATAGCCTAGAGCCCTAGACGTCTGTGTGAGCACATTAATTATAGTGGATTTCCGTAAGGTTCACAATGAAGTCGAATTGCAGAATAAACGATCTTATTCACGAAACAAGTTCAAAAGCGGATTATTCCCTGCAATCAAGGTAAACCAAATAAACGACAATTCATGCTATAGGCCTAATTAGGCCTATGTTCAACATTTGAACCATGAGGACTTTCATATAAGCCCCTAATTACACGAAGATATAATATTATGATCTCTTAAGATTGTCAGGTTTAGATGAACTCGTGACTCTACTTGTGCAATCGTTGACATAGCCATAATTAATACTTTAAGATTAAAAATTACATGACAATGAATGCTTTCGCTTTTCAGAAAACCTTAATGTAGCTGCTTTTTTTGGAAAATCTCTCGTCTGGTCACACGTCAACAGAAATCTATTTTTGGAGTTTGGGATTTTCCATTTGAGCACGTGATACTTAAAATAGACATAAACAAACTTGAAGGAGGACAAGGTCAACATGTCGTGCTCCGGTAAGAATGCGATTGAAGACGAAATCAAAGATATAACCGATTGTCCTATTTGTTTGGATGTATACAAAGATCCGAAAATTCTGCCATGCATTCACACGTTTTGTATGAATTGCCTTCGCGAAACTTGGGAGAAACTGAACAAGAATCCGAAAGATACGATGCCTTGTCCCGTGTGCAGGAGAGAGTTCGCAATTCCGGAAACAGGGTTTGGTGGATTGCAGAAGAATTTCTTTATGGAGAAATTGACCGAAATGAGACAGATTTTGAAACCGTCGTCGTCAATCATTTTATGTGATCCCTGTTTGGAAGAGCGTGAATCAAATGCCGAGGCTGAGATACCATCGGCTGAGGTGTATTGTGTGGACTGTCATCAGAAATTATGCCAGGAATGCTTCAGACATCACAGGAGAAACAAGGTGTTAAAAACTCACAACATTATTGCTCTTGACAGTGAACAGATTGTAAAGTTGGAGAACATGCGTAAGGCATTTTCCGTACAGTCGTGTGAGAAGCACGATAAAATACTAGAAAATTATTGTTCAGACTGCCGAGTGGTGGTCTGCACCAAGTGCGTTAATGAACTTCATAAGCAGCATGATTGGATGGATGTCAACAAAAGTGCATCAGACTTTAGAATTGAGATTAAAGTGAGCGATGAGTACCAGTGTTTGTCTTCAGTTTTGCCAGACCTTGAGCAGGAAAGAGATTACTTAGAAAAGTACAAGACTGAATTTATGCACAGCTTGGAAGAAATACAATCAAATGTCAACAAGAGAAGGCAGGAATTAAAGGAGTTGGTGGATGAGCATGCAGATTCAATTCTTGCAGAGCTGGATACGATTAGACAGGGGAATCTCAAGAAGTGTGAAATTAGAAGTGAAAATATTGAAACAATGTTGGTTAGTTTAAAAGGCTTTACAGCATATTGTTCACAGATAGCAGAATTTGGATCTGATATTGATATCTGTAGAGCAAAGAGTGATTTAGATCTTAGATTGAAAGAGCTGCAAGAACTCTATGATTCTTCTGGCAAAAGTTCTTATCAACTTTCTCGCGTGTCATTCAAGTTTACAGACCTGCAAGATTACTGCAAGTCTCCTCATCAGCGCAATATAATTGGAAAACTTAAAGGTAAATATATATGCTGACCATACATTCTTTCACTGCAACTTTTCAGGATCAACGGCTGTTATGACATCCTGCCCTGATTCTGAAACTGACCAAACGAACTTTCTCTTGCTGACTTGTTTTTATATAGTGCCACAATTAAAATGGTCTCTGTGATGCAACTTTTGTGTAGCACTGAGGGATTTCTTAGATTTTCTCATTCATTGTCTAATTTTCCATCAAGTTTAAAGTGCAAGCCTGGTACAATCTTCTGTATCTAATTTAGGAATGTTTGCACGCAACTAACTTTGGCAGAGCATTGTTAGTATTGTGAAGCTTACCTTGAGACAGTGACTTTGAAGGGACCTTCAGCAAGTCCTTCATGCCCAATTACTCCGCACCAATTACCAATGCGTTGTAGTTTGATAGTGGCAGTTTACAAATGCTAAAGAAATAATAAACAATGCAGACCATTTTCAAATCTCAACTCAGTTTTCGTCTGTAATGGGCTATTTCTACTATGCTTCATGAGTTTAACTGTCAGTGTTACTAAGAATCACATAGGAAATTGAGTTTTAGTGAAAAAATTGTTTGGCCTTCTGAATAGATGCCAGAAGACTGTTCCAGGTACACGAATGAATTACCCGAAAGTCCTGACACTGTTTTAGTCTTACCTCATTGGACAAATGCATCAACAGATTTGATGATCATGGCAACAGTGAGTTCTCAGATAACGGTTTGTGTCACTCAGTGACTCTTTTGTTAATGCATAGGCAGTTCATGACTCTTCACAAGCTTTTTTGTTGAATAAAAAATGTACATCTATTGTTTATAATTTGCAGTGCATAACGTCTCGTACCCAGATGACAATAGCAGTGAATTGTGCACAAGGACGTTCATTGAAGAAACTGATGAAGTAAACAGTGATGACTTGGACACAGGGAAGTCGTCAGCAGCAACAAGGAGGCAAGTGGATGATGATAAATCCACAGAAGAAGAGGAAAGCGAAGAATTTCATGACTGCACCGAAGTGAAGACACAGGCGTCAGTGTCGTGACTTCATATTTCGCTCCCCAAGCGTGATTACTCAACTGAACTGTCAATAGCCTGTTCATACTCTCATGAGGCTCTGAGTGGGCCCCACTTTCTTAGATTTTGCCTGCAGTTGTGGATTTTGTAGTCCATAGGTATGGTACTGATAGCAGATGAACGTCATATGTTAAACAGTTTACTTTCAGTTGTTCAGTTGTAGCCTCGTATCTGTGTACCAAGCTTTTTCTGCTTGACCTAAACTTCTGATTGACTTAACACAGCAACAAAACTATTATTTCATTAGATTACCACAATCTGTACATTCTAATGTATTGAAATTTGTGCAGCAACACCTTTAGTTGAGCTTTTGGAATCGTGTTAAGCTTTAAAATCTGCTTCCAATAATTAAGACATTGCTCAATTGACGTTTTGCTGTTTAGCTTCTGATCTGTTAGCAAACTTGACTGTTACCCAATATGACATTATATATAATTTGAATTGCACGAATTATATATAAGTATTCATTAAAGTTACTTATGCTAATTAATTCTGTAGTATGAAATGTTGTACAGTAATTAATCAGAAGTATCTTGTCAACTGGGTACAAAGCGAAGAAAAACTGTGGAGTTTGAGATTTAAAGACTTCCAGTAATTTATCACGGATTATTGAAAATATTTCAAAAACTGAGTGATTTATGTGAAGGTGCTATATCATAATTTGATATTTTTATATTATATATTAAAAAGTCGTTGCATTCAGTGAAAATGAAACTTTGGTTGTGCAATTCAACATGATTGTATGGATTGGATTTCAGTTGTTTTGAAATACTTTGCTATATGATAGGAAGCCTACATTGTGCACAATGAAGACACTAGTATAAGAAATATGTTAATGAGCATTGAGCTGCTATATCTTCTACAATTTTACATCGTAAGGAGCACATCCTATGTAATGAATTAAGACTTGTGAACTTATGGACTCGTAAAAATCGTCTGATGTAATGTAATCTAACGACTTCAGTGTTGGTCTATACCAGTTGGATTGACGAAAAGAATTCTTGCTAAATAGAAGTAGGATTGATAAAAATAATTCTTGCCTAAATAGAAGTGGGATTGATTAAAACAATCTTGCTTAAATAGAAGCTGGATTCATGACATAATTCTTAATTAGGCCTAAATAGAAGTTGTAGGCCTATTGATGAAAAATAATTCCTGCTTAAGAAGAAGCTGGATTGATAAAACGAATCCTTGCCTACATAGAAACCAGATCAATGAAAAGGATTTTCGCCAAAGTAGAAATTGGATTGATGACAAATAATAATGCGACAATGGGCGAATAATTCAATACGCTAAAATGCAGGATTACCCAGGTATTATTTTAGTTAAGCTGGTCTGCTGAGGCAACTTAGGAGATTTACATGCATTATAAAGAAGAAACGTAGGCCTAACACAACATCCATGTAATTCCAATATGAATAATTATCAAATCACTTCATTTACTAAAATTCCCTCAGCGCATACATGATTACAATCATTATCTCATGTATACCTATATTTTGCTCTTCACACCCTAACCCCCTTACATTTGTCAGCTATTCACTAAACAACGTCCAGAATCCCCAGTTCTCGTTCTTCGTAGCTTTCTCTATCTCGCCTCCAGTCTCCTCTCCTTTCAGATTTGCAACCGATTCTAAATCTCTGCCGCGCCATCTCTTTGGAACGAACTCCAGGAATTAGATCTGGTATCTATCTGTTTTGTTGCAACTAGGCCTAATGTCGGGCACCAAAACTTACTAAATAATCTGGTTCTTGCTGGTTTGGTTTGATATAGCGCCAGATTTACGCTGGATACTATGAGGTGACTTTGTGTGGGGGGCTGGGGGCTGAGAAAATTCGGTGATTAACATTACGTTTCATTAGGCCTAGGATATTTACAATGATGTGATATAACACCTTAAAGCAGTTCCAGTTCAGAACTGGCAAGTAGGCCTATGACTATGAGTTTGCGTCGTTCGTGATGTTAAACCTTAGACCTATCAATCGAAATTTCATGTTTAAAAATTATCGCAAATTATAGCAAAAGTAGCTAATCAACAAACGAAGCAGTGTTACAGTCAACGACAGTCAAACAAGAATCTTGGTTCCGGAAACCGGTTTTCGGTATTGGAATATACGCCTATTGCGTTTTCTGTATCAAAGAAAGAAAATAATAGGCCTACTAATGCTCTTAATATGTTTCTGCTGAGTAGGCCTATATGTTTACATTATTAAATTTTGTCAATCAATTCTGGCCTAATATTGTGCTTTGGATTCTATTAAATCCGTGTTTTTGCTTATTTTAATTTGTCTTTAGTGGATACGCAATGTTATGTAGGCCCCTACAGTGTTAATCTATTTTAGTCCGAGGCTGAGCCCAAAATAGTCACAAGGACCTGTCGGGAAAATACGTTTGTTTCTTAGAGGGGTAAAAGTGCATTTTAGCGTATTTTATTGATAGTGGATTTAGGCGTGTATTTTAGCGTATTTAATTATTTCAATGACTTTCATGATAACTGAAATGTATCCAGCTTCTATTTAAGCAATATTATTTACATCAATCCAACTTCTATTTAAGGTAACATTATTTTCATCAATCCCACTTCTATTTAGCAAGAATTCTTTTCTGCAGTCCAACTTCTATTCGACCAACGCTGATTCGCCATGAAATCGCGTGTCATTTACGACGCCAAACTACACGTTTTTCATCAATCCAGCTTCCACTTTAGCAGATAACTCCTTTCATCAATCCAACTTCCATTTGGGCAAAGAATTATTTTTATCAATCCAGCTTCCATTTACGCAAACACATAAGAGAAATAATAAAATACGCTAAAATACTTGGCCGAAATCATCATGGGTTTAATACGCTAAAATGCACTTTTACCCTTAGAGGTATAAATCGTACATTGTAAGTTTAGAAAAATCCTGCCAGAGTTATAATTCAGATATATGTTAGAGTAAAACTTGATTTAGCTAAAATGTAAATTATACTGGATTTGGAGAACAGTATATTGGTATTTTAGCGGTTTTTTGTAGGTGAGCGATAATATAGGTGATACAGTTAGTCGACGATTTGGTGAAACGCCATTTTTGCATATTTTATTATTAGACTGATGGTAAATTCCCAATTCAGATATGGGTAACTATCGATTAGCTTCTAATCTATTAGTTAATCAAATAGGCAAACAGCTAATTCGAATTGAAATAGGTAAAACTGTATTTTAGCGTATTTAATTATTGCATTGAACCTATCCTGTATTTTAGCGTATTTTATTATTTAGGATAGTACTCCATAACCATTTAATATTTGCTATTTACGCAAAGAATTATTTTTCATCAATCCAACTTCTACTTTATGATTTTTTCATCAATTTTGTTCCTGTTTGCTCTATAAAGTAGTTTCATTAATACATGCTATTCTGGCATTCTATTAGTTTCATGGACCGCAAGTTCCAAGAGGGCAGCGTTGGTTATGACGTTGTGAGGTAAGCGTCGTGAGGGATCAATCGTTCTTTCCGATGGTAAACCTTGTCGTCGATCATCATGAATCTGTTCGAAATTCAAGAAGATATTTGCAAAGTGTCGTGAGGGTCGGTTAGGGTCAGGGTTAGGTTATTGTCGTCATCAGAAAACTGACTCTTCCTCGTGCACCATAACCAACACTAACCCTCACCCTGATCCTTATCCACCCTCACGATGCTTGAGCTGACCCTACAACGTCATAACCATTGCTGCCCTGTTGGTACATATAGCCCATATAAATGTCTGCATATTAGCCGAAACTTGCAGTACACGAAACTAATAGAATGCCGCTATACCTTACACTATAAAGATATGCAAGTCAGATAAACTAGTCAGAAACTAGTCAGATATGCTGAAGTAGCACAAACTTGGTCAGCAGTTTGTCCTTTGCTCAATTCTTCTGACAGAAGAGTTTCCTTTGTGTCTCATTGACAGTGCTCAAATGACTGGTTTTGTCATACAGAATTGATAGTAAGTCTTTCGAGCTTCTGGAATGGGTCAGTGTCAACATCAAGCCGCTGGAAGGGACGACTGGCCAGATCCACAAATGTATCAGTATCCTCTTAAATATGCCTGCCATGCCTGCTAAACTGATTTTTTGCTCTTACGTCTGAACTTCTGAAGGCAGATGTTGTGACAAATCCCCAAAATGCGTGAAACAAAGGTAATGCTCATGATTGTTGCTCCCCATTTCAGCTGGCTTGCACAGATGGCATTGATGTGGTAAAACCTGTAATGCTTGTCCATAACAAAGGCAACCCAGCTATCGATCAAAGGTTGGGCTACTATTAAATCATAGAATGTGCCAGCAAGGATGACTACGATATCTGTGTCAACAGTATGCACTTGTATAGTCTTGCTCCAGTGCATGCACTATTGGGGTCTGCCTCTTCATGATTGTAGTTTTGCATAGGGTGGTGAAACCAATGGATGCAGCAGCTTTCTCTGATGTGACATAAACGGCTTTGGCTGGTGGCCATTTGAACTCGACAACCTTTGAAGACAAAAAGGCAAACAACTCCTTGTTTATCGGGTTGTGAAGGAAGTCCATTCAGTTGTGTTGCAGTTTGGTGCGACGACTTTCCTGCGCATACCATCACCTCTATTTTCCCGGGTACACTCCTTCGAACTGTCTAGGGTGTACATGTCCCAGACATCATCAAACCTTGAGGTATCTTGCAGGCTGTAGCTGCTTCTCAAGGAATGGTGTAAACACTCTGTCTGCATTTTCATGAAAGGAGGCAATGGTAGTAGGCAGGCTGCGGACAATTCTGGCACCATCCAGGACTTTGCAGTCATAGGTGGCTCTGATTGCCCAGGTGGCTTTTGACATTGCACCAGGCCAGACTTCATGCTTGGTAAATGAAGCTTGCTAAGGTCTGATAGGGAAGGATGGAAGAACTGTATCTGATGCACGAACAATTCCTCCGAATCACCATCCTGGTTCTGCATAGATAAATACAGCTGGCCAAATTAACAGTGCCACATTGTTCTGAGGCACTTTGATCTTCTTCCCCTAGTGCTTAGGTCTCTTGAAGAATGGAGTGTGTTTCCGCATCAAGCACATTCTGGACGAAGTCCTGATACTGTTTCCTGCCTACGTCCTCCAAGGTGCACACTATAGCTACTTCTGACTCGTCTGTGCAGTTGACACTGTCGAGAGTTAGTTGATCTTGGAAATCATCCAAGGAGGGATTGCCCATCTGCTGGATGGTTTCAGATAAGCTGACTAGAAGTTCTATGATGAGAGACCCTGCTCATGGTGCTAGAACTGAAAGCTTTTGGGATTCTGTGTCATCTTCGGGAAGGTATTCTTCTTCGAACTGTTTCAGCATTTTGGCCATCTCCGACACCAACAGCATGCATTGCAGGAAAGCAATGGCCCAACAGCACCACCCAAACTTTTCGCACTCTTGTTTTCCTGTTTGTGAGCCTGATCAAATGGAGTTGTAGATAAGTTATTGGTTGTTCTAGAAATTACCCAATTGATGAGAACACTTCTTTAAATCATCCTTGAACATTTAGTTAAAACACACCCCGTTTAGTTGTTCAGAATTATGGTTTCGAGGGTATAAATAGAGAAGCCCTCCTGTAGAACTTTAGACAGATTTTGTTTAGGAAAATTTTTGGTTTTCCTTTATGGTCCTTTTTTGTGTATATTCAGGTCTCACTTTTAGTCTCTGTTACTGACAAATATCTGTGACCTACAGAAAGAAATGCATTTTAACTAAAGCAATAATCATTGAAGAGGTGGCCCTTGGAATAACCTACATGGTTACATTTTGCTTATTTATTAATTATTTATTAAATAATTTATTATATTATTTATACTATTACCATTGAATTCATTTACCATGTAAACATAGGATTTGACACAATTTCCTTTCATGTATTACTAGTATTTCAGAAGATATAGTAGTTCAAGAAATCAACAAAAGGTCAAGGTCAGACCAGACTTAAAGTGCTCATTTTCAAATATGGTCCTGATGTTAAACTTTTAAACAGTCATAAATAATCTACTCAAATAGTTCATCAAAAGAGCTGAATAATGACACCAAGAACACCTTCCTAGCTCTCATACAAGTGGAGATACAGAATCCAAAGGTACGAGGTTGAGCGGGTCAGATCAAATTTTGACGACCCATATCTCGGAAAGTAATTGACCCAAAAAATTTTTCTTCAGATTTATACATGTCTTAAGTGGGCCAAATTTCATGTTAATGTGAATCAGTCATGTCAACCATGTCGGTTGAATTGACATGGAATCACCCAGGGGGTAGCCATTTTTTAGTTATGGGTCAAATTTTTTTTATACGTATGCGATACAAATGTATAATTCTAATAATCATTTTCTGTGCACTTTTACGGTTCTAACGATGTATAACTTTTGCTTGGCAGGATTTTTATAAGGTTCAGAATAATTCCGGCGGACTAAGGAATGACTTGTGTAAGGCCTAGATGTCTCGTAAACGCTGCGAAAAAAGGCTATAATACGCTCTATCAGTATTCATCCTTAGGTATTCATTATCGGCAACATTTTAGATCGACTTATTAAAATTAGGTTGCAGCGTTGGCTTAATACGGAGAATTATTGTAAAGAAGATCTACAGTTTTGGGCAAAACGTCGCATATTGAGTCGTCTCGTCGTCGTTCTCCAAGGATAGGCGACCTAGTGTTTGAATTGAGCCATCTGAAACTATAAAACTGAAGAAAACGCATTAGGCTATTGGTTGGTGGAAGCAAGGTTTGCAATGTGAGCAATGCGCTTTTGTTGCAACTGAGTCGAGTTTTGAATATAATAGGCCTACTAGTTTTTACTGTCTATATATATATATGGCCTACTTCAGGTTTTCAGAAATATTAGGCCTATAGGTGTACTATGAAAGTGAAACTAACGGAAAATCCATCTATTCGTAATTCTTGCATTGTGTTATAATAGGCTACCACGAACGTCACTGTCGACATTGCACGTAGAGACAGATAACAGTTATGTCAGCGAAGGAGAAACAAGTTGTGGAAGTACAGGAAAAACTCGAGGACATAACAGAATGTCCGATATGTACAGAGACGTATAAGGATCCGAAGATATTGCCATGCATTCATACATTCTGTATGATATGTCTTCAAGAGACTGGACTAAAGACAAACAAAAGTCCAGGGGATAAGATGCCATGTCCTGTCTGCAGAACGGAATTCACCGTTCCAGAGAAAGGTTTCAGTGGACTACAGAGGAATTTCTTTATGGAAAGATTGATTGAAATGAAAAATATTCTGATTCCATCTTCAACACTTGTTGTGTGTGATGCCTGTCAAGAAGACACTGACTTAGGTGCTGAAGCTGAAATTCCATCAGCTGAAATGTATTGTGCTGATTGTAATCAGAGGTTGTGTGAAGAATGCTGCAAAATTCACAGAAAATACAAAGTATCAAAGGATCATAGAATGTTGTCCTTGGATGGTGCAAACATTAATATCCCATCAATTGTTAAGCCATATGTTTGTGACAAGCACGAAAACAAGTCACTAGAGATATATTGTTTTAGCTGCCACGAAGCAATATGTGCTCTGTGCTTGTATAAAAGTCACAAAACGCATGATACGTCGCCTGTTGTCGAGGTCGTCACCGAGTTTCGGAAGATAATTCAGGAAAACGCTGATGGCATGATGAAATTTGTCCTTGATTTAAAACAAAAAACAGCAGAGAAAGATAATGATAAAGAAATGTTTGCTGGAAAAGTTGCGGATGTAGAAAGTGAAATCAAAAGAATTAGGCAGAACCTTCAAGAATGTACTGAAAAGGATTATAATTCCCTCTTACAGCAGCTTAACTCCATAAAACAAGAAAGATTTAAAGAAAATGACAATCAACTATGTGACATTGAAGCAGTACTTGCTTGTTTGGAAAGTTATCAGGCTTATTGTAAACAAGTGACAACAATTGGATCAGACGTAGACATTTGTAGAGCTATGCAGAATTTGAATGTAAGAGCCGCCGACTTAAAACAACGTTACGGATCAATATCTCTTAAGCAATTCCCTAACATTTTGCTGAAGAAAACTGAATTTCATGACGCCTTGTGCCAAACTGGCAACAACATTATTGGGAATATTGAAGGTTAGACAATCCTACTTTGTCATTGATGATATTGAACAATTAGGCTATACGAATATAATCATGTACGTATACTGTAACTAAGTATTTGAAGTATTTGACTGTAAAGTTTTTCTGACGGGGGTTGAGCTCAGTGCATTTAGGTTGGGGGTATCTAAGATGAAACCATTGGAAGACAGAGAGATGCGAGGGACCAGACTGAAACCCAAAGTCATTGCCTGAGAGAAAAGACTCTCGAAAGTAAACTTTCTCTGAACGCCGACTGTTATCCTTGTATAGGACGGATTTGCCTCCAGATATTGAATAAGCGGCGCTGGTATATTGCTCAGTATCGGTTCTCAAATGTGATTATATAGCGCATTTTTTAACATGTCGGAAAGGCGCTGCAGCATGTCTATATATATTTTCTGTAATAATATTTATTCTTTAATGAAGCTCTTGACAAAGTGCACTGTGCTGTTCATGTACATGTTATGACGATTAAACAATTCACAAGAACACAAATTACAGAAGACGTAGGCCTAAATCAACAAAGTTGCAGCCATGCAAGCGCAAGCTTATTGTACTTTTTAGGGAATGAAGGTATGAGCTAAACCCAGGGGTGCCTTACGGGAATCGTAAAAACTTCAGGCAATTCATCATACTATCCCCGCCACAATAATTAGGCTATATATAGACCATTATATACATGCTGCAGCGCCTAAACAAGCTTGTAATGTACTAATGTAATTTAAAAATGACATGATTTGCAATGTCAAACAAAGCCATACGATTTAAAGAGAACGGGCAAAAGAGGGGTAGGCATGACGAGCATTAGTTGATGTGCGGAAATGCGTCACTTTCACGTACCCGTGACAGCAGGCGGCCTTGTTTACTCGAGACTTAACCACAACTCTAGGCCTACGTCATGCCTGCAGGGGTGTGGCTGACAGTTAAGTCCTGTCCATAATCATGAAGTTGATTCGCTTATTGCAAGGAGCTAACACAAAATTCTAGGAACTTCCCTTGAGAAGAGTCAAATAGCTGTATGAACATCGATTCTGTGAGGTGTTTAAAATCCGAGAGCTTGCTACATACATAGGCCCTAAATACACAAACATGCATTCACACATACATACATTCATTTCTTCACTTCTTTTTACACTTTTTGGCATAATTAAGGTAATTATACATGTTGTCATAGTTTCCCAAGACTAAACCAAACTGTATTACTGTAAACGGACTGTCATTTTCAGTTACTTATTTTTACTAAAACAGGCCTCTGTCTAGCGAAACTCGTCCCTTTTGGTTGGGTGTGAATATTGCTCACTTAACGTAATAACTCAAACCTACAACATGTTTAGTTAGCATCTTATTCACTTACTGATGTTACATTTTCTGTGCAATGAATATCTATGTTGGGAACAATAAAAATGTCTATGTCTAATTGTCTATGTCTATGCATACATACATGCATGCATACGTACAAACATATATAAGCTACATAGGCCTACATACACTTACATGAATGACTTGTGCTTACTTTTTTGCTGACTTGGGACTATTTATTGTAAGCCACACATTTAGAATCTATAATTTTATAATTATGATGAATTTTCTCATTCAGATTCTGATACCGTTGTCTCTCGGAGAAGAACTTCCGATGAACAACCTGAGAAAATAGACGATAAGCTAATGAAGAACCAGATTTCTCTTGACACGTCCTCACAATACGATGCCGGAAAAACAAAGTCAGTGGATGAACTAAAACTTGAGACTGGCGATAAAGTGAATAATGAGAACGTTTGCGAAGAAGGCGCATTGACGACGTTGAAGAGGAAAGTGAAAACTATGTCGACGACTATTAACAGACTTAATCATAACCTGGACATTGAAAGATTACATGTGAAGGAGCTGGAACAAGAAAGAGACCTGCTCTCTGCTCGAACGAAAGAAAACGAATCAAATGAGCAAACGATGAGAAACAGAGTGAAGGACTTAGAGGAACAGGTGGCTCTGCTTAAAGGCTTAGTGTACGGAGGAGGAGAAACGTCGAAAACAAAAGGTGATTCCAGAAGATTATTTTTCGATATTAGATTCTTATGCATGGCATAAACATTATAAAGTGTCGTTAATTCGTATGTAAAACTTGAAACATGCCATCCTAGATATCGACTCTGCAGAGGCGCTCCCAACTCGTCATCGGAGAAAGAGAAGTTTAAAGTGGATGATGACGTCACGAGCGCCGAATGGCTGCCTGCTTATATTTTTGTTTACAAATTTGAATTAAAATCAAATTTTTACCGAAAGTAATAACTGTGTTTGTGTGGTGCATGCAGCGTCCCAGGCTAACTGCTATTTTGAGATTTTTTAAAGCATTTTCTTCCCAGTTACTTTTCAGTTAAAATGGCCAAGGCATTTCGACTTTACAAAATCTCATATCCGATATCCACTATTTAGCCTNCTGTTCAGCATCTTCCTCGTTGAGTCGGATCAGCTGTGTGCTGAGGTCCTTCAGATGAGCCTCCATTGTTACCTGGTAACGCTCAAACTTCTCTGATTCGATCTGAATTGATTCCAGATGGGTCTGCAGTTTGTTCAGCTCATCCTGTCCCACAGAAAACAAACTCTGTATGGTATGTATATTAATAATTTATTATATTATATTTAAGGCTGCGGAAGTTAACGATTAATTAATCGATTGATCGTTGATTAATTTAAACGATTAAATTTATTTTTAACGATTAATCGAAGATGGCTTTTTATATTCGATAAGGTCCATGGTATTATTGCCCTTGTGGTTGAAGAAGACATTTCAATTGAAAAACGCAAACAATACTACTGATATGAACAAATAACTACTAACTAGCAGTGGTGTAGTCGAGGGTATACGCGGGTATACGGCGTATACCCACTGAAAAATATTAGCTAGCACCGTATACCTACTGGAATTTGGTGAATAACGCGGGTATACGCTTCAAATATTTCCAAAAATGTGGGTATACGGCGCAGATAGCCCCATGTTTTATTCTGAATAAAAAACTCAGGTTATGATAGCCCGCACAGTACGTGTCCTGCAATCATTAAAAGAAAGTCCTGGTGAAAAACTTGCCGCAGCTCTAAAGGCTGCAGAACGGCATATTGTGTTGAATGACGTTACTCCGAGTCTCTAACGGAAAAGAGGAAAGCAGTCGATTCACGACGGTCAGTTTCTGCAAAGTCTATGTAACAACTTGAACGCACGAATGAGTAACGATGCTGCATGCTGCTGAATCTCAGTTCCTGCAGGACCAAGACATATACTTGACCCAAGTAAATGGCCTCATAGACATACATGTAGTCCATCGATTCGGCTTGGAGAAACCGAAGTTCGACGCTGTGCAGGATGTGGAACATTGATACAGAGCAGGCCATCAGAGGTATGAAAGAATTATGTCGAAGACCCTTCTGTTGAGCCTGAAGATCTACGACCCATGGCATTGTGTACGTGCAGCTCCAGTGAATGTGAGAGGGCGTTCAGCGTGATGAATAGCATTCAAACTGATCGAAGAAATTCTTTGCTTATTAAGACTTTAGCCATGGGCGCCAGCAAAACACATTTGTGTGTTTTTGAAGGAGGGGCAAAACACAATGGTCACGGTTAAATGTTTTATTTGATGCAAGAGCTTCAAAAATGCAAAACAGGAAAGTAATAACACGGGTTATTTTTCATAGAAGTTTTTTAACATGAAAAATTGGAAAATATCAGTTATTTATACTTTAATGAAAGTTTTCCATGAAAAGTTTTTAGAGTAACTAAAAAGCGAGAGTTATTTGAACAGAAATTGAAGTCGTCTGCGGTCTCTGCCGAACTCGTCTACCACTTTTCCCATAAATTCTGCTTTGTTGGCGTTGATTTTTTCTTGGTGTACACTGAGCAGAGCATGCACAATCCGGATAAACGGACAAATCTAAAACTCAAGCCTAACTGGCCAATATATAACCGATATATTCGCTATTTGCTATTCGGATAAGCATAAAATGTGTGAAACAAGATGCTCATGGTCGATAATTGTAACAGAAACACATGTAGATGACGGGTCTATTCTTTTACGTGGCGGATCTCATAGTTCTGGTCACCTGGTGGCGGATCTTAACTCCGAGGAGCCGGATCTCAGATCCGGCGGGATCCGGCTGAATTTAACTACATGAAATTACCTCTCAAATGTAGGTCTACACGTAGTCGCAGGTAATGTTAATGTTAAAAGGAGGACAATTGCTTCGTGGATAGCAAAGTAGAATTCAGTATGTGAAAGTATGTCAAGCAAGTGCCTGTTGGTGTGTTGCATTTGCAATGAATACCAAAAGTCAAACCAAGCCATGGCCTCGGCTTCGAAACCACTGTGGTGCCACAGATACACGTTCACGTCAATGCAAGGTACCAACATTATGACAGCAATCTTCGTGCACTATGGAAAATATGTAATTCCAGTTGTAGCCTACGTTGTAGAATTGTACAGGGTTGGAACTTGGAAATAAGTATTATCTAACAGGCCTACTATTCGACTGTAGGCCTACTATTCTATAGTACTATTCTATATTCTCTTTTGTATTGATTGTTTTTAACATGTTTAACTTTTTCAACATGTTTAAATTAATGTCGTCAAGGTCTTGATATTTCTAAAGTTATTTCATTTGTCAGAAATACTTATTTTAAAATGAATTTTCCATGCAAGAATTGAATACTAAATTCCTTAAAATCGTTTGTGACCGGGGCTTACAACGCTCTCTAGATAGCCTTGTTGTATTTCCTCGGGCGCATAGCGCCCGAAAAATTTTTTCATTGCAATTTACAGTATACCCACTGCTTTTTTTACCACTACACCACTGCTAACTAGCTATTAACTAGCAATAAATATCAATAAAAGGCTACTATTAGAGGTTAAACAATGAATACACTGTTAATTAAGTCGTTACTTATTTGAGCATACATTTAATCTAGGGCTGCGGAAGTTAATGATTAATTAATCGTTAATTCCTAAATAGTTAACTATTAAAAAATAATCGTTAACAGCCCTAATTATATTAATATATGGATAAAATAATAAAGGAGCTTTCAATGTCGCCCATGAAACAAGAACCTTAGACAACCTTCCCTAACCTGGTCGAGGGAAGCCAAGTTCCAGCGTTCTGTGACCTCTTCTTTACAGGTTTAGCAGGGAACCCCATAATCTACCCATTCTATTCTATTTACAGACTTGTCAGAGAAGGGGCAGAAAGGGTAGTGCTCCCAGGTAAAATCTCAGCACGAGTTATAGCAGGAAGGTCATTCCACAGCAAAGGCCCAACAGCACTGTGGCAGTCCCAGACAGAGGTACTAGAAGGTCACGACGGTCCAACGAGCAGAGAGAACAAGGACATAAAGCAGTACTAAGAGCCTCCGAGGAGTTTCTCTTCAACAGGCGCTATATAAATTGCGACTACGGCAGCAGACTCACAGGTTGTGACATCAGTTCATCGAGGATCCTCTGGTTCTTTTCGCGTTCTTTTGCCAGCGACTCAATCTCCACATCAATACGCGAGTTGGTGGCTGCAATAAATTAAAAGCATTCAATCAATCAATCAAATTTTCAGAACTATTGCTCAAATCGAAGTCCAACCACGAAACCAGATTCCAGTTTTTCTAGGCTCGTGAATTAGCAGCCGGTCTGCGCTCAGCCTTAGAGTAGTGCTTTAGAAATGTTGAGTTTATGATGACTGGTTCATCGTTGACCGCTAACCAGAGCGACAGTACGGCTTAAATGCTCAGAAACTGAAAGAAGCCAACATAAGAATGTACCCATGCATACATTACATATGTATATATTTATGCAAGAAAACGCTAATGTAGTACAGGTCTTTGTTGTACCTCTAAGCAAGTGGTTACTAGCTAACTGATCTAAACTGGTACATTGTGACGTAGATTGAAAAATGTATGCTAAAGGCTCATCAGTCACTTTAGGCTCGTCTAGGCTTGCCTAGCTTGCTTAGAGTAACACAGGGAGGAAATCCGATCGACGTATTCACTGATCGTAGATTCGGAACCGACCTGGGCTGATGAACCAAAGTCCTCCGTGTCCACCTTCAAGTGGTGCAGACTGTTAGTACCCTCCTTATTGGGTAGGGGAACGAACGGGCACGGCAGGCAAAACCAGGGGAAGGCAATGGCAAACCACCCCTGTTAACATGCCAAGAAAACCTTTATGAATCAAGCAAATTCAAACAAAGCATTAGTCGCAGATGGTGAGACTCCCAGGCCGGAGTGCGACTCAACAGCTACTGGGAAAGAGCAAGATGGAGGGTTGAAAGCATTCCAGTCTAATGAAGCAACAGGACAAAAGCCGAAAGGAGGTTCTGTGGCGGATCGTACTGGAAAGCAAAGACTCGTCCTGAGCTGCAAAAAGAAGATGAAAATAGGAACATGGAATGTTCGTAGTATGCAGAGCGGAAAGATGGATATCATTCAGAGAGAGATGGAACGACTTGAAATATCAGTCATGGGGTTAAGCGAAACAAGATGGAAAGGACAAGGTCATTTCAACTGGAATGGTTATAGGATAATAATGTCGGGTCAAAAAGAAAAAGGAAGAAGTGGGGTAGCAATTATGTGTGATAGAATAAGTGCAAATGCAATAATGGGTTATGATACAGTGAGTGACAGAATCTTGAGCGTAAGATTTCGAGGAAAGAAAGTTAACACAACAATCATACAGATATATGCACCAACATCAATGGCGACTGAAGAAGAGCATGAAAGCTTTTATAATGAATTACAAAGTATAATTGATAAAACCCATAAAGGAGATGTAGTAATGGTCATTGGTGACTTCAATGCAAAGGTGGGAAAATATAATGGAGGAGGGGGAGACACGATAGGAGGTCATGGGTTGGGAGAGCAAAACGATGCAGGAGAGAGATTAGTGGATTTTTGTGAAGGAAACAGCCTGAGAATAATGAATACATGGTTTGAACAGCCAAAAAGAAGGTTGTACACGTGGACTTCACCGGATGGTAAACACAGGAACCAGATTGATTACATACTGATAAATAAAAGATGGAAAAGCACGATAAGGGATGTGAGAACAAAACCAGGTGCGGACTGTGGAACTGATCATGAATTACTAGTGGCAACAGTGCAAATGAAATTTAAAAAACTAAAAACAGGAGAAAGATTGATCACATACGACTGCAAGGAAATATCACAGGAATACAGAGTAGAAATAAGGAATAGATTTGAAATATTGGAGAGGGATGATGCGGAAACAGAGGAGGTTGAGAACAATTTATGGGAAAAGACAAAGGAAGCGATCTTAGAAACTGCGGAGAAATATATTCCGAAGAAAAGAAAATCCAAAACAACTCCTTGGCTATCGAAAGAAGCTATCAACATAGCCATGGACAGAAGGGAAGCAAAAAGAGAAGGAGATAAAGATAAAGTAAGAAAACTGAATAGAGCATTCCAAAAACAAGCACGCATGGACAAAGAAAAACATCTAAATGAATTATGCAAAGAAATGGAGGATGAGGGAAGAAAAGGAAGAACTAAAACAATGTTTTCAAAAGTAAGGGAAATAACGAGAAAAAACACACCAAGAATGGGATCATTGAAAGCAAGTGATGGACACATAATTGCGGACGAAGAAGGAATGAAGAAAAGATGGAAAGAATACACAGAAGAGTTGTACAACGAAGATAAAAGAGTAAAGGTAGAAAAAATGGATGAAACTGAGTATGAAATTGAACCGGAAGTCATGGAAGCAGAGGTAGAATGGGCTATCAAACAATTGAAAGATAATAAGGCACCGGGCCAAGACAGGATACCAATAGAAATGGTAAAAGGTGGGGATGGCGTGATGACAAAGACAATAACAAAAATTTGTAATAACATATGGAGAACTGGAAAATGGCCAGAAGATTGGAAAAGTTCAGTTTTTATACCTTTATTTAAAAAAGGAGATGCGAAAGAGTGTGAAAATTACAGGACAATAGCAATGATATCGCACATAAGCAAAATATTACTTAAAATATTACATAAAAGAATGGAGAGTACAATAGAGAGAGAGCTTCCTGATAGTCAAGCAGGATTTAGGAAATCTCGTGGAACACGTGATCATATTGCCAATATGAGGTGGATAATGGAGAGACAAAGGGAGTATGGACAGAAAGTATACATATGCTTCATCGATTATAGTAAAGCGTTTGACTGCATTAATCATGAATTGATGTGGAAAACCTTGGGAGAAATGGGAATACCGAAACACTTGGTACAACTTCTTAGGGGTCTGTACGAAGATCAGATAGCGGTGATAAGGACAGAATATGGAGATACTGACAGTTTTAGGATAAGGAAGGGAGTGCGGCAAGGATGCATTCTGTCTCCTGTCTTATTTAACATGTACGCTGAAAGGATAATGAGGCAGGCGGGAATGGATGAGGCTGAGGAAGGAATAAAGATAGCGGGAAGAATAATGAACAATCTGAGATACGCTGATGATACAACATTATTGGCGGGTAAAAAAAACGAGTTGGTAACACTGATAAGAAGGCTTAAGAGTGAAAGTGAGAAAGCAGGACTCTACTTCAATATAAAAAAGACAAAGATCATGACAACAGAGGAGGAGGACAGTTTTGAAGTAGACGGAGAAGAAATAGAAACGGTAACTAACTTCACGTTTTTGGGATCAGTAATAGAAAAAGAAGGAAAGTGTGATATGGAAATAAATCGTAGAGTGGCTATAGGAAAAGCTGCAATGAATGGTCTGGAAAAAATATGGAAGGACAAACATGTGAGTATAGACACGAAAAAAAGATTGGTGAAGGCTTTGATCATACCAACAGTAACATACGGCAGCGAGACATGGACAATGACCAAGAAAATGAGAAAAAAGATTAACGCATGCGAAATGTGGATATGGAGGAAGATGCAGAGAATATCATGGAAAGAGAAAAAGACCAATGATTGGGTGCGATGGAGTATTGGAATTGAGAAGGAAGAGACACTACAACAAACCGTGCTAAGAGCAAAGTTGAGGTTCTTTGGTCATGTCATGCGATCAGATGGACTGGAAAAGGAAATGATGTTAGCATATGGAGAGGGAAGGAGAAAACAAGGACGACCAAGGAAAAAGTGGATGGACGAGATACATGAAACAACTGGAATGAATTTGGCAGAACTGAGAGATGCGACGGCGGACAGAAGGAAATGGAGAGGCTTGATCATGAAGGTCGCTAAAGTTCCAAGAACTGACAGCACAAGGTGACAAGGTGATGCTAAACAAAGCATGCATATTATACATAGAGTATTCAATCCAACTGCATATCATATAGTCCTCCTTTCAAAGTTCAGAAGTCCCACACGACAGAACATCGATGGCACCGAGCAACTGTGCGTGAAGGACTTACTCAAGGTCGCTACACAGTGCTAACCTCAGTGGAGGCTTGAACTCATTGTACTCAATACATGGAGTGGAAGACTGTTCACAGAGGAAGTCCAATACAACAGTGTCTGAAAATTCCCAACATTATTTTTCTAAGAGCATAGGCGTGAGCTGAAATGTCAACGGCACTCACCGAGTTTTTTCTCGAGGTTTTCAAGCGCACCGTCGAACTCGTCGGCTCCCGCCATGTACAGGTCATAAGTCTCGTTCGTGTAGTCCCACAGCATCTGTCGAAGATGATGAAAAACAACAATCAGCAGAAAATTAAGGTTACACATTAATTATTCTCAACAATTATAATGCAATGTAATAGAATACTTGTATAGCACGTCTTAAATGACCTCTCATAGGTACCGTGTACCCAACCAGTAATCACACGGAAAAAGATGTGTCTTTCTCAACCTAAGACTTATCTCTTTCAGGTTGCTTATCCTACATAGGCTGCCTCTGTCTTACACACTGATCTTCTGGATGCTGACCCAATTACAGCTTAGTTTTGGTGCGCCATCGGTTGAAGCCTTGTGCATTAGACACCGGCTTAATTCAAGTTACTGATTTTAATTGCATCTTTAGACGAAATCCATATGATATAATCAGGCGACTGTTGGTCACAGTTTGTGAGATCTTTTTCAGGCACCCTTGCAACAACAAGGCCATGTTACGGTGCCATGGAAATGGTTGATGGCGTTAATACGATCTAACATTGATCATGGATTCGATCCAAAAGGTAACCAGTTGAAACACAAACGCAGTTTAGGTTCCAAGAAAATCCAACATATTGACAAGATCTAACGAGCAGCCATTATTTCTTATTATGCATTTATTAAGCACCACTATCTAACAAGCAAGCATAAATCGAGTGAAGGACTTGCTCAAGGTCTCCACACAGTAACCGCTTCAGAGGAGGATCGAACCCGTACACTCCACGATAAAAGGCAAGCGCTCTCTCCAATCGGTAACCGAGTCCCAAATGATAAAGCATAAACAACGTTTATCTTAGCTGTTGCATTATAAATGCATCTTGTGCATTTCGGTAAATAAGTAAGGCAACATCTGCTAAGATGGCACACATACAAGCACACATAAATGCATGCATACATACATACCTACACATGTACCAGGTACCTACATACAAACATACCCAAATACGGGTATGTGCCAAGATACCTACACCAACCAGGTCCCCATAAACCGAAATTCAATGAGAAAACCGATCAGCTACCTTCCTCTGGCCGACTATTCCACGATCCTCTTCCGTGGGAGACAGCAGCACCTGCTCGAACTCACCGGGAATACTCGCCTACAACAGAACAGATCAAAGACATTGCGTTAGGTCGGGAGGACCTCTGATGAGTCTCAAGTGGCGAAATATATACACACACACATACATATATATATACACATACATATATATATACACACATACATATATATATATATATATATACATACATATATATATATATATACACATACATTATATATATATTATACATATAACCATATAATTTTATATATATATACATATATTCGTTAATAGTTCTGAATGACAAACCACAATCAGTTTTACAGTTTCGATAAGAATAAAAGAAGGTCGTGACATAGAAATGAGATACCACGACGTACCTGAATGTTGATTCGAAACCAGGTGAGAACGTTCAGAATGGTTGGCCAGGTGTGAGGCACTCCGATCGTCTGGAAGTGACTCTTTGGCAGAGTGAATGGGTAACCGTAGAGCTTCAGTAGCGCTGGAATCTCCTCCTCCATCTTCGGCCCCAGTTTGAAGCCCGTCTTCAGAAAGCCAAGGAGAAACTGCAAAACCAGATCAAAATTAAAACGGCAAATGAAATGTACTTTGTAAAGGTAACACGTTCTTTATGAAGGTGAAGGTAACAGATTTGTTTACAAAGGGAAAAGCTAGACTCTTGTCCATGAAGGTAAACATAACACTTGTTCAGAGTTGCCACAAGGTTAATAAAACAAAAATCCATGACTTTCCATGACCTTTTTCCATGACTTTTAAGACTTATCTTAGACCAAAAAGGACCTACTTTCTAATTGCTTTATCAGCATAATATTTATCGAAATTTAAAAATATGATTAGAAATATGTCTATTTCCATTTTCCAAGCCTTTCCATGACCTAACTATTTTCAAATTCCAGGACTTTCCAGGACTTTTTGGAAACACCTGCTTTTCCAGGTTTTCCAGGTCTTAAATTTTTCAAAGGCTAATTCCATAACTTTCCAGGTTTTCCAGGATCCGTGGCAACCCTGCTTGTTACAAAGGTAAATGCAATACAGCATCATAAATGAAAATAACTTAATCAACAGTGACAAAATACAAGATACCAACCAAAGTAATTCATATAATCTGACAACTTCTGTAGCTCCTTTACAGTGTGCTTTTTGGTTCATACCAAATCCAAAATGAAGCCAATCTTATCGAATAATAATGACTTCCAAAGCAACCTTATCATACTACCCAAGGCATCAATCATTGGTCGTATCGTATTGGTCAAGTTAGATCATAATTAAAACTCGCACTCTGCCAGAGAAAAACAGTCGAATAGTGGGCCCTAATAGGTCTGAGAAATCAGAAGTTGAAATGAAACGCACCTCAAAGATCCTCCTAAAGTCGCTAGAACTCGGCTGGTTCAGCTGTTTCAGGGTCAGAGGATGCGGATAGTTGTTGGCAACCAAGAACTACAATCACAAAACAACACAAAAAACTACAATCACAAAGAACCGCTCTAATCACATCTATGTTCTGACAGAACCTGACATGATCTAATCTATAATCCTATTGAACCAGTTCAAACCAAATCTACGATTCGATCAAACCTCAGCCAACATAATCTGAAAAGTTCAATAATCTACTAGGCAAAGCTGTATTACATTTCAAATGTTTTATGTACAAGGTCTAAGGATTTACACAACAATTCTTACATCAGCCAGTTCGCGAATGCTTTGATCCTTGAAAGCCTTGGTCGCCGGTCGCGGTTCCTTCGTCACGTCAGCTGTACTGTAACTTCTCCCACCCGTTCGCCTTTGAAAAACAGAAACCAATCATTAAAAATTAATGACACAACCTAAAGAATTTATAAAGGAACAAATGATTAATGGCTAATACACAAATAAGCAGTAGGCCCTATTGAAAAAGCGTTACAAGGTCACTGTCTAATTTTGGGCCACGCTGACATTTACGTCATTAGTGTCCAATTAAAGCAGAGTCAAAAAACCTTGCCACATCCATTCTCTGGGATGCCAGTCCAAAGTCTGGATAAGAGAGGAGGGCAACGCTAATCATCTTTGTTAAGACATAGCATCATTAAACAGCAACTACACACACAATCACCTCAAAACTCACTGTTCCTCATTGGCTTTCAAAAAGGCACGATATCTAACGGCTCTTCACCTGGCAACTGACTAAATCTGCCTCCAATTCACATTTTGTGTGACTTCACACATTTTAAAAGTTTTTTAATAATAATTACAATTGAAAGTATGATTAATTAGCAGTGGTGTCTTACATCTGCTTAGCTGCAGCACCACCAGAGGGCGTCATGGATCGCTTGCTGGCCGAAGTCTGTCCATAGAGGCTGAAGCGCGAGGACGAGGCAGCTGCGAAAGTACAACAAAACAAACAATCTCAGAACATCAGCCACTAATAATAATAATAATAATAATAATATCTTTTCTTTAAAATAGTGCCTGACAAACGCACTGCGCTGTACATTTACATGTTATGACAATTAAACAATTCACAAGAACACAAATGACAGAAGACATAAATCTGAACTACTAGCAGAACAGACAGCCTGCAATACATGGCGCTAATAGCAGCCTACAAAGCATGTCCGCCTACGGGATCGATCTTGGTACCTCTCGCTCTCTATGCCAGTGTGTTATCCAATGCACTATCGGGCCCCCAAATTGCTTACTATACAAGCTTCCAAGACCTAGCACAGTGCACCTTTTTATAATGTGACTTTACCAAAAAGCAATTTAACTATTATGCAACTTTATTATTATGCGACCTCATTATTATGCGACCTTTTACAATGCGACCTCGTTATTATGCAACCTCATTATTATTATTCAGCCGTTTTATCGTGTGACTTCATATTACGTGACCTTATTACATCGAGTGACCGTTTTGTAATGCAACATCATCATAATACAAATTATAATGCCATCTCATTTTTATGCGACCTTCTTTTAATGTGAGGTCATCACAGTGCAACCTCATTATTAAGTTACCCTCATTGTTATGTTACTTTTTATAAATTGACCGCGGTCATAATATACCACATTATAGCAATACGTAACTGAACGGAAGAAGTGGCTAGAACCAAAAAATAAAAAAATTGGGGGGGGGGGCAAAAATTTGGGGGGGTTTTATTGGAATTGAGAAGGAAGAGACACACTACAACAAACAGTGCTAAGAACAAAGTTGAGGTTCTTTGGTCATGTCATGCGATCAGATGGACTGGAAAAGGAAATGATGTTAGCATATGGAGAGGAAGGAGAAAACAAGGACGACCAAGGAAAAAGTGGATGGACGAGATACATGAAACAACTGGAATGAATTTGGCAGAACTGAGAGATGCGACGGCGGACAGAAGGAAATGGAGAGGCTTGATCATGAAGGTCGCTAAAGTTCCAAGAACTGACAGCACAAGGTGACAAGGTGATGCTAAACAAAGCATGCATATTATACATAGAGTATTCAATCCAACTGCATATCATATAGTCCTCCTTTCAAAGTTCAGAAGTCCCACACGACAGAACATCGATGGCACCGAGCAACTGTGCGTGAAGGACTTACTCAAGGTCGCTACACAGTGCTAACCTCAGTGGAGGCTTGAACTCATTGTACTCAATACATGGAGTGGAAGACTGTTCACAGAGGAAGTCCAATACAACAGTGTCTGAAAATTCCCAACATTATTTTTCTAAGAGCATAGGCGTGAGCTGAAATGTCAACGGCACTCACCGAGTTTTTTCTCGAGGTTTTCAAGCGCACCGTCGAACTCGTCGGCTCCCGCCATGTACAGGTCATAAGTCTCGTTCGTGTAGTCCCACAGCATCTGTCGAAGATGATGAAAAACAACAATCAGCAGAAAATTAAGGTTACACATTAATTATTCTCAACAATTATAATGCAATGTAATAGAATACTTGTATAGCACGTCTTAAATGACCTCTCATAGGTACCGTGTACCCAACCAGTAATCACACGGAAAAAGATGTGTCTTTCTCAACCTAAGACTTATCTCTTTCAGGTTGCTTATCCTACATAGGCTGCCTCTGTCTTACACACTGATCTTCTGGATGCTGACCCAATTACAGCTTAGTTTTGGTGCGCCATCGGTTGAAGCCTTGTGCATTAGACACCGGCTTAATTCAAGTTACTGATTTTAATTGCATCTTTAGACGAAATCCATATGATATAATCAGACGACTGTTGGTCACAGTTTGTGAGATCTTTTTCAGGCACCCTTGCAACAACAAGGCCATGTTACGGTGCCATGGAAATGGTTGATGGCGTTATTACGATCTAACATTGATCATGGATTCGATCCAAAAGGTAACCAGTTGAAACACAAACGCAGTTTAGGTTCCAAGAAAATCCAACATATTGACAAGATCTAACGAGCAGCCATTATTTCTTATTATGCATTTATTAAGCACCACTATCTAACAAGCAAGCATAAATCGAGTGAAGGACTTGCTCAAGGTCTCCACACAGTAACCGCTTCAGAGGAGGATCGAACCCGTACACTCCACGATAAAAGGCAAGCGCTCTCTCCAATCGGTAACCGAGTCCCAAATGATAAAGCATAAACAACGTTTATCTTAGCTGTTGCATTATAAATGCATCTTGTGCATTTCGGTAAATAAGTAAGGCAACATCTGCTAAGATGGCACACATACAAGCACACATAAATGCATGCATACATACATACCTACACATGTACCAGGTACCTACATACAAACATACCCAAATACGGGTATGTGCCAAGATACCTACACCAACCAGGTCCCCATAAACCGAAATTCAATGAGAAAACCGATCAGCTACCTTCCTCTGGCCGACTATTCCGCGATCCTCTTCCGTGGGAGACAGCAGCACCTGCTCGAACTCACCGGGAATACTCGCCTACAACAGAACAGATCAAAGACATTGCGTTAGGTCGGGAGGACCTCTGATGAGTCTCAAGTGGCGAAATATATATACACACACATACATATATATATACACATACATATATATATACACACATACATATATATATATATATATATACATACATATATATATATATATATACACATACATATATATATATATATACATATAACCATAGGTTTTTATATATATATACATATATTAGATTATTAGTTCTGAATGACAAACCACAGTCAGTTTTACAGTTTCGATAAGAATAAAAGAAGGTCGTGACATAGAAATGAGATACCACGACGTACCTGAATGTTGATTCGAAACCAGGTGAGAACGTTCAGAATGGTTGGCCAGGTGTGAGGCACTCCGATCGTCTGGAAGTGACTCTTTGGCAGAGTGAATGGGTAACCGTAGAGCTTCAGTAGCGCTGGAATCTCCTCCTCCATCTTCGGCCCCAGTTTGAAGCCCGTCTTCAGAAAGCCAAGGAGAAACTGCAAAACCAGATCAAAATTAAAACGGCAAATGAAATGTACTTTGTAAAGGTAACACGTTCTTTATGAAGGTGAAGGTAACAGATTTGTTTACAAAGGGAAAAGCTAGACTCTTGTCCATGAAGGTAAACATAACACTTGTTCAGAGTTGCCACAAGGTTAATAAAACAAAAATCCATGACTTTCCATGACCTTTTTCCATGACTTTTAAGACTTATCTTAGACCAAAAAGGACCTACTTTCTAATTGCTTTATCAGCATAATATTTATCGAAATTTAAAAATATGATTAGAAATATGTCTATTTCCATTTTCCAAGCCTTTCCATGACCTAACTATTTTCAAATTCCAGGACTTTCCAGGACTTTTTGGAAACACCTGCTTTTCCAGGTTTTCCAGGTCTTAAATTTTTCAAAGGCTAATTCCATAACTTTCCAGGTTTTCCAGGATCCGTGGCAACCCTGCTTGTTACAAAGGTAAATGCAATACAGCATCATAAATGAAAATAACTTAATCAACAGTGACAAAATACAAGATACCAACCAAAGTAATTCATATAATCTGACAACTTCTGTAGCTCCTTTACAGTGTGCTTTTTGGTTCATACCAAATCCAAAATGAAGCCAATCTTATCGAATAATAATGACTTCCAAAGCAACCTTATCATACTACCCAAGGCATCAATCATTGGTCGTATCGTATTGGTCAAGTTAGATCATAATTAAAACTCGCACTCTGCCAGAGAAAAACAGTCGAATAGTGGGCCCTAATAGGTCTGAGAAATCAGAAGTTGAAATGAAACGCACCTCAAAGATCCTCCTAAAGTCGCTAGAACTCGGCTGGTTCAGCTGTTTCAGGGTCAGAGGATGCGGATAGTTGTTGGCAACCAAGAACTACAATCACAAAACAACACAAAAAACTACAATCACAAAGAACCGCTCTAATCACATCTATGTTCTGACAGAACCTGACATGATCTAATCTATAATCCTATTGAACCAGTTCAAACCAAATCTACGATTCGATCAAACCTCAGCCAACATAATCTGAAAAGTTCAATAATCTACTAGGCAAAGCTGTATTACATTTCAAATGTTTTATGTACAAGGTCTAAGGATTTACACAACAATTCTTACATCAGCCAGTTCGCGAATGCTTTGATCCTTGAAAGCCTTGGTCGCCGGTCGCGGTTCCTTCGTCACGTCAGCTGTACTGTAACTTCTCCCACCCGTTCGCCTTTGAAAAACAGAAACCAATCATTAAAAATTAATGACACAACATAAAGAATTTATAAAGGAACAAATGATTAATGGCTAATACACAAATAAGCAGTAGGCCCTATTGAAAAAGCGTTACAAGGTCACTGTCTAATTTTGGGCCACGCTGACATTTACGTCATTAGTGTCCAATTAAAGCAGAGTCAAAAAACCTTGCCACATCCATTCTCTGGGATGCCAGTCCAAAGTCTGGATAAGAGAGGAGGGCAACGCTAATCATCTTTGTTAAGACATAGCATCATTAAACAGCAACTACACACACAATCACCTCAAAACTCACTGTTCCTCATTGGCTTTCAAAAAGGCACGATATCTAACGGCTCTTCACCTGGCAACTGACTAAATCTGCCTCCAATTCACATTTTGTGTGACTTCACACATTTTAAAAGTTTTTAATAATAATTACAATTGAAAGTATGATTAATTAGCAGTGGTGTCTTACATCTGCTTAGCTGCAGCACCACCAGAGGGCGTCATGGATCGCTTGCTGGCCGAAGTCTGTCCATAGAGGCTGAAGCGCGAGGACGAGGCAGCTGCGAAAGTACAACAAAACAAACAATCTCAGAACATCAGCCACTAATAATAATAATAATAATAATAATATCTTTTCTTTAAAATAGTGCCTGACAAACGCACTGCGCTGTACATTTACATGTTATGACAATTAAACAATTCACAAGAACACAAATGACAGAAGACATAAATCTGAACTACTAGCAGAACAGACAGCCTGCAATACATGGCGCTAATAGCAGCCTACAAAGCATGTCCGCCTACGGGATCGATCTTGGTACCTCTCGCTCTCTATGCCAGTGTGTTATCCAATGCGCTATCGGGCCCCCAAATTGCTTACTATACAAGCTTCCAAGACCTAGCACAGTGCACCTTTTTATAATGTGACTTTACCAAAAAGCAATTTAACTATTATGCAACTTTATTATTATGCGACCTCATTATTATGCGACCTTTTACAATGCGACCTCGTTATTATGCAACCTCATTATTATTATTCAGCCGTTTTATCGTGTGACTTCATATTACGTGACCTTATTACATCGAGTGACCGTTTTGTAATGCAACATCATCATAATACAAATTATAATGCCATCTCATTTTTATGCGACCTTCTTTTAATGTGAGGTCATCACAGTGCAACCTCATTATTAAGTTACCTCATTGTTATGTTACTTTTTTATAAATTGACCGTGTCATAATATACCACATTATTATACAACCTCATAATTATGCAAGCTATTCATGTGACCTCACCATAATGGAACCAAATTAGAAAGCACCTCATTCTGTGATTTTTTCATAGCATGACCTTCTCATAATGTAATACATTCCAAATACACCGCCATAAGAAACTTCCAAATGCATTTGAAAAACTAGCAACTGTTGATGCAGATGAAAGCTTTTTATGAAAAGTGACCTCATTTTTCAAAAGTGACCTCAATTTACTAAAAGTGACCCCATTTTTACGAAAATGACCTCTAATTCACGAAAAGTGACCTCAGTTTTACAACAAGTGACCTCATTTTTCCACAATAACCTCAGTTTTACGAAAAGTGACCTCAATTTATGAAAAGCGATCTCACTTACACGAGTAGTGACCTAATTTCCATGAAAAGTGACCCAACTTTACGAAAAGTGACGAAGTCCTCTCTCACCTGCGGCCCCTCCGATGGACGAGCCATGGACTCGGACGGGCTGAGCGCCACCGCCCACTGAACCGGATTTTCTCATGGCTGCACACAAAACAACAGACTCGCTAAAACACACTTCATTAAAAAAAATTCTTATCACAGTTGAGAGCATAGTTATCTTTGTCCAAGGAACAGACAAGACAGACTATTGAAAGTCTTTAGAGTCAGCATAGACATGGTTGAACGATATAAATAAGCGTGGTGCTTCTGCGGCGGAAAATGCCGCCACGCAACCTGCGAAAACTTACTTCTGCGGCGGAAATGTTTTCACATTTTATCTAAAAACGACTCTAACCCTAACCCTAACCGACCGTCACAGCGCCTAACCTGACACTGACCGACACTAATAACGCCAATTTATAGAAAGTAACGCATTTTGAACAAAGCGCATGCGCAAAGGTCTTCCGCCGCAGATTGTGTCGAAAATATTACTTCTGAGGCGGAATTTTCCGCCGCAGAAGATTTATCCTATAAAGTCTTGCTTACAATTAACCATTTTATACGAGCAGAATTTACATACAATTAGCACGGAATGTAAACAAATTTATACGTCGTTGTTAAACATTCAGCGTATTTTCAATTTACCTTAATTTAATTCTAGACTGAATTTAAAACTTTAATTTTAGCGCTTAAGCCCAACCTTCTGAATGACTGAACGGGCTGAGAGATAGATAATCACGGAGGCTCCTTTACAGGTGGCGACATCTGTCCTTTGACAGAATAATGTGGAGCAACTTTTCACGTATAATGGCGCCGAAAGTAGGTGCGTTCAACTTGGACAAAATCTCGAGCAAAATTAATTAATAAGGGCAGGTTCAGATTCTTTCCATGTTAAACGCACTAACTTCGTCCGCGTTGCCGTCAAACCGCGTTACATATAGCATATATGCTCTTTCTCAAACCTTCCATTTTACCTACGTATTCGGAATTGTGTCTAGCCTAGGTTACAGCATTTTATCAACTCATTCACAGATACATGTAGGCCTAGGCCTAATTCTAAACGCAAACAAAACGCCGTCGAGGCCTCGACCCAATAATTCTGTAGGCCTAAATAAATTCCTAAGTATAGGGCCTAATCAGATCCGAAATTATCGTTTGCAAGACAAATTACTAAGTGCCACGCACGTGCCAATGCCTAACGGCCTAACAATATAGTCAAACATCAATAGGTCAACGCGTACGTGAATAAGTTGGTGCCCGGCGCTTAGCTTAAGAGTAGGCCTAACGATTATAAATTTGGACTTTCCTATAATTATGGCCTTCAAATGGACACTTCTAACAAAATGATGCGACAGCGCTTGGTATTCTTACTCAGTGCTTAGGCACCATCGCTGAGGCCACAGACAAACTTTGGCGTATACCTTCTATTCAAATAATCGCACGTATACGTCAACTGTGTGGTAAAATGTTGCAGTAGCGAGTAGCGACGCGTCTAACAAAATACGGACGCACTCAATCAGCAGCCATTCCATACTTAGTCCAGACTTTAAAACCCACTATATAACTTAATGCCTGTTTTTAAAACTCTACCAGTCTTTCTGGAATTGCCACAAGTTCGAGGAGAACTCAGTTATATAATTTGCACGGCTTTCGAGTGTTATATTTATACACACGAGGACATTACTGTTATCTTGTTATTCGGATATAATCTTCAGTAGCAAAGATGGAGTGTTCTGCAAAGGATCAAGTTCAGAAATCGTCAACACGTAAGTAGCTGCAGTGTGCTCTATTATAGCATTTTATCGAAAAGTTATGGCCGACTCTTTATCAAAACAGCTTCGTAAACGTAATTGTAAACTCCAAACTTCTAAAGCGCCACTCAAAAGTCAAGGGCAGGGCACCGGCTTATTCACGAGCGCTGAGTCTGTGAGCACCGGCAACGTCTGATGTGAGCAATAGGTTGGTTGGGTCGTCGATGTCCTGTAGGGTATGAACTTCTGATCTTTGGAAGGAGGGCAATATCCAAGGAATCTATGTTAAATAAACTTTAGAGGAATGGTAACTCGTGAAAATAATCTACAGATGTCGCCCCACTTCAAATTTTGTTCTGATTTTAAATGCAATGTTTTAAATCTAAACAGCAGGGTTTTTTACTTCGCAAACATAATTATTCGTCGAATTTCATTTATAAAAATATAATTAACTGAAATGCATTTGTTATTGTAAACAAGACATTTTACTGACCCCGATTATCGTCTAAAAACTAGTCACTCGATGTTATAATAGTTTCGAATGCTGTGTATAACAGGTCCTTGGGCAATATATATAACACAGTTATATTGTGTGTTTTTATCGCATTGCCACCTTAATTGTTGCCCGCATTAATTCATTTCTTCTTATTATTTATTTGCTCTAGAGACACATCGATCTCGGACAACCTTCTGGAGCAGAATACGTTTGCTCTACAAAAATAAGTGGAAGAGAGAAAGTCCTTCACCCACGCAGCAATCAACCACATCAACCGTGTCTTCTAATTCTACAGAAAGCCAGCGTCCGCGAACACCTTCGAACAGACGACGAATCAGTTACCTGAAGGCCGTGACCAATCCAATTCCAATCCCGCCGGACTCTAACTCCAGTTCCGGATTCTGTTCGCTCTCTGATCTCCGGTTGAGTCCGTCTCAGATGGATTCTCTGCAAAACTCAACGGATCCCATCGGAACGAGAATGAACACGGATGATCTACTTCGCCTGATTTACGAGAGCAGCGTAAGCAGCGAAGGATCCGAGGCTGATAACCGTCTCTTTCGACCACACGATCCAGCAGAAGGATCGTACAACTCACTGGAAAACAACGCCGGAAGTTCAACCACGGTGGACGCTTGGAGCAGAAACAAAGATGACCAATTCTTTGAGGATTCTGAGGATGAATCGGACGTCGATCCACGCTTTCTTGGGACTCGATCCGGTAGCCTACCAGCGAGAAGTGACATGCGAAGTCTAACACGACAGAGACCTTCACGGGAACTTCGTACGATGAGTATGAGGAGCGTGACGTCGACTTGGCGACAGGAAAATTATAACTCGGACCCTGTGGTCGGATTGGAAAAATACGGACAACTTTCGTTGATAAGTGAACAGGAAGCGTCGGATGGAACGTGGGTTTGGTTCCCTGGGAATGTGACCGTGTCACGATGCCCTTACGGATGTGTGAAGAGCGTTCATCAGAGGCAGGGTTCAGTCATATAACTCGATGCTAACCATATCGAAGTCTGGGTTGCAGGACCAGCATGAAACGTCGGCTGAATGGTGGCCATTAGGCCTATTATAGTCTGTCGTCCAGATTAATTGTGCTTTCAATGGAAGGGGAATGTGGATTATAAATACCAGTATTTTGTATGATGACAGTCTGAAGCCTATTGACGTTATTTGTGGGCTATAGGCCTACTCGATGGTCTAGTGGTAAGGGTGTTGGTCTGTTGGACTGTCAATCGATCTGGGGTTCAAATCCCCGCCGGGCAGAAAATTGTTTCGAGATGTATACTATGTTCCGCTTGCGTCCCCTAGCCAACTCAGCTACAATGAGTACATTGACCGTACACTGTCGGTGGGAGGATGAGACGGCGAGGGAGAGGACTCTACAACCGCCCTCATATATAGACCGAAGCTAAGGAAATGAAGTCGCTATAACACTTGATACCCACTGCTGCCTCAGGGCTAGACTAAGGACTGCGCTTCTTATCTTTTTGCACATAAATAATAATATATTTGAATTTGCGAGTAACGCCTTCTTTGTGAAGCTGTCGAACAAACTCTGAAACTGACTATAGGTCCTATATACTAGATAACTATGTACGGTAGTCTGTTGTGAAAAATCGGTTGGTTGGAGCGCTAGTCTTGTGACGCGTGGAGTAGGACCTACGGCTTCGAGCCTCACCTCAAAAGGTTACCGTGTAAGAAACTTGAACGAGTCCTTCAGTACGCTATTGGTGTCTGGTCATTACGCGCTTAATACGTGCGTAATAATGATAATGATGATAATGATGACGATGATGATGATAATAATAGGGCCTAATAGGGGCCTACTAATACTGCTACTGCTACCACTACCACTAGCAGTTAGCAGTATAATAGTAACAATAATAATTATGTTTAACGCGTTTAATGGAACATTTAGGATGTTGTTCTGAATTTTTATTTGATTATTCGATGGAATTGTTACCTAGATAAAGATACAGTTGGAATTACACGCAGTCGGAGATCTTTCAAAGTGTTGTCTGAGTTTTGAAACGGTCTCTCGGCTTAAGCTCAGGTAGAAGGAGAACGGACATTATCCCTCTGGACATAATCCCCCGGACAAAATCCCCCCCCAGGTAGGACAGGCTACCATATAATCGTATAATATTTTAAAGTTTATTATACTAGTATGTCCAAAATTGTTACCAGCAGCAGCAAAATGATGAAAATAATTGTTGGCCTGAATGGAATTTTGATTGTTTGATTAACTATTTCTAACTAATATAAAATAATTGTTCCCTAAATAGAACTGAACGACATTAACACGTCTTAACTTTACACTTAAATGACACTAACGTCTTCACTGTCTTTATAACTGAATAACCGACTGACACTAACAAGTCTTAACTTTCCAACTGAATGACACTAACAAGTCTTAAGTTTAGGCCTACACCTAAATGACATAGCGGACAAAAACAGGGCAATTAAGGTTTATCAATGACATGCAGAAATAGGCTAATTGCACAGACGGGGAGTTTTGTCCGGGGGGAGTATGTCCTACGCAAAATCGGGGGGATTTTGTCCGGGATGGTTATGTCCGGGGGGATTATGTCCTACATTCCAGGCAGAAACATGGTTACCAATTTGATCACCAATCAAGGTAATTATTTTGGTCACCAATGAAGGCAATCAAGGTCATCCAAACCTAACAGCTCCTCAGCCTTCTCTCTGTGGTCTCTCTGTCTACCGGACTTAATTTTATATCTCTAATATCTCTGGACAAGCCCTCTGACTGGACGCAGCGCTCGTGAATAAGCTGGTGCCCTGTGCGTGGCTCTCAAGTGTTGCTTTAGAAAATCTGTAGCTAATTACTATTACGATTCCTAGAGTAATGTAATGTAATTAGTAATTGTATAGCGCCGCTCACAGCCGTGGCCATACATGCATACATACATACATATATTCATACATACATATGTATGCATATATGTATATTATGTAGGCATATGGCCATTTATATAGCGCCTTACAAGAACCTCACGAAGTCGATAAACGTAGGTATACCCAACAGATCTAAACAGATGCGACTTAAGAGATTTCGAGACTGTTTCCTGAGCTACATGCGATGCAATGTTACGAATTGTTAATGTACTCCGGGGCAAAACCGACCATCGATGTTTGTCTCACGAGGTCACCCATTAAATTGTTAGTAGCTGTAGAACATGTGTCCCTTGTATATTCTGTTCCTCATGTAGGCGCCTTTGATTCATAAAGCGCCTTTTCTTAACAAGGAAGTTGTTACAACAACGGGGTTTGAGGATTAGCCGCCCGCGCACCTTACAATGAAATTACATTTGACTAAGTTATATTTACAAAGGGCTAATAATCACAAACAACGGATCTATATTCAGTTATCCTTTGAGCAGCATCGATGGCATAGGAACTTATCGGCCGATCGTTAGTAACCCAACGCCGGCATATCGGGTACCTTATCTCAAACCAGACATCCTGCATCAAAGGCCCCATGAATTAATTATTAGTGTTTCTTAAAGAATGACCGTTAAATAACAGAACTTCTATCAGGTAGACAGAATCGCCATCATACCATAAATCTCACAGTAATCATGATCGTAATATTCATTTGTTTCACCACAAGGCCTAACCCTTTGGTTACCACTGAATACGTCATTGTTTCATCAGATAAGAAGGTTAGGCACAACAGTAGAACCACGATCTACCTTTCAACTGACAGGCATTTCTTTGTTAAGTCGTTAACCCTTATTAACAGTTAATTAACTGGACATTCCAAAGCAAACAAATTAGCGTCAATCACACGAGTCGCAACGCAATCAGATCCAAACTGTTCACTGCCACGAGATTCTCTTAGATAAGAATTTCAGCTAGCAGACCGAGGGCGATTTTCTTTTTAAGCATTATTAGGCCTGACCGTTAAATAACAGAACTTTTAATTAAAAGTAAACAAACTAGCGTCGATTGTAACGGGCGCTGAGCAAACGCCTGCGCGACAATTCACGAGGTTTTCTCGAATACGCCTACATCCGATAAGTCTTTTAGATAGCAATCGTTATGACCCAAGCCCCGTTTATCGATTGACGTTGATTTGACAGCGCCTCCTACACTAATAAGGGATTAAAGATCGATAAGAGACTAAGGAGGAACAATGAGGGAAGTACTGTGCAAATTGTCAAGGGCAAATTGAGGATCGATAGCACTGCCAACAACGGACTGCTCAGCTGATACGCTGCCCACCTGAAATTTACTCAATGCACACCTCAAGACGCCAATATATAAAACACTCCCAGTTGCGTCAATCTTCTCAGTCTTCCCGATCTGCTATAGAAGTCACAGTCTTAGTTCGTATACGTATATGTTGAGTTTAACACTTCTAAAGGCGACTTGCTAGCGAAGAGTTGGGCTACGGTACCAGTTGGGCTACAGTCTACTGCTTCGTCGTATCTCAGATATGTATTCAGCTCCAACGATGGAGAATTCGGCTAAGAATACTGTGCAGAAATCGTCAACACGTAAGTACTAACATTCTGTCGAGAAATTGCATTTCTTTTAAAAATGTGTAAAGTTGAAAAACATAAGCTGCTGACTTTCGCAATATAGGCTACTTATAGCCTCCAAAAGAGCGTCTTCATTTATAGTCATTACCTCCATTACAGCATCTTAATTTTGGCTTTCAAAAGATCATCTTCATGTATTGTTATGGCTTCAAAAAATCTTCATCTGGAGTTGCGACGAATACCTATAGGGATCTTTCTGACACATTTTTTTACAGACTAAAGTCTATCCCTTTCAGCCGAGGTTGGGTCGGGAGCGCTTCTGAGTAGAAAACTTGAAGGATCGCTTTATAGAATTATCTGAATGAATGAATGAATGAATGAATGAATGAATGAATGTATTAATTATGCGAACTCAAAGCTGTTCTCTACACAATGTTTTAACGGTGTTTCGGCGTAGAATTAGCCTATTTAGGCCTACTGTTCAGGTGCCCACGGACATGCACAGAGACATGTATACAGAAAAACACTATCATAGTGCGTGCATTATAATAGAAAAAGTCGCATATCTCTCGCTGGAGATATATATAAGATGGTAGGGAGGGGGTTTAGGGTAATGGTAACACTTTGGCACGAAGAGGCAACGGACGCGGGATCGCTTCCCGGTACCCTCCCTCAGCCTTTTCATTCGCCAGATGGCGTGGAAAAATGAGTGGTAGGACGTGATGGGCGCCTTGTATGGCTGTCAAACAGTTAAATTCAATTCCTGTAGAAACTTGTGATCATCCGTTCATACTGAATTGCAATCATACTGCGTTTGTCGGTTTGAAAATATAAAACGAAGATTATTATTATTATTACTGTTATTTCTACGTAAGCTTAATGTTATTTCTACCGATAAAATTATTAATTAAAAATCGATTGCCTATAATTTATTTTCATCAATTGGTCTTCGCTGTTCGCTTACATCATTCTTACTTTCGTTCTTTTTCTTCAGAGACAATTCGGTCGAAGAAGATGACCTTCTGGAGTAGAATTCGTCTGCTCTACAGAAACAAGAAGGAAATGAAGAAAAGAAATCAGTCCATTCAGAATCATCGGTCAAACGCACGGTCCGGTGAAAGCTCTTCACAAAGGTCGCACAGCTACGAGAGGGCTCTGAACCATTACGGTCTCGTGACACTAGACTATGACACAGAGCGACCCTTATGCAGGCCTAGCATCGTCGGAACATTCGAGCAGGCGAAGACGTGGGCAGTGCAACACGGTAGTTCCAGCTCAGGGTTTGGTTCGCTCTCCGACGATCAACACGTCTCAAGTCGTTGTCGCTCCGATTCGCAGCGATCTGCTTTCCAGATGAACCAGGAAGAATATCGCTTTCATCTCGCACACGAAAGCAGCATAAGTTGCGAAGAATGTGAGAACACTGACTCCGTTTTTCCGTCTCAAATCGCAGCTGCAAAGTCGTGCAATTCGTTGGAGAACAATGTCGGCAGTTCAACCAGCTTGGACGAAGACACTGACTGCTTCGTCACCGATGCCGATACGGACTCAGATGACCAATGGGGCTCTGTTCCTCGTCGCTATGGAAACCGACCTGGAAGTTTATCCTCTGGAACCACTGGCGGACGACGTCTCAGGCGACAGGAGAAGGCTCCACAGGACCTTCGTCCGATGAGCACGAGAAGCAGGAGGTCCTCCTCCTGGCAGATGGAGAGATCGAACTCAACGGAGGCGGTGGTTGGACGTCATCCACGGCATCGACCGTCTTTCCTCAGCGAACAGGAAGCATCCGATGGAACGTGGGTGTGGTTCCCTGGTTCGGCCGCTGTTTCCAGATGTCCCTACGGTTGCGTAACCACCGTAGCGCTTAGTCAAGGGCCCGTGCCTCCTCGAGTCGTATCAGCTCCCGTCAGACCGAAATCGGAGACGGGTCGATTAGCGACACGTGCTGCATGGAGAAGGCGTTCAATGTGTGAGGCCGCGATACGATCGCATCTGATTGAAAGGCCGTTGACTGTTGTAGGTCCACAGTTCCATTACTTTGTATGATTATAATTCTTGTTTGGCAATTTCTATGCAAGATATCATAATTATGTTTGAGGTATGATCGTATGCTAAATGTATGATAATTTCTATGCATGATATTATGCTTGCGGTATTATAAACGTATGCTAATTGTACGATTATTTATATTTTCCATCGCATCTGGTTGAAAGGCTGTTGACTGCTGTAGGTCCACAGTTCCATTACTTTGTATGATAATAATTGTATGACAATTTCTATGCATGTTATCAATATGTTTGCAGTATGAACGTGTAATGATATGTGAAATTTGTGAATGATAAAAACGTAGGCCTACCTGTTTGCGATATGAACGCATGCTTATTGTATGATAATTTCTGTGCATAATATCATATGTTTGCGGTATGATCGTATGCTAAATGTATGATAATTTATATGCATGATATTATGTTTGAGGTATAAACGTATGCTAGTTCTGTTGTATGATAATTTATATGCATGATATTAGGCTATATGTTTGCAGTATGAACGTGTAATGATAAGTGAATTGTGAATGCTAATAAACGTGCTTATAAAAGTAAAATATATGACATTTTTTCATTTCAAAGTCTTGTCATTGGCATGCAATAATAAACGTATGTTAATAATATTGTATGCAAATTTCTATGCATGATGTCTTAATTATGTTTGCGATATGAACGTAGCTAATTGTATGACAATTTCTATGCATGACATCATAATGTTTGCTGTATGAACGTGTAATGATAATGTGAAATTTGTGAATAATAATAAACCTATTTATAAAAGAAAAATAATTATATGACATTTTTATTTCAAAGTCTTGATATTGGAGCGCATTGCGAGAGTATCTTAGAAGAGGCCGTATAGAGATGTCCATATGCATTCACATAAAGTAGATAACAAGATCAACAGATAACAAAAAAGCAGAGAAAATAACAGTAAAAAATAACAGAGAAATAGCAGACACAGACCGAGAATTTGAATCCACCGTTCTTACATGGTTGCCTACCATATCTGACCCTAACATGATAATAATTTTCGTTTATTGTTTCAAACTGAAACACCGCAGTATGATTACAATTCATAGTATGAACGGATGATCACAAGTTATTACAGGAGTCAAATTTAACTGTTTAGCAGCCACGCAAGGCGCCCATCTGTCCTACTGCTCATTTTACCAACGCCATGTGGCGAATGAAAGGCTGAGTCGACCCTTGGGAAAGTTGGGAGCCTGGGAGGGTAGCGGGTACCGCCGGGTAGCGAACCCGCGTCCGTGCTGATCTTCTGATTTTCGTGCCAGAGTGTTACCATGTATACCCTAAACCACTCCCTTATCTGTTGCTTATCTTAAGCACTCTAATTAAATACATGACACAGAGAAATATTTCTATATAGTATTGACACCTAGAAACATAGAGAGACGTTGTGAACTTGTGACGCCCGCAAAGATCACCAAACACATTGAAACAACAGCCATTGGCACAGTTGAATCTGTAAATTGTGCAACTGAAACAATTCACAAGAACACAAAATAATGACAGAAGACATAAATCTTAACTACTAACAGAACAGACAGCCTGCAATACACGGCGCTAATAGCAGCCTACAAAGCATGTCCGCCTACGGACCTCGATCTCGGTTCCTCTCGCTCTCTATGCCAGTGTGTTATCCAATGCGCTATCGGGCCCCCTAACCAGTTTTGATTGTCTTCGCCGAGTTCCCTACTATGAACTTCCTTCTGCCACTCCCTGAGCAGCAGGGTGTGATAGGAGTCTAGACAAGCGGTCTATAGATATAGACCTCTTTTTATGTAGGTGGATGGTAATACTTGAGATAAACGAGTATAGATTAGTCGAGTTTTTACCCCTTATCTGCCGGCAGCATAACTTCCCCTCATTGACACCAACACCGATGATGATACACGAACTTTTATTTGTGACTGATTCGTACTTGAAATGGCTATAGACAGAACTCACGTGTTTTGCTACCGCACAAGGGTCTTTAGACTATAGTTCGTAGACATAATGATTACAAGATTACTATGACTACTAATTTAACAAATTGCGCTAGTCAAATTGGGTGGAAATCACTAGAGAAACGTTTACAAAATCACTAAATTTAATAAAATGCGCCACGACTACTGGGTTAATTCACAAATCCACAATTCGGGCCATTACTTGCATCTCATTTTTATTCTTGTTCATCGTCGTCGATATTGCACTTTTATTTTGTTTCTTTGCAACGAAAACAAAGATGAATTTTCGATTGTGTTCCTTTCGTTATAGTTATAGTTAAGGTTAATGAATTGTTTTAGTTTCAGTAACAGTTAACGTTAAAGAAATCATTTAATTTTCGTTAACGATTATTTTCGTTACCGTTATCGTTAACGAGAATCACACTAATCCTCGCGTCTTTTTCATCTCCCACTGAACTACGTAGTTTTGTATCATCTACAAACTTGGACATTTTCGATAAAATAATATCGTCTAGGCCTATGTCATTTATGAAAAGTGCGAACAGCAATGGCCCACGCACTGTTTCCAGCTTATTAGTGTGCCGTTAGGGGTATGCGGATATTATAAAGAGGATATTGACCCTCCACATCACCGCTTAATGTTGTGATAATGACTTCCCCGGATGTCTGAGATTTATTACGTAATACGGGCATAGGCCTATTAGCTGCTCTACGGATCCGCCCAATCCTCTTTGGGCTTTGTCCAATATAGGCCTACATGTAAAGGTCGACATCTGGTCCAATTGCTCACTTGATGCGTTGAATCGGAATCTGACAGATCGAAGTCCCAACTGCTGAATTCGTAAGCATCACTTGTACGGAAGATGTCGAAAGCCATGCAAGGTGGTTGCCTCTGTCTCGTGGTCCTCCTGGCTGCTGTGGTCACCATCAGTGCTTCTCCGTTCGCTCGCAGAGGATCAGACGGTAACTTTGGATGTTTTTGAACAGTGGTGTCTCGTTATCGTAATAGTTAGCCTACCTCGAAAATTGCAAAACAATTCTTCTTCTTCTTCTTCTTCGTCGTCGTCGTCTTCGTCATCTTCTTCTTCTTTCTTCTTCTTCTTCTTCTTTCTTCTTCTTCTTCTTCTGTTTCTTCTTCTTCTTCTTCTTCTTCTTTTTCTTCTCCCTTCTTCTTCTTGCTTCTTCTTCTTCTTCTTTCTTCTTCTTCTTCTTTCTTCTTCTTCTTCTTCTTTCTTTCTTCTTCTTCTTCTTCTTTTCTTTCTTCTTCTTCTTCTTCTTCTTCTTCTCCTCTTTCTTCTTCTTTGTCTTTCTTCTTCTTAATCTTACCTTCTTCTCTTCCTCATCTTCCTCCTCCTCCTCCTCCTCCTCGTAATTGTCTACTTCTCCTCCTTCATCTTAATCTCTACCTTCTTCATCATCATCGCCATCATCATCCTCTCCTCCTCTTCCTCCTCTTCCTTATAATCTTCTGGTTAGTCGGTTGCTGTTTGACGACACTGTTGCAACAAAGATGATTAGCGTCGCCCACCTCCTTACCCCAGGCTTGGGACTGGCACTACGGTACTACCACAGTTAGGGTTTATTGACGTATTGTAAACGAGTGTATAGTCATAAATGTATCCTTTTCCAGGTGAGTTTCCTCCGGCCTGCCTGAACGCTCTGCTTGTCTGTGCGATTCCGGCTTTGTCACCCTACATCGGATTGAACGACACACAGATTGAGGACAAGATCAGAAATACACCGCTATCTGTACTTTGCAGGTATAGAACGAAAAATTACAAGATGCATTCCAAAATACAATTCAAAACTACACTTCATTGTAATTGACAATTTGTATCAATCGCATCGTAACCGTGCATTGCCACATATAACCCTCTCAGTACACCTGTTGCTAATCAATGCCGAAATTACAATCTTCTTCCGAAAGCAGAACTACGCAGATTTAAAGTATTATAGGCTAGGTGTTGACAAAAAATGTGAATTGGATGTTCCACTTATATTTCATGGTTATTTCAAATTTCACGCTGTTGTTCATTCCCGTTATACAAGGGACAGTGAAAATACCTTCAAACCTAAGTGTTTCTCTAACAAAGGACTGAACACTCGTTAATTCATTCATTCATTCATTCATTCAGAGCATTTATATAGCGCCCCTTCAAGAAACTACTCAGGAGCGCTCCCGGCCCAGCCACGACTAAAGAAAAAGACTTGAGTGACTTGTAGAACCCTGTCAGATGGCTTACAAGTAAAAAACGGAGCTTAAGTGGTAGGTCATTCCAGATGGAAGGGCCAACAACCGAGAAAGCACGGCGCTGCCTAATAGCCAAGCGAGTCCGTGGAACAAGGAACTCACCCCTCGTCGTAGAACGAAGTGCCCGACGCGCTGGAACATCAGACACTTCTTAATGTAGTTAATGTAGTGCTAAATGGTGGCATGAGCTTCCAAGTCATATCAAAATCATAACTTCAAATCGAAGTTTTAAACAAATGTTAAAGTTGAACTTGATTAATTCCTTGTGTTTGTAGATATTCAGGTATATACGATTTTTGTACCACGAGGTTTCGGTGTAGTAATATGCATTATAATATTATAGTAATATGGTAGTAACAATTTTGGATTGTTCGAAGGTTCCTAAGTACTCCTAAGTTTTAGTTGTGCCTCCCAGCAGGAAAGGTGTAATAATTTAAAGATTGAATATTAGCAATAAATGAGTATTAATGGTCGTGAGGCTAATTTGTTAATTAGAATAGGCATTTGCTCTTTGAAAACATGTATATTTTACTTTATTATGATCTTATAATTAGTATTATATAATCTTATAATTAGATGACCAGGATGCTAAGTGCGGCGCCGGTCTTATTGGGTGTGGGAACGAACTCGACTTCAAACCACGCTGCGACGGCTGACCATGGTTCTTGGCAGGCCAAGACCAGGATACTGAACAGTTACCTGACACTGCAGGATGCAGGCAGGATGTTGAACAATTATCTGCACCCGTAGGATGCAGCCAGGATCTTCAACAATAACCTGGAGCGTAGGATGCAGTCAGGATGTTACCTACAGTCGCAGCCATCCGCCTATTAATGCAATAACCAATAACACTTACATGTAGCATGTCGCCTACTACATAGACTGTTGCCCCCAATTAAGCAGAGTCCATACTAACTACACCCACGAGTCCACAGCAGGGAAATACCACATGCTGACAGTTTGGTGCGCTGTGCATTCATAATATGGATGTTTTATGCAGCCGTTTAAAGCCTGTTATAGGAAAATTTTATGGACAATTAGGTTTTCTAAATGCGATTCAAATGTAAACCGAAATGCGGTTAGCAATTGGTATAGTAAAGGATATACTTACTTTTTTGGGGGTGACCGGCGAGGTGAGTCTCAGGATATATATACGAGACGTCACCGGTAGCAGGCCTCTGAGTTAGAACAAGTGTGTATTGTGGCTAAGTTTTATTTGGTGGCGAATAAACTATTTACTTACTTACTTCAATCCACATTTTCAACCCGCGTTTTCGAACTACATTCTCAACAGTCATTTCCTGGCAACATTTTTAACCTGCGTCATCACCAATAAGTTTTAAACTGCTTTTTACAGCCTACATTTTCAAACTGCATTTTCAATCTGCACTTCGAACTGTAGTTTCAACTTTCTATTGTAGCCAGCATTTTCAACCATTATTTTCAGAATTCATTTTCAACCTTCATTAACAAAAAATGAAGGCTGTATCCTAGGGTCGCTATAAGAGACCGATTCTCCTCCTCATCTTCCTCCTTCTACCCTTCTTCCTACTCCTCCTCCTCGTCATATTCTTCCTCTATATACTGCTCCGTTTCCTCCACCCCTTCTCCTTCTTCTCTTTCTTTTTCACACCCTCTTCTTCTTATTCCTCCTCCTTTCGATCCTCCTCCTTCGATTCTTCACATTCTTTTTCACAACTCCTTTACGTTGGCATATAAAAAACTTCCGAATACATGTGGTTCAATAATTCTGTGTACTGCTTACAATTCCCTACAAGCCACGGTGTCAATTCTTGTTCTCCTTGTCCTATCACTCTGTTTTACTTATAATGGGGACGACTCGATAAGCTCTTGAGCTTCTTCTCCTCATGAGTTGACTTAGACCTTTGCCTATTTTGTTTCTATGATCACACACACACACACACACACACACACACACACACACTTACGACACTGTTCTACACATATTTTTATTCGCTAATTATAATAATTTAATTATTTCTTGTCGCCATGATTGTGAACATGATTAACACTCTACCGATTCCAATAAATTTGAGTTTATTTAATTTAATTTAAATCATCTGATTCTTATTCAGCTTCTTCCTTAGATTCTTCTTATGATTCCTCTTGCAGTGATGTGACTTCGTTGGGGGACTGTGCACGGAAGGAAATCAATGGAGTCTCATGCTCTGAAGTCAGTGCGACCACTTCCTCGAATTTGGCCTCCACTATGGAAGCATTTGACTTTGGCTCGAACTACGTCTGCAAGGAGCATTTTGACAGTAAGTCACGAACGGAATGAATGGAAGAATGGAAAGGCAGATGAATGGATGGATGGAAGAAATGGATGGGTTGATGAACGGGGTAACGGATGGATAGATGATGAATGAATGGAGGATAGATGAATGGACGGATGGACGGATGGACGGATGGACGGATGGACGGATGGACGGATGGACGGATGGACGGATGGACGGATGGACGGATGGACGGATGGACGGATGGATGGATGGATGGATGGATGGATGGATGGATGGATGGATGGATGGATGGATGGATGGATTGATGGATGGATGGATGAATGGACGAATATGGGGGATGGATAGATGGATGAATTCATTGATAGAAAAAAAGGACGGACGCAAGGAAGGACGGAGGGAAGGAAGGATGGAAAACTAGGAAGGACGGAAGGCTGAAAGGACTGAAGGAGGGAAAGACGGAATAAGGACAGGATGTATGGAAAGACCGAACGAAGCAGCAAGAACGGAAGGAAGTAAGGACGGAAGGTAGGAAGGAATGAAGGAATGCAGAATGGAAGTAAGGAAGACAGAAACTAAAGCATTGGGCGGATGAACGGAGATTGCTGGTGCTGATTGAATATGATGATTATCTCTGGGTTTGCCTTCGTCGTCCATGCAGCGTTCGATCGCAACTTCCGCTGCCTAACGAGTCGCGAGGTCATGGCCGCCACCCAAAGTACCTGCACCAAGCCTGACCTTACCGGTGACAAGATATGCGAAGGGTCAGTTACTTTCACGATGACTTCTTTATCATCGTCGTCGTCGTCATCATCATCAACATCATCATCATCGTCGTCGTCGTCGTCATCATCATCATCAACCACAACAACAATTATATTAACGTCATTATGATAACACACGATGCACAAGCGACTAAGAATTATTATTACTGTGCATTGTTTGCTAACTGAATCATTCATTTATTCCGAAAAATTATATAGCGCCTCTTAAGAAGTCTATTCAGAGGCGCTCCTTGTTATATTTAATGTCGAGGTTACGATTACGATTACGATGTAGCGATAGTCATGTTTTGTTTGTTTCCTTTAGTGTCAACGAGTACATTAACTGTAACGCTGGTGTCGTCAAGACTGAATGCGGTGAGGAGGCTTCTGCCGTCGACAAAGAGCTGTCAATCAAACTCATGGAGATACTTGACAAACCTTTACTGAAAGTGGATTGTTCATATAGTAAGTCGCACGAACGGATAATACTATCGATTGAATGGCTGAGTGAGTGAGTGAGTGAGTGAGTGAGTGAGTGAGTGAGTGAGTGAGTGAGTGAGTGAGTGAGTGAGTGAGTGAGTGAGTGAGTGAGTGAGTGAGTGAGTGAGTGAGTGAGTGAGTGAGTGAGTGAGTGAGTGAGTGAGTGAGTGAGTGAGTGAGTGAGTGAGTGAGTGAGTGAGTGAGTGAGTGACTGACTGACTGACTGACTGACTGACTGACTGACTGACTGACTGACTGACTGACTGACTGACTGACTGACTGACTGACCGAATGGCTGAATGTCCGAATGGTTGAGTGGTTGAATGGTTGGCTGACTGATAGGCATGATGACTAATGACCGAATGGCTTAATTGGTGACTGACTGACTGAGTGACTGATTATCTTATTGACTGACTGACTGACTGACTGACTGACAGCTGGATTGAATGGTTTATTCGCTCATTTATTGAATGACTGATTGACTGCTTGATTAATTCATTGTTTGGTTGAATAATTGATTGATTGATTGATTTACTGACTGTCTGACTGACTGATTGATTGATTGGTTGATTGCTGCTCCTTTACAGAACGCACCAGTCGGCTGGCACTTATAAAGAAGTTCCTAGCCAGCGTGTGAAGACTTCACCTGGCCAATCAGCCAAGATCCGAAACAGTGGTCTTATAACTACTGCGTCGACTGTCAGCCTGAACTTTTAGCGATTTGACTCGAAAGCCCGTAGCAACAACCGCTGGATAAACAATGCAGGAATCTATGCAAAGCAGCGTACAATAATTATTATTTGATTATGATAAGCAGAGATTTTAGTATTAAAGCAAATTGAAAGTCATGGTTTGATGTTTCATAACCGACATCAGAGTACTTCAATAGCCACACGAAAGCTTGATTATCAATAACGGTCATTATAATATAGGCCCATGTACCTACATAATATGGAAATAAAAATCTGATATTATGAAATGTAAATCATAGCATTCACCAGTTAGTTGTGGGTGGATGACCCAGTGATAACACCGGGGCTGGATACATGGTGACGAGCAGCGTTACATGTTATGGTTATATACAGAGTTCCTTTAGCTCGAATATGGAAGTGTTAAAGTACCCCACCTCGCAGCACAGTTAGCCCTGAAGTGCGGATGTCCCATGGAACGAGATGAAGGAATTGAAAGGGGAGAGTGGGGTGGCCAGATATGTCTTTTTTATTGGCGGATCGTCCATAACACTTTGTTTTACCTTACTGTTACCTTACCTAACCTTGTCCAACCCAACCTTGCATTACTCTGACTTATCATAGCTAGGTCATTGATGGCATTCTGCAAACGCTAAATAAAATAATTGATACCTTACAAGAACTTACCCTTCCTTACTTTATTTTGTTTATTTTGCTTTTCTAAGACAGGATAAGATATGTCTAGAAGAATAAAATAGGATAAACTCACCTTCCTCTTTCTCATCTCACATAACCTGACAATACCTATATTCTTCATGCCTCATAATAGGCTGTATAAAAAGTCCAAATCTAAATTCGTACTCTGTCGGCATTAGTTGGGACCCATATGGACCGGATACTGGTCCCATTTGGGAGTATGCGACCTATGCGGGCTCCTTGAAGACAGACCGACAGGTTGCCCAGAAGTAAGTAGGTAAAGTAAGTAAGAATATTCTTTATTGAGAAGCACTAGCAAACGTACAGCACTGTGACAGACTAGCAACGCTCACGCCATTACACCACCAACCCTTGTTCACAAATGTTATACACTTCATTACAATGCATCTGATGTTGCCATCCTTTCAAAGTTCAGAAGTGCACACACGACCTTACGACAGATGGCGCTGAGCAGCTATGAGTGAACGACCTACTCAAGGTTCCTACACAGTAGCCTACCTACTTCGGGCAAGGCTCGAACCCGTACTCTCCGCGTTACAGGCCGAACTTTCTAACCAGTCGATCACCGCACGTGCACATGCCACACAAATGTTGACCCGAAAATAATTATCCGCTTCGGTGTGGCTGTGTTATCCAATATTACGAAATAATGAAATCGTTTTGACGCCAGATGCTTAGAAATGCAAAGCCCCGTTATTGATGAATGATGAACCTGGTCACCGATTAACCGCGAACTATATTCAGAAAGTCTACTTCGTAGACTGATTAGAAAGACCAATCGAGAAACGAGCGACCATTTAGCATCGTTCAAAGCTTCATTATCGGTATTTGATGTCCTCCAGCACATAGCTAATTGGTGGATAATAGGTCTCTGTACAAACGGGTGTGTATTCGATCCATACACGTGTCGTGATGACTCAGGTCTATTATAGTGGGAGTCAATTCCAGCTCATTATGCTGCCGTTTGCGGATATTGCAAAGAGAAATTATGACCATGTAACAGTGCACCACTTAGCGCTGCGATAATGACTTCTCTGGTTGCCTGACAATTATTTAGTAATTCGAGCATAGGCCGATTAGCTGTTCTACGGATCCGCCCAATTCTCTTTGGGCTTTGTCCGATATAAAGGTTGGCAGCTGGTCCAGTTGCACACTTGATGCGTTGAATCGGAATCTGTCAGTTCGAAGTCTCAACTGCTGAATTCGTGAGCATCACTTGTACCGAAGATGTCGAAAGCCATGCAAGGTGGTTGCCTCTGTCTCGCGGTCCTCTTGGCTGCTGTGGTCACCATCAGTGCCTCTCCGTTCGCTCGCAGAGGATCAGACGG
>JACEVL010001236.1:210000-212500 GCA_020284085.1 Aporrectodea caliginosa | reverse complement strand
ACATACATACATACATACATACATCCATACATAAATACATACATACATACATAGTCATACATACATACATATACATACATACATATATATGTATATATACTTGCATACATGTACATACGTACGTACGTACATACATACATACATTTATGCATACATACATGCATACATGCCATCAAACATACATACATACATGCACTCATACATACAGGCAAATGAATACAGTCATGTAGGGATTGTAGGCTACTCCTGTTGACCAGAAAATCTTTCGCAGCATCTTAACTTTGTCAATACTGGTGCGCGAACTAAGATGTCGTCCTCAGACGTCTCAGAGTATAAAATGTACCGTAATGCAATGTAATTAAAACTTATATGGAGCCGCTCACAGCAGTGGCCATTCAGTAGCGCTCGCAGAGCGAGTACCCCGCGAGAAAAAAAGAGGCTTTCAGGAGAGAGATGTAGGAACAGATCCAGAAAGAATGGAAACAAGTAAGGAGGAGGATGAGAGCATACTGCAATATGATACAACAAAGCTCGAGGAGCATTGAGGCAAATTTGCCTGCTCAACTAAATGTTATGAAACATATTTAATTGGTTACAAAGTCCAATCTGGAAACGAGCGAGCGTTTACCATCGTTGAAAGCTTCAGCATTTGATCATTTTCGGAATTTGATGTGGGTCTAGCCTGCTCCGCTACGATATCTGGCGGATAATAGGTTTCTGCGCAATTCGATTCACAGGCCTGCAGGAGCCACGATGCCTTCCATTTCGTGGGAGCCAATAATTCCAGCTCATTATTCATTCTCTAAGCTGTTATTGTATTCGAAAGAGAAAATTGCTTCAGTTTAGTGGAAGTCAGTCTGCCTGTCATTCATTCGCGAGTGATGATCGTGTACTGCAAAGAGAAAATTGCCCTGCTCCTCTGCTAAGCGTTGGGGTATTAACTGTCCTGGATATGAAGAAACTTGTTTAGTTATTCGGACGTATTACCAGCTCCACTGTTTTCGAACGTTTGCTTATATAATAGTTGGCAGTCGGTTCCTTTCCATAGTTAATGCGGCGAATCCGAATCTGACAGTTCGAAGTTTCAGTTGCTGAAGTCGTGAGCATCTATTTTTTTCCCGAAGTTCCTAAGATGTCGCTTCAAGGTGGTTGCCTCTGGCTCCTGGTCCTCGGATTCGTTGTCATCGGTGCCTCTCCGTTAACTGGGAGAACCGAATGTAACTGTACCTGTCCCCAGAAGGACCCAGCTACGGAATGTAAGTTTTTCATATAAATAATAATGTTTCAATTTTCAATTTCAATAATAATAGTAGTAGTAGTAGTAGTAGTAGTAGTAGTAGTAGTAGTAGTAGTAGTAGTAGTAGTAGTAGTAGTAGTAGTAGTAGTAGTAGTAGTAGTATAGTAGTAGTAGTAGTAGTAAAATAATGATGATGATGATGATGATGACGATAACGATGATGATGATGATGATGATGGTGATGATGATGAAGCGCTTTCGGAACAGAGAAGGAGACATTTGTTTTTCAGGGAAGGCCATATTTTAAGCCTGCATTCCCTGCAATCCAGAGTGTTACCTTTTCCTGTATGCCTTTGAGGAGTTTCTATAGAATGGAATTGTAATCAATTCAATTCAATTCACAAACTTTATTGATCAACCAAAATACAAGTTTATGTAGCCTACATTTGTTGCAGTAGTTCATGGTGTCAAAGGGTAAACCCCCAAAGGAACAATATCGTTCCGCTGGCAGGGCCGCCCCTTTCTCATTACTGTTTTTACATACGGTAACATACAGTAATATTGTAATCTGACATTTATGAAGCGCCATATCAAGAATAAACTTATCAGTGACGCTCGCGACCCAAACCAGTGAAATGAGTGACGATAAAAACAAATTCCAGGCGATTGCGAAACTGTGAAATGGAAAAACTGACGAGATCGAGAAAGACGATTCCCATTTGGCTGATCCAAGATACAGACACTCTTGTAATGTTAACGGACGTGTGACCTTTACTTCGTATTATTGCAGGGTTAGAGAAACTGCCTCCGTCCTGTGTGGAGACGATGACGATCTGTACTCTTCCATTTTTACCCTATATTGGACTGAACGAAACCGAGATGGTCGACAAATTCAGAAAGACTTCGTTGTCTAAGCACTGCAAGTATGAAATTCTCAAATGAAACGCCTACTTTTTTTAATCTTCAGCCTACACAGTTTCAACCTACATTCTCAACCTGTATTTATTTACAACCGACACTTTCAGCCTGTTCTTTCAACTTACATTTTAGATCTGCATTGCTTGTGTCAGCGTAAACAATTCCAATCTGCATTGTCAACATACATTTCAACCTACATTTCAACCTACATTTCAACCTAGATTTCAGGCTATACTTCAACTTTCATTTCAACCTAAATATCAACCTACATTTCAACATTCTTTTCGACCTACATTTCAATTTGCATTTCAACCTAAATAATGTTAACCTACATTTCAACCCTCA
>JACEVL010001236.1:0-207500 GCA_020284085.1 Aporrectodea caliginosa | reverse complement strand
ATCATCATCAACATCAACAACAACAACAACAACAATAGCAATCATCATCATCACGTTTTGGTATCAACCCCACCCCTTTGAAGGTGTTCTCTGGCGCGGCCCGCACCCCTCACATCCACCCCTAGTGACGCAACCGGACTTGTAGTAGTTGTAGTAGCTGTAAAACAGAAAGTATATTAGTACAATAGTAGCAACAACACTTTCTATTCTATTCTATTCTATTCTATTCTATTCTATTCTATTCTGTTCTATTCTATTCTATTCTATTCTATTTACGGATTTATAACTAGCGCCGATTCCTCTCACAGTAGGCCCTACAACCTAATCAGAGGCGCTTCCAGTGCGAAGAATCCCCGTTATCGAAAAATGAAAAGTCTTAAGAGAACGAGCAGAAACAGTAGTGCCCCCATGCAGATAACATCACAGTACGAGTTATAGCATGCAGGAAGGTAATTCCACAGCAAAGGGCCAACAGAGGTATAGGCACGATGCTATGCTGTGGCAGTCCGAGACCGAGGAACTAGAAGGTAATGATGGTCTAAAGAGCGGAGAGGACGTCCAGAGGTAGCTGAGATCTCATAAGTGCACAGAGGTAGCGTGGAGTTTGACACAAAAACGTTTTACATGTAAGAAAGAGAATTTTAAACTGCATCCGAGCAGTTAAGGGAAGCCAATGAAGGTCTTCAGTCATGAAAATCGAACTGTGTGAGAAACGAGGAAGGCGGGCAATCAAACGAGCAGCTGCATTCAGTAAACACAAATATAATGTGTGTTTTTTCTTTTAGTATTCGAAGGGCCTCAAACTGTGCATCTGAGGTCGTCAAGGTTAAGTGTGGAGTGGAGGCCTCGAGCATCACACGAGAACTCGATGTCAAACTGGCCGATCAGATTGCCTCAGTTGCATTGGACAAGGAGTGCTCCAATTCAAGTGAGTTTCAACTTTCACGAACGGATGATGTGCTGTCGACTGACTGACTAAATTACTGACTGACTGACCGACCGACCGACCGACCGACCGACCGACCGAGCTGACTAACTGGCTGGCTGACTGACTCACTAACTGACTGACCGACCCACCGACCGGCCGACTGACTGGCTGGCTGGCTGACTGACTCACTGACTGACTGACTGACTGACCGACCCACTGACTGGCTGACGCTGGCTGGCTGGCTGGCTGGCTGGCTGGCTGGCTGGCTGACTGACTGACTGACTGACTGACTGACTGACTGACTGACTGACTGACTGATTGATTGATTGATTGATTGATTGACTGACTTGATTGACTGACTGACTGATTGATTGATTGATTGATTGATTGATTGATTGATTGATTGATTGATCGTTCGATCGAATTATATTCTCGTTTCAGATATCGCCAAGCAGCTAGCAGTTGTGAAGAGAGTCATGTTCCGCAAGTAGAGATTCAACCTAATATAACCAATGAGCCAAGATCCGCTGCTGCTGAAGTGGCTTAGAAATACCGCTTCGACTGTATGCCTCATTTTTAGCGATTTGTCTCGCTAGCCCCTAGCGACAACCGCTGGACAAAGAACAAACGATGTAATGTGTAGTAATCTGTACAAAGCAACTTATTTGCTTCTTATTTATTGCGTTATTCCAAAGTTCAATTATTAGCGTCGTCGTTTGACATCGATGACCATAACTGACAATGCAAAAGTGTATTTGCGATTCACAAGGAAATTATTACGTCCGAAATAAGTTTACACGTACCCTGAAGCCTATAGGCCTATGCTACAGTTGTCAAAACAGTGTTTTAGCCTACAGGGTCACTAAAACTCATTGTTTAACGACATAAAGTAGCCTAATAGGCCTAGAGTAGCCTAATGTTTAGACTGTCTATGATTCCCACGTAGTGTGATAAGATGATTTTTTTATACCAATTCAACAATATTTGCAGCAATTATCATAAAGAAAAATTTGTAAACGGACAAAGTTTCTTGATGAACATTCTTGATGTAGCCTATAGCCTACAATGAGATTCTTAGTGTAGTTATTCTGCTTTGAAAACGGCTTTGGTTACAAGTTAACAACATATTTTAGCTGAGACTATTTGCCTGGTTAGTTGCTGTTTAGCGACACTGTGTGATAACAAGGATGATTGGCGTCGCCCTCCTTCTATCTACAGGCTTGGGACTGGCACTGCCAGTCTGCCAGAGTACGATCAGTGGCGAAGTTCCACCATTTCCTTAGTATTACGCTATTTGTTATAAGTGCATGTCTGATTATTTATGCAGCTCTTTGCTCAATATAAATAGTCTCATTAGAATCTATTTTGTGGTGTTTTACGACTGATACCAGAGTGTTTCTAGTCAGATGAAGGTTTGATTGTATAGTAATTTAATAACGTTTACTAATTATGGAATTGCAGAATACTGAAATAAAAATATAATATTGTGAGTTCTTTACAGCAGTTATTAAATTAGAATTTATATGGTAAAAAGTATTTAATAACTCGCCTCGTGAATGGCCCATAGGCTATAGCGGTCCTACCCTACGCTGCATATGCCCGCGTGCTCGTATTAGCCCATGTAGTATCCACATTCTCATAATAAATTATGAGAACCTTCTGACCTGCCTGATCCCTTCACCCCTCTGCCTATCCATTATGTTTTGACTAAGCGGCGTAAGCGCCTGTGAATAAGCTGGTTCCCGCGACTTCGCTCTTTTTCGAGATTACGGTTAGGCTACAAGTAAGTAAGTAAGTAAGTACGTGCTTTATTGAACCGCCTGCAAACGCACTGCGGGAACATCAGAATGAATCACAAAAATCACAAATGTCAAAAATATCATAAAATACAATAAAACAGACATCTATGCATATATGAGATTAAGGTAATAGTAAAAAGAAAGATTAGCAATAAAATCAATAAAATAACATACGCGTAATAAAACCACATCTAGTTAATGCGTCAGCATGTGGGATCTCACGGTTATGTGAACGAGGACGGAGAGAATACTTAACATTCTTTATAGGAGGCAGTAGACCATTAAGAACATGGCTGGGGTTGTGAAGCACAGATGAGAAAAGAGAAGAGTCAGCACGGCGACAGAGGTCATCAAACATTATCTGGTCGGCAGGCAAAAACTTTAGCCGTACCATTTTGCGTATTATTGCATTAATACGCGCGCGCTGACCAGCATTGGCAAAGCCGTACCAAGCAGGGGAAGCATACAGGAGGCGAGCCAGCGAGGTTGCCCGAACTACATCAAAAAGGCGCATCCCCGAGAGACCATGGGCAATAAGGATGCGTATCGCATAGAGCGATTGGCTAGCCTTAATACAGATTCGGTCAATATGGGGGTCAAAACTAAGTCTATCCGAAATGGTTACCCCTAGAATAACAGACTCAGATACCCTACAAATACCTGGTATAGGGAGAGGAAGATCAAGTAATTTAGACCGCGGGCGCCTAAATACCATCTCTTTGGATTTATTGTTATTCAATTTAAGATTACAAGTTAGTGCCCAATTGGCAACATTTTGAAGTTCAGACGAAGTGGAGGTAATAGCAGATGCTGGAATGAGAATATAGCTATCATCAGCGTATTTAAGCAACCTATTACTGCGATGCACAGGTTTCAAGCCTGAAATAGCTACTACAAAGTCAGAAGGTCCGAGACCAGAGCCCTGTATAATGCTAGCATTTATCCGACAAAAGGCTGAGACTTGGCCGAGAAATTTAGTACAATGCTGACGGTCTTTCAATAGGGATAAGATCCAATTATACAGAAAGTCAGGTATTGGCAATAGAGCAAGTTGTTCAGATAGGTAAGAGTGCCTAACCGTGTCAAAGGCACGTGAAAAGTCTAGCGAGATAAGACGAACATAGGGTTCATCGTGTAACATCTCAAGAATTCCGTGGGTGAGAGCAATGATGGCGGAAGTAGTTGAGCCAGAGGGCCGAAAGGCGTATTGGTCTCTAAGGGTAGAATTTATTTCAGGATCAGTGAAGATTGGGTAAAAGTAACTTCTCACAACAATTTTCTCCAACATGCGGCATAGCACCGGAGTAATAGAAATGGGTCTAAAGTCAGCCTCATTTTGAGGGCGCAGGTTTTTAGGGACTGGCGTAATACAGCTAGAGCGCCACTGGGGCGGCGTGTAAGAGGAAGCCAGAGAGCAGTTAAAGAGATATGTAACCGGGGCAGAGAGGAGATGAGCCATAGTGGATAGGAACCAAGAAGGGATGCCATCAGGGCCAACTGAGGACCCACGGACCGATTCCAATCCTCTGAACACATAATATTCATCAATATTAACAGGTTGCTCAACATTAGCAGTTAGTTTAAGCAATGGCACAATATAATCAAGATCAGTCGAAACAACTTGATAATGTCGGTTTAACGACTCGCACGTTACACCTCCAAACACCGCTGGACTAACTACATCATCACCCTGAAGCCGCCTAACCTCAGCCCAGAGCATCCGAGAGCCACGTTCAAGACCCTGGAAGGAGGCAGCATTTGTCTTAACAATACAGTCGTTGATCCGAGTGGCAAGAGCATCCGCAGCCTCAACTCTTCCACGACGGAGAAGCGTTTTTCTACGGCGAAGTAAGTATTTCAGTTTTGGGGTCATGTAAGACGGATCCTTTCTCTTGATTGTTATCTGTTTGAGGGGGAAGAAGCGGTTGAGCGAGTCGTCAATAAAACTATAAAAGTCATCAAAAGCTTGTTCAATAGAGATGTCCTCGATGAAGAAACTCCACGTATGATTTATGATGAAGGCATGGAGAGCTGAAAGACTGGCGGGTGTCCGCAGCCGGAAGCTTCGGACTTCGCGGTCGTTCATCAAAGGCCTCTGCGTTACGGTCTCAGAATTCGCAAGAACTGCAGAATGTTTGGTCTTGATTGACGATTTGATTGCCGAGCATTGTCCGTACATAGGTCCCGAGGCATAGATACGATCCAATGGGTGTCCGAGATGGGTAGGACCAGCGAACTCCACATGGAGACCCAAACCAAGGATATCTTCGGAAGGGAGCTGGTTAAAGTCACCAGCTAAGATGATAAGGGGGTTTGACTGGTGAGCGAAAAAGTTATCCAACGTCGAAGCAAGACAAGTCAGAAGGTCGGCAGTTAGGTATGTAGGCGAGGGCGGATGGTATAGGCCGCCGATGCGATAATGTTGATTATTGTGTATAGCCAATATCCATAGTAATTCCATCTCTGAACTGTAGGTAGGATCCGGTGTTATCACAGAGGCCTGGAGTGCAGGGCGGCAATAGATGGCTACTCCGCCACCACGTCGCCCCTGCCTGTCCCGACGAAATAGATTATATCCAGGAATGTTGAAGAGAGAGTCAGCGTGGTGCGGTTTAAACCAACTTTCAATAATAATAGCCACATCCGGACTAAAGGAAATCAGATCAGCCTTAAGCTGTTCAATGGCATGTGGTTTGGCGAGGCTGGTCGGATTTAAGAGTAGTACTGAGGGGTGGTCGACATTCCCCACCGTAGTCAGTCGCGTGGTAGAAGGTGTCGGAAAAACAGCAGCTTCTTTTCGTAGCGGCAGGAGAATCGTGGCACAACTTTTACGTTGAACAATATGACGATTCCGATCAAGATTACGTCCTTGACCCAACACGACGGGTATGTGGCCTATTTGGGCATGATTAACAATATGTCCCACAGGAACGACGCCACGTTGAAGCTCGGTGAAGATCTGTCGACGATGCGCGACATGTACACCAGCTCGTCTACCACGATACCGTCGTAATAATCCTTCTGTTGATAGGACGTTCAATAGGTAACGGTCAGCAACACAGAAGCTCCTCTGTGCCAACAGGATAATCCTACTATATGAAAGTCTAGGCATTATTATCAGCCGTAAGACGTACTTTCAATTTCAATGTTAATATTCGAAGTAGAATATGGCATTTTACCGACAAATAAAGTCATCCCACGTAACACGTGTACTTGAGAAGAGAGGTGGATAAGAACACAATTTACGCATCAAACTCACATTGTCATGATATACGAATCAAGCGTAATCACTCAGCATCATGTTCGTTTACCGAAGTCAAAAAACCTCATCATAACACACAAGGAAGAAGACGAAAAACGTAAATTAGAACAAAAACGTATTAAAAACAAACAAAATGGCAGCCAAGACACGCGGCGCCTTCTGGGATTATGAGTAGCGCTCTTGAATAGCCCAAGCTTGTATCCTGCGCTTGGCTTTCGATTGGCGCTTTAGAAGTTGGAGATTACGATTAGGCTACGGCTATAGTCCACAGGCTGCTAGTGATGGCGATAGCCTTTAGGCCTACCCTAGCCATGATGGCTTATCGCAAATTTAAGTAGCCTACACTAATCGCCATGCAGAGGTAGATAGGTTCAAACTCTCCCCCACCCTCACACACACACACACAATCTACTGCATTTTGCGTAAAAAATTCAGTCCTCAGACATAAAATACAATACACTAAACTAAAGATTTAGGCTACAGCGAGCTTCAACGAAAAACAAGTCTTGCACGACTCAGCGCGAGAGCTCGACAGGCCTAGGCTACATTCCTAATCAATATTATATAGCCTAGTGCACTCAGAATATTCTAGATGAGTTTCTAAATTTTGATTTAAATTAAGAAACAGATGTGCATCGGCGAACTGACGTTAGAAGACTCTTCCATTCATTCGGTCATATTTTTCTTCCTTTAAAGCCTTGGAAACCTCTGTGCAACAACTATAACACACGTATCGGTTCTAGAATTACTTTTGGCGCATATAGTTTTTCAGCAGTTAACAGATGGCGACTGTTCATTCATTTATTCATTCTGAGAATTTATATAGCGCTTCTTGAAGATATCTACTCAAAGGCGCTCTCTGCACTAGCCTATTATGATGTTAAGTGTCATTACGAACGAATATATTGCATCAGTTAGCAAAACAATGCACAGTAGCCTAAGCTTGAAGCGTCACCACTGGCAGGCCCACGCACACGCGTGGAACCGACCAACGGATTCCCGTCAACAGCTGATACGTATAGGACAACACTCCACACTAGTGTCTTTACCATTCTCTTCTTCAGCTTCCTGTTTAGACCGCCTCTGAGGAGCTCCCCTCTTTTGTAGAATGCATCTTTTCCCATAGCTATTCTTCTTTTCACTTCCACATGGCACCTTGCATCCTCTGTAACCACACTTCCCAGACTTTGACGATCATGGCACAGAAATGTCCTCGGAAAGCACAGACAATGAAACTATCAGGTACTCACTATATGTCTCATGAGCACCCATGTACCTCAATATAAAATCAGTATAAGAATTATTATGTCATTGCTGCCTGCTGATATGATGTCTGGAACTTGAGTGAGAATTGGCCTCTGTGCAATATTTAGAAATTTCTATATTAAAAACCACATGTAACACCAACCAGATTGTTTCATATTTGGACAGAGCACAACGAACTGATTACATAAAAACACTTTCAGCCACCTAGCTCATTTCCTGGCCGAGATATGACAGTCCAAACTTGATGGATCATGCCGTTTTCTCGCGATCCATGTTTTTCGTATTAACTTGAAAAATTAGTATCTCGGTCAATTTTTTAGATATTCTGCTCAAATTTTCACTGTTATTCCTAATTTGACAAGTAGTTTATGCACAACAATTTTCAGAAGAATCCGAAGGGTTGTGGTGTACACCCCGAGTGATTTGACGAGGAATGACCTATTTTCATAAGTGGACGATTTTGGGACTAAATTGTGTAATTTCCTGTCAATGTACACAATGCAGGTTTTAGTATGTTTTACTACATGTTATTACCTAACTAATAAACATAAAACTGCTTTGTCACTAATTACTTCTAGGTTTTATTTATATCTTGCTGACTATGAAGTAGCATGGTTAGAAAGAGTTATAATAATACGTCATTGACTATTGTGGTGAATCTACCACGATACGTACTTCTCCGTTTCGAGCGTTGTTTACTCCAACGGATCCATGGTCTGATTATTTCAAAATTAAATTAAATCTTTTGACTTTATTCTGGCGTGTCACTTTTATTTAATATAAGCTGTGCAATAGCAGTCGACATGGAAGTCTGTGTGGACAGTGTGGATTCCGCAATCAATGCTTGTAGAGGAGGAGCCAAACGAATCGAGTTGTGTGCCAGTCTATCTGAGGGAGGGACCACCCCTACGGTCGGCGTGCTTCGGGTCGTCAAGTCCCTGGCCAAGAAGGTCCCAGTCTTCGTCATGATCCGTCCGCGTCCGGGCGACTTTCTCTACAGCGACTACGAGATGGACGTCATGAAGACGGATCTGAAGATCCTGAAAGAAAACGGAGCAGACGGATTCGTTTTTGGGATTCTTCAGAAGGACGGGTCCGTCGACAAGGAAAGATGCCAGGAGCTGGTCGATCTCAGTCGCCCCCTACCGGTCACGTTTCACCGAGCAATAGACGTCACGCAGAACATCCTTCAGTCGCTAGAGGATGTGATATCGTTGGGATGCGAACGTGTTCTGACTTCGGGCGGAGAGTCAACTGCCCTCGAAGGGACGCCGACGATTCGTAAAATGGTGGAGCAGAGCACGGGGCGCATCATAATCGTGCCCGGGGGTGGAATCACGGAGCGCAACCTGAGGCGGATCCTCGACGAGACCGGTGCCATTGAATTCCACGCGTCCGCCAGGTCGTCGCTCCAGTCGCCGATGCAGTTCACGAACTCTGGGGTTTCCATGTCCGCGTCGTTCGTGGTCAGCGACTATTGCGTAAAAGTTACGGATCGGGATCGAGTGAAGACCATGATCGCTATTGCTCGAGAGGGCTGCTGAGTGAGACTTCAACTCTCAGGGTCCTGTAATCAGAAGTGTTGCCCGTGTGATACCCATCCAAGTACTCTTCACCCATCCAAGTACATGAAACCATCCAAGTACTTGACCCCATCAAATACTAGTCCCACCCGAGTACTTGCCAACGAAGCGACAAGACGCTAGAAGGAGATAGCAGAATTCCTGCGAAATAACATTAAGTAAATATCTTCTATTGGAAAGTTGAGCAATTTTTTGAGTGCTTGTTTTATGCTGTTTGTTATGGTCGCGTGTCTGGCAGCGGCCTTTTTAGACTTGACCCATTGTTAGTTGTCAGATTTCTCGTTCAGAAACTGATTGGCCAACGTGTTTTCATGAACAGTTTCTTTTATTATGTTCTGTGAAATCCTGCGGTTTTACGTTTTTATTAGGGATGTTAAACGATAATCGGAAATCCGATTATCGGTTTTGAAAACGATTATCGGTTTTCATTATTGACAAAACGATTATCGAATTCTGCCTCTTATGTATAAAGTGGAGACTTCCACAGCCATCACGAGGTAATAGTAGAACCCCATACGTGCAGTGGCGTAGCCAGGAATTTATGATGGGGGGTTTGGGGATTTAAAATACCGGTAATTTGTGTTTTCAACCGAAAAATTGCGAATATTGTTAAAACTTCATCGTGCTGGGTGCAAAAAAATTTTTTCCCTAAGCCAATGGGGGGGGTTTAACCCCCAAACCCCCTTGCCTACGCCACTGCATACGTGTATGTACATTACTGTACGTAGCGATTATCGGTTTTCAGTAACTTGCATTATATGATAATATATTAAATTTTTATGAATGCCAATAAAAAAAACGATAATCGGTTTAAAATCGGATTTCTAAAACCGATAATCGGTTTGCCAATAAAACCGATATTAACAACCCTAGTTTTTATCTTGACGTTTTAGAGTCAGCAGTTATGCCAACCCAATAGCAAGTATTCGCAGCACTTGTGATTGGTACATGTACTTTAATGGCACTGTGTTATGTGACTAAATGCATCAATACATACATTAAGTACATATTCTAAATATGTTTATATATTAAATACATACATACATCCATGCATACATACGTCCATACAAACATAATGTAAATTGTTGTTAATCTTGAGATAATTGGGCCTTTATTTATGTTTTGCTAAACTGCCTTCGGCTTTGATTTCATAATTTCAGGGGGCGCTCTTGTTACCTTTTCAGGATTGCATACCATGGCAGCTAAGCAATTCTGGTCATACAGATGTAAAAAAGTGTTTTTTTATGTGTATAACAATACTCATTGTGTTGTCTCATATTGTCTTGTATTGTCAAGTGTCTCCCTTCAAGCTCACACGGATCTATACGTCAAGAATAGTTGGCCACGATAAGATTTGGAATTCTCTTTATTGCCTTTCAGTGTTTCTGGAGGTGCTATATAAATGTTCATGCAAGTATTCTGAAAAAATTGGCCTGTTGTGCCTGGTCAACTGTGCAATTGAAAACAGCTCAAAGCTAAAGCTTATCAATACTGTGTTCAAGTCTTTGTGTAAAAGGCTTTTATTGACAAATACAAGCACGTCAATATTTTCTAGCATCACCTATGGTACATTCTTTGGGTAATTGCTTGACTTTATTGGTCGGCTTTACCATAAGGTATCGATACATAATCGGAAACTTCAAATTTCTGAAGTGTCAAAAACAAGCTAAGCGCAAGGCACCAACTTAATAACTCCACCAATGTGTGTACTTCGGTAGTGTCAGTCCTAAGAATGCATAAAGGAGGGCGACGCTAATCGTATTTGTTGTGACACATCGTCGTTTAACACCAACTAACCTGCGTCCGTTGATGCCTACAGAAATTTGTGTAGGAGGCAACATGTAAACTGGGACACTCCTCATGGCCTTATATGGGCCACAATTGTTCAGATGTGAATTCCAGGGGGAAGGGGGGGACAAGTGCCCGTCTTGCCCATGGCTGTGTCACATGAATAACTGACCCTGGGCAAGTTGTTTTTGCGCTGGGCCTCTGTCACAAAGCAGTTAAACTGATGCCAAGGTCAACTGGAAAGTAAACACATTTAGACATCCTGTTATAATATGATGCACTGGCCCCACATCTAGGACAGAGGAATTTGCTCCTTGCCAGCTCAAGGGTCTTAGATAAGAACGAGTTCCTCCCACCCCCAAAGGCCTACAGAAACTTTATTTACTTTGCTTTAGTACAAGTGGCTTTACTCTGAGCGAATGATTAAACTAGATAACCTCGAGCTTCTGCGCACAATTTAGCAATGTGTTGTTCGCAGTTTTTGTTATCTGAAGTGTATATTGAGCTACCTTTCAATCTGAGGCTCTTGGTCTTTCCTTGTCTCGTTTCCGTAAGCACTTGAAAACTGTTGGATCCTGGTTTTGTCAGGTCTGGTGCGACTCAAATTTGTTTCACTTAAAGTGGTGCTGTATAAACTGACAGTTATAATATCAGACTTGTTTTTTTGATTTTTACGAATTTTATTTTATTTTATTTTCAGTTTATATTTCATTCTTCGTCGTCTGGTTTGCCAGGTCCGTGTTCTGACTGGGTCAAAATTGCAGCAAGATTCTCAGTCAATTGTTTGTATTTAAATCAAATGAGTGCAAACTAAATGAAAAGCATGTTTAACACTTAACGACTTGAGTGTACTAAAGTGACTGGAAACCAATGCAGCTCATGATTAAAGCGTTAAGTTATAATCAAAACACAATAATAGACGAGATCGTCAAAAAAGACGTTTTATTATGCTTAACACGCGACCCACATACCGTAAAAGTTGTACGCAAGTTTTTTCCAGCTGCATTATCGGAGATAGTTGCTAGATACAGTTTAAAAAGCAGTGAATACTCATCAGGTTTGAAGCGCGGTTGTAATCATCAAGACATTGTAAAAGATACATAATACATACATGTGTGTAAATCACGTGTTCAGACATGTACGTGTTGCTATATACTGGTTAATCATACATACATGTACATTGTATATAAATGTGCGTAAATTATGCATGTTTTTGTTACACAGGTTAAAAGTGATTAGATAGAGCGTCTTTATTAAGTGACTAATCAAACAGTATTTACCTGACCAGAAAGATAAACTGACTTGGTATTAATTATGCATTTCATTGCATTAGCGTCCCATTCAGGAAGAAATGTGTTTCAAACTTGGGTCTCTATGGCAGAGGTGTCAAACCTTTTCTAATGGCGGGCCATTGGCAATATTTTCCAGCAAGCGGCGGGCCAGGATGCCAAAGGCGCGTAGCAAAATCGTATAGGGATCTTGTAGGGGGCTCAGTGAGTCCATCCCCAGAAAATTCTTGCAAACCTAAATCTTAAATGGTGCATTTTTAGCATAGTCAAATTAGGCTTGAAAAATCTTAATTTTAATATTCATTATCAGTCACGAACATCACATAAAACTCGTTAAGCCTTAAAACTGACAATTTTAACTTTTATACTCAAATTGTGTAGTCTTTAGGCAAGGCTCCGCGGGCCAGATAGACTTCGTTGGCAGGCCAAAAATGGCTCGTGGGCTGGCTTTTTGACACCCCTGCTCTACGAGGATGGACTCAGCCGAGCATAGCCATGTCCATGGTGTGAAGCCACGTTGTGCGAAGGCCCGTCAATGGCCTGTCATCCATGTCATGCTCTGTGAAGGCTGAAATTTAGCTCTGCGAGATCTTTCTCCACGACTAGTTCAATCAGACCTGGGTCGACCACGTGATCTTCTCAAATCCCTTAGGGATTATTCAAGGCAGATCACGATATTGGGGACCACAATACAGAGTTACGCCTATGCTCTCAACCCTTCTTAAGCGCAATTATCAGACATAATTCAACATGTCGATCGTAAACAATAAGTGAAACCGCATTATCAAATCATTGTCTTGAAAACAACCAGTAGGGTATAAATATGTGATAATACGAATATGGTAAAAGAAACAAAAAGCAGATTATGACACCGGACTTATCAAAGATGTATCACAACTATCCAGTACAGAGTGGACTGATTAACACAAAGTCATCCTACAGCATGTAAACCAGGCTGCATATATAAGGACTGCTAAGTCTATTTGCACTACACTGTAGTCCTTGTACAGTGTGTTAACAAAATACTTGTTAAGTTAATAGCTTTGAGGTCACATCACCACTTAATGCTAAGCAGAAGAGTGCATAAACCAATAGCGTGTAAACGGGTCCACACTGTACTGCATACGCCTTAACCCTTTAATGATGAGCGTGTACTAAAATGTATGGGAAACCATAAGCGGCTCGTCGTTAAAGGGTTAAACAAACAGTCATAATTGTAATCTCTAATCTTCTAAAGCGCTACTCAAAAGCCAAGCACAGGGCACCAGCTTATTCATGAGCGCTTCATGAGCGCTGCGTCAAGTCAGAGGGGTTGTCTAAAGGGTAGTCGGAAGGATGTTCGAGTCTGGTTGCCAGAGGGAACAACAGCAAATACATAAACACAGTAATCAATCTGTAATTTGAACGGCAAAGGAAGCCACCACGTTTGGGTATTTTCCAATACTGCCAAACGTTAGGAAATAATCTTACGACAAGAGAAATAAGGTATCAACTAAATCAGCTCTTGAGGACTTTGGTGATGTATGCCTTGACGTCGTCATTGTTGAGAATTGCCAGATGCTCCGCGCCCGCCACCTGGTGGTAGAAGACATCCGCCTTCTGTTTTCCAATCCATCGCTGACAGCCCTGGAGGCTTCGTACGTTGACCGTCCCATCTCCGTCGCCCGTAATGACGTCGGGCTGTTTGTCGTGCCACTTAGATTTCGTGTAGGCCAGGGCGGCGGGAGTGACCACGCCCGTCCCGTGAATGCAGTGAACTTCGACTCCGGGTGCTTCTAGGTTCTAGAATATCAAGTTAATGTAATTAGTCTACATCATGTATGTTAAAAATAGCTATTTTATAGCTATTATATATGCAGAGTTTAATTATAATATTGAGAAGAAGCTATTTAAAAGGTGTCTAAAAATCCAGATTTTAGTACTAGTTTCTCGCGTTTATTAATATAACTGCATTATCAGTATTATTGTTATCAATAATGCAACATAGTGCCTCTCTAACAAGCACAAGTGGAATTGACTACTACCAACTCTGCCTAATGACCCCAGAGCAGTTACTCATGTGCACACTACCCTCGACCCTCAGATTCAGATATTCGTAGTGGACTGGTTAGAGCACTCACCTTGTAACGTGGAGAGCAAGGATTCGAACATCCTCTGCGACGGTTACTGTGCAAGGACCTTGAGCAAGTCTTTCAACAACTATTGCTCATCAATCTCTATTGCTCATCAATTGTTGCTCAGTCATTAGATAGTGACACTTAGTAAATGTCTAATAATAACAACAACAAATAATAATAATAATAAAATAACAATAGTAATAATAATAAACAATAATGAATAATAATAAATAATAAAAAACTAGTAATAATAATTAATAATAATATACCGACCTTGTCCATGAACTAATTACAATGATTAAAACAAGTAAGTAAAAACACATAAATAAGTAAGTAAACGATAAAAATTGCTTCAACAGCCACAAAATAATAATAGTAATAATAATAAATGACAATAAATAATAATAATAGTGTACTGACCTTGTGCATACATGTACCAAGTAAAATGAATAGAAAGAAGTAAATAAAAACACATAAATAAGTAAGTAAACGACACAAAATGCATCATCAACAGCCACAACAGAAACCGACCTTGACTAGTTCTTCGGTATCCTCTCGCATCGCATATCCAGCTGGATAATCGATATCATCGAAGAACCGTTTATAGTCCTTGACCGTGTAATTGGTGTCTGGACCGTAGACCAGGATCTCGTCCTGGGCCCAGAACGTGTCGTATGGCAGGAGCCATGACGTGCTCGGCATCGTCCGCTGTTGCTCGCGAGCGGTCAACGGATTGACGACAAACACACCCAGATTGTCTCCTGAAGACAAAAATCAATCGGTTTTTACATTATCAAAATATTATGTTTAGTTTTATACTCATTGTTTAAATCCCAAGGTTGGGAAAACTGTAGACCTTTTGATCTACAATGGTTAGTTTTTATACAGTTAGTGAATTATTAATACTAATATAGTGTACTATTATTAAATGATTCTATTATCTTTATTATAATCATCACAATTATAATTAAATATATTACTATATATATATATATATTTACACATATTATATATATGTAATATAATGTAATGTAATTAGCAACTTCTATATATATAATTTTAATTATGATTTTACATGTTATTATTAAATTATTCTATTCTCACTATAATAATAATTGCTATCATAATTACAATTATTACTACAGTACGATCACTGCCTGCGTGCAAATTACATTGTCTACGGATTGCAGACCTCTCAAATGCAATGAACTATAAAGTTTTCAGTTAATAATCAAATACAACAATCCACACATAGCACTGAAGAGCTTTGACCAGTGTAGCCCCACTCTGTTGCCGCAGTTTATACTCTGCTGACCGATAAAGTCTAAAATTCCAATTCGTACCTGAAGCCATAAGCCGAAGAGTTTTGACAGCGCCTCCGTATGGTCCAGCGATGGAGATGAACGACCGGATGTATTTGTCTTTCCATGATTGTGGCTGATGGTTGAGAAGGTAGAGGATGTAGAGGTTGCCCATGCTGTGACCCATCAGGACAACCGGTTGCTCATTGTTCTTCGTGTAAGTATCCTCGACCAAGTTCTTCAGATCAGACAAATAGTCGGCCATCTCATCTGCAAACGACCACATGAGCTTGTTGTATTATCAAAAATTGTCATATTTAGTTCAAACTCTAAGATAAGGGGGTGCTTGATGGTCTAGTGGTTAGCATGCTGGACTGTCGATCAAGAGGTCGGGGGTTCAAACTCATTTTAGCCGAGTTGGCTAGGGGTTGCAGGTGGAGCAGAAATCTTGAAAGAAATTATGCTCTGGTCTCCTCCTCCACCACCACCTCCTCCACCACCTCCTCCATCACCATCACCACCTCCTCTTCCTCCACCACCTCCTCCACTACTTCCTCCTCCTCTGCCTCTTCCTCCTTCTACACATAATGATGGCGAGGGAGAGGACTGGTCACCCGCCCTTGTATGCCGAGGCTAAGAAAATGAAGTCGCTAACACTTCGTACCCACGCAATCAAAAATAATGATCCTTTGGAGCAGACATGTTGAAGTCTGATAGATCAATTTATTCTGTTTAAGTCCTTTCTACCATTACCTCACAAGAAAGGTTTACTTACAAGAAACGTTTTACATACAGGACTGTGTGTGAGACCGTGAGGGCACCTTTGAAGGGACTTACCATAACAAGGAAAAGAGTGATCAGATTGATCCAAAAAGAAATGCATAGTTCTCACTTGGTGCTTTTCTGAAGTCATATGGAGCCCCTCGAACTGTGGCATTTCTCTTGTAGCCGAGGTCCTTGACGAGACTTTCCACGATGTGATAGAAATATGAGGCTGAAAATGAATAGATAGTTTTGTTTTGTATTGTATCTGCCAATTGCTTTGTATTCTATCTTGTAATTAGAACAATTTCTATAGCCTTGTCAGTGGCAAGCTACTTCTAGGATGCTTTACACACACTGTCAACTGTCAGCGCAAATGCTTGGAGTTACATGGCAAGTACATTTTTATCTAATGCCCAAGAATCAATCAGTGCTCGTGAATAAGCTGGTGCCCTGTGCTTGGCTTTCAAGTGGCGCTTTAGAAGTTTGAAGTCTATGATTACCATTATGATGGTGCACTTGAGCAATTGTGAGTGAGTGAAGGACTTGCTCAAGGTCCCTACACAGTAACCATCTCATGAAACTCGAACCCTGTGTTACAAAACGAGCACCCTAACCAATCAGATATAGTAAGTAAGTAAGTAAGTATATTCTTTAATAAAACCAATTGCATATCCACACTCTGGTGTACATACATCTTAACAACAATCAACAGCTAATGTCAATACGAGTACAACCTTCTAACAATAAACGTCTTTCGCTGTAAATTATCTGCAAGAGGTACACAACAGGTATTGTTTCAATCGCGGTCGCAGGGTATATTGTTGGGGCTATGTGTCCTATTTGTCCCATTTTGAGATACAGCAGCTTCATTTCACCAGTCATTGCATTTATGAGTGTAGATTTGATGCCACTTACTGGCTCCCAGCTGACTTGAGTCGAGCCACTCAACGGAACTCGAATTCCCAAAACCAGGTTGTCGTATCTCGACGCCCGGCTGGTTCTTGGATGTTCTTGTCACTGGATCGTAGTTCAATCTTTAAGATTAACAGAACCAAAACCACTATTATACGTTGAAAATTACATGAAAAAGTTCTGTTTGCATAAAACTCCTGTCTTTCATTAAGTGCTGCTGGGAACAACTCTTGAAAAGGAGCTATATAATTCATTAAATGAGTGAATGGAGGACGAATGGATGCATATATAGAGGCAGGCAGGCACATCCTTCTCCTCCTCCTCCACCTCTCCACCACCTCCTCCATCATCACCACCACATCTACCACAACCACCTGCTCCACCTCTTCCTCTTCCTATACCACTTCCACCACCACCTCCTCCACATCCACCACCTCCTCTACCACCATCTCCTCCACCTTCTCCACACCTTCTCCTCCACCACTTCCTTCTCTACCACTTGCACCACCACCACCTCTTCTACCTCCACCACCTCCTCCTCAACCTCCTGCTCCTCCTCTACCACCACCACCTCCTCTTCCTCTACCACTCTCCACTCCTCCTCCTCCTATACCACCACCATCACCTCCTCCTCCTCCTTCTCCACCTTCTCCAACACCTCCTTCTCCTCTACCACCTGCACCACCACCTCGTCTACCTCACCTCCTCCTCCTCTATCACTTCCACCACCACCTCCTCCTCTACCACCTCCTCCTTTCTCTCTTCCTCAGCCTCTCTCTCCTTCTTCACATTATAAATGAAACAATGAAAACTGAAGTTACAACAACAACCATCCTACTTCATATTGTCGACAAAGCAGTCCAGGATGTACGGTCCGAGGAGTTCGAGGTTGAGCCACAGCGAATACCAGTTGTCTGTCTTATGCGTACAGAAAATGTGCTGAACGATCGGCTTGTCCAACCGTGCTTCAAACTGGCTTCCACCATCTCCGGGAACTACAACACAAAGCAAAACAGAGCTATACACCAGAATGATTTATTATTTAGTTTCGCAGTTCTTACAAGCAGGGTTGACATATGGCAGAGACTGTGACTACGTTTGTGACAGTTACAATACAATACAATTAGACATTTATAGCTTTTAACAAACAAGTCTTGCACTTGGTTGTATATTAGTCATAGTGTAATGAGAATAGATGAGTTTTTAGTTTTGATTAAAATTGCGTAAAACAGATGAACATTGACGGATTGTAGCTGGGAGACTGTTCCATTCTCTGGGTCCAGAGACAGCAAAAGCTTTCAAACGCTTGGTGTATATTGGATATATACCAAATATTTGGATACTTGATAAATAGATTCTTTGATATTGTTCTGGAATTAAATTAGGTCTTAATTTGAACCGCGTATTGCGCAGGTTGCATTGTTAAGGCGTGAAATAACCACATTTAGAAACGTAACATGAAACTCCAACATCACTATATACATGAATGTGTTTATCAAACGGAGACCCAGTGTGAGAAGTATAGAAAAATAACTGGTGGTCAGACCTTGATCCATGTTGAGTTGTGGTGTCACTGGTGTGCAGTGAAGACTTTACTGTGGGGTCATAAGAAAGACTGGGGTTGAACCCCAAACCCCTGGCAATTCTCACCCTGAAATTGACGTATAGAAGTTGAACGATGCTTTTAAAAACGATTTCTTGAGAATTTCCTTTGAACTTACCTAAGATAATGGGCGATAAGTTCTTATTCGCCTCCGTCGGTGCAGTCTCACACTGTTGTTGAAGCAAGCAGATGATAAAACATCCAAAAGCACTCAGGACTCCTTTCATTCTTCAGGTGTTTATAATTATCAAATGAACCTAGTAAACCTAGCCCTTAAATAGTATCAAAATTTCTGTAAACACTCCATTATGCAATTATTAATTACGATTAATCTAATAATTATTCTAATCTAGATCTCCGAGAACTGACGATAACGTATGTATGGCCTCACGTCCTCTGATTGGTTGTTAAGTAGGTCGTCGTTCTCTGATTCGTCCGTAAGTAGGTCGACTCTTGAACGCAGCGTGGGTTCGTCATCACGTGCTCATATCGGACCATTGATGTCATGGTCACCGGATTGAAAAGGTCACCGCCATTAAAATAATATTTTCGATTTCGTCAATCTCCCACTCTCGTCTCTCTTTTGAACGCTTCGTCGCTTGATTTCTCTCCTGCAGCAGTGTTACAAGTTATCTTATACCGTCTCTGCACGCTGCCACCATCTACGTCGATATCCAATGTAATGAAATGTAAATCTTCGAAAATTTCTTAGCGCCCACAGCAGCCACGTCAGGGAGACCAACTTAAACCACGGCGCTATATCAAATCAAGTCCGCAATAGCAAAGCTGCTCTGTTCGTTCCGGTGTCAGGTCACAAACTGAGGAGGTCAAGTCGAGGCACCATCATCATCATCATCATCAGGATCCATGGGCCGATCGAAAGCCCGTAGGTGTCCAACAGTCCAATGCAAATTTCGTCATCCGTTTCCATAATCCTCTGTCTTGCGCCAATACACTCAAACTGTGTAGGTCTTGTTTGCACCAATCCCTGATTCATTCATTCATTCAGAGCATTTATATAGCGCCCCTTCAAGAAACTACTCAGGAGCGCTCCCGGCCCAGCCACGACTAAAGAAAAAAGACTTGAGGGACTTGTAGAACTCTGTCAGATGGCTGATGTCATCAGTCCATTCCCTGTTAGGTCTTCCTCTTCGTCCACTTCCATCCATCATACCCATCATGACAGTTTTTATTTTTCTATTATTGTCCATTCTGCATATAGGCCTATGTCCAAACAGACCCAATTAATTTCCTTCTCATTACTGACTGTATTAGATCTTCCTTTATGTGTAATCTTCTTCGAACCTCCTTATTTGTCACCTTCATTGTCCAATTCAGATGCAATATTCTTCTATAGCAGTACATTTCAAAAGCCAGGATTTTATCATGATCAGTCTTTTTAATTGTCCAGGCCTCACACGCATAAAGAGCTATACTAAACACGCATGTTTTCAAGACATTCAGCTTTGTCTTGTAACTAATTTGCTTACTATTCCAGATGGAATTTAGTCCTGCCATAACTCCCTTTGCCTTTGCTATTCTTGCCTCTTTTTTTAAGGCACCATATAGCACCAATTATATACCATGCAGTATGACCGTATGCCCTACGTTTGACGATGCTGTGGTCCCCATTTTAATGAGCTGCTGGTCACAATCGTAATCTCGAAATTTTTACATTGAGTGGGGCTGAGCAATTTCAAAGATTTGCGCTTACGCTGCAACTCGTAATCGTAATCTCCAAACTTCTAAAGCGCCACTCGAAAGCCAACTCTCTTCTCTCTGGTCTCTTTGGCAGTCTTACTTGTATCTCCACTTGACAACTCTCTGAACAACCCATCTGACTCGACACAGCGCTCGTAATAATCTGCATGGCGCCCTCCTCTTGGCTTACAAATTTGGAGCTTATAATTAATTACTGCTATTTAATTTAATTTTATTGTTAATTGTCTGCATACTGAATTGCTATGCTTAGGCCTAACACTTGTATCAAAGATCTTTGCTTGTATTGTAAAGATGAACCGGATCAATAGAATTGATTGATTGATTGATTGATTGATTGATTGATTGATTGATTCGTACGGGTGCCATTAATTAAAGAACGGTCCCTTTCATTCGTGGATCATATGATATTTCTGAGTTATGGTTCGATGAAGAGAGTGATTACCAACATATAACTGCAAGCGAAGGATCTGTTACTTTACCATTTCAGTTTCCTCATTGTTTGACTGGACGAGGTTAGATTTTGCAAAGCTGCACTGACTTTTTAAGAAACGAAACTTGCCTTTGTATTAAACTGGTTTTGTAACCGCTTGTTAATCCAGAAAAGAGATGTTTGGGTTGTTTTCACTGCTCCCGCCTGCACATACCCTGCTATGCGCATCGTTTTACTTTTGTTTTTGGCTGTTTACACATGTGGTCATTTGAGACTTTCTAATTTATGAACTTATGTAGCGCTGATTCATTTAATAATTACGAGCGTAAACTGTGCACTTAGTGTCTGCGCTCAAAAGCGAAGTGAAGGTAAAGCAGCGTCCTCGCGGCTACTAGGGGCAGGGCTCACATAGAGGAGGGTCATTGGCTTTGTAAAAACTTATTTATTAATAATTATTGATAATTATTATTTATTAAACTTTTTCCCCGCAAATTTCAAGCTGAGCACAATAGTTAAATTCAAAGGGATTTGGCGACATATCTCGTTGTGCGTATGTCCACCATTAGACACCGCTGTTAAAGCTGTTACTAGTTAATTAATTATTTAATTATGACATTCATTGTTTGAGATTGGGGCCCTTATTTGCAATAGCCCGGAGACCTCAAAAAGCTCTTAGCTATCGTGGCACACAATTTGCCAGTACCTTTCGCACTGTAACGGAATTTTTGTTTTAGAATTATCCTGAACTGAGGAAGTAGTCTGCATATTTTTGACTTGATCTTCCCAGTCTGGCCGCTACATGGACCCAGCGAACCGACCACTTTTTGGCGTGGAGCCGCCAAGGGTATGGATTTTGACTACAATCTATATATGTGTTCAGGTGTATGTGTATGTATGTATGTGTACATATAATTATATGTGTACGTATGTATGACATTTTATGTATGTATATATGTGTATGTGGGTATGTATGTATGTAGTAATAACAGTAATTATGACATAATTGCAATAGTCATATAATAGTAATAATAATATTAGTAATAATCATAATATGAAATAACAGTAATGATGCTAGTAATAGTGATAATAAAAATAATTGTAATAATAGTAATAATAATAATATGAAATGATAATGATGATATGAGAATTTATTGTTATTGTCTTTGTTAGGATCGGGTAACGCATATCGTCGTTGGTGTCATCACCGCAGTTGCAATTCTGGTAAGAGATATTCAGATTTCTTTCTATGCAATAACGGATTAGTTTGAAGTTAAAATTTAATTTTTACATACTGATAATAACATTGCTTCTGCTTAGAAATCTTTTCTCTGTAATTGTAATCTGACATTTATATAGTGCCTTTTCAAGAAAAAAAACTTGCACAACTATGGCTTGAGGAGGTCAAGCCGGAAGCTCTCGAGAAAGACAATTCCAGCTAGTGGGTCCTACACAGGCAAAGTTCTGGACTGAGCTGCAGCAGAATGAATATGCAGGGACAGTCGGTAGTCGATGGGCAGCCAAAGGGTGCCACGACCCAGGACTGAAGAGAATGAAATGCAGAAGTCCCTAAGGTATTATGGAGCAGAGCCAACAAGACGATTGTGCATAATGGTCAGGATCTTAGACTAAATATACTACTGTGATCATGGTTCAAGCAAGATGAGTCTCAGTAGTAGTAGTTTCAGTTTAACGACACTGTGATAACAAAGATAATTAGCGTCGTCCTCCTCCTTCATCCAGGCTTGGGACTGGCCCTGCCAGAGTACGAGCAGTGGTGTAGTCTCAGTTGTTGTACTTGGGCTTAACGACACTTTTTGATATCGAAGATGATTAGTGTCGGAGGCAGAGCGCTCACCTTGTAATGTGGAGTTTATATTCATTCATTCATTCAGAGCATTTATATAGCGCCCCTTCAAGAAACTACTCAGGAGCGCTCCAACCAGCCACGACTAAAGAAAAAGACTTGAGGGACTTGTAGAACCCTGTCAGATGGCTTATATTGCGACCGAGCCACCCGCAGTAAAGATCCGAGAAATTAATTTTCTGATAAACCGACCGACATGCGTTATCGAACCCGGGCCGCCGTTATTGTCTCAGCATGCTGCCAACCCACTCGGCCACTCAGGATCTCAGTGTACATTTGCTGGCGTAGATAGTGTCCACCTTGAAAGAAGTGGGATACGGTAGCCGATCGGTTAGAGCGCTCACCTTCTAAAACGGAGAGCAACTGTGGGTGAAGGACTTGCTGAAGGTTAATAAAACGTAGGTGTTATTGTCACACAACATGTATTGTTGTGTTATTGTTTTGCAACAGGAGACATTAGTGAGTGCGTTTCTGTTTCCAAGTTGGCCTCCAAATGGTGTTAACGTCTTCTTCGGTGTGACAATCTTGCTGATGTGCGTGTCTCACATAGTTCTGGTAAGAAGACACTGCCTTTTTAGTCTAAAGCACTTTTCATTTTGAACAAAAGTTAAAAGTCATAAAATCATAGCTGTCTTATATCTAAGAAATCGCTATAATTGTAAATGCATACTTATTTAGCACCTGTTCAAGAGAAGCTTCTCCCGACTTAACAAGAAACCACAATCGTATGGAATGGTTCAATGGCTGGAGTTCTTTAGATTTTCTTAGCAGTCTACGACTTGAATTTTTGACCTATCGTTGCCTCTTTTCTGGAAGCATTTTTCACATAATCGTAATTGTAAGCTCTAGGTTTCTTTATTTACGTAATCGTAAACCCTAAACATCTAAAGCACAACTCGATAGCCAAGCGCAGGGCAACAGCTTATTCACGAGCACTGATTAGAATAGAATATATTGGTGATTTGTCATTTTTAACGGGAGCTCTTTGTGTTTTTCAGGTCTTCTGGTACGGACGAGGTGAACTTGAGCCCAAGTTTCGAACTCTTATCTATTACAATACGGTTGTGTTAATCATACTTTGCATCGTTGCTAATCTTGTCTTTCACCAAGTTGGTCGTAGTAAATAAGGAAAAATTACACACTCCTTTACAATATGGTTATATGTTAATTATGATTTTCATTTGTGCTGATCTTGTCTTTCACCAAGTTGGTAATAGTAATTAAGGAAAAATTACACTTGATAAGTTATTCCAAGTTAGTCTACGATCGATCGTCTGCGGAAAATTCCGTTTTGCTTTCCTTTTGTTCTTTTATACCTGCATTCTGTGTTGTCATTTCTAAATGTACAAAGTGAACAATGGACCATGTGTGTGCCTAAGGCTTTTGCACCCTGAAACCACTGGAGTTCAGAACCATCTTAACATCAACTAATGACTAGTTTTTCCTCTGGTCTCTCGTTCTCTAAAGACGTTTCTTTTCCCCCGGAGTTTTCGTGCTGAGAGCGCTTCTGAATAGTTATTCTGAGAGAGGTGCTATATAAATCTTTAGATACAATACAATACAAAAAGTGAATAGACTGGTCTCATTGATGTAGCTTAGTGTGGCTCTGAGAGATTTAGGATTCTTACATTGCATTAGTTACTTTAACCTTTCCAAATGGTTTCCTTGCTCTGTTAGACTTCTTGAATGTGTTACAATTATGGACTATGTGTACAGTTCAGTGAAGCCATTGTTTGATGTCTTATGAAGTAAGTAAGTATATTGTTAATTAACCAATTGTTAATCTCACTTTGATGTACTGATAGTAATTACCATTATGGCCTTGCAGCAGTCGTCAGATTAGGAATTATCGGTCTTATGATTAGTCATTCTTGGTCTTTAGACTAAGAATACTTGGTCTTCAGGTTAGGAATGATTGGTCTTCAGATTAGAATTTCTTGGTCTTCAGATTAGGAATTATTGGTCTTCAGATTAGAATTTCTTGGTCTTCAGATTAGGAATTCTTGGTCTTCGGATTAGAATTTCTTGGTCTTCAGATTAGGAATTATTGGTCTTCAGATTAGAATTTCTTGGTCTTCAGATTAGGAATTCTTGGTCTTCGGATTAGAATTTCTTGGTCTTCAGATTAGGAATTATTGGTCTTCAGATTAGAATTTCTTGGTCTTCAGATTAGGAATTCTTGGTCTTCGGATTAGAATTTCTTGGTCTTCAGATTAGGAACTATTGGTCTTCAGATTAGAATTTCTTGGTCTTCAGATTAGGAATTCTTGGTCTTTAGATAGATTGTATTAAGACAACTGGGTGCAAAGGTTGAGCGAATTTGTAAACACTTTTCTGCTCAGTGCTATTGTATGCTTGCAGTAAAAATATGGGTATTTAAACTGCTGTGTTTAACAAGCCCTCTCTGTCTCTGCTGTGAGAATTATTAATGTGGTGCTGTAGAAGCTATTTATTATTTTTAATGCTTAAACAATGTCTGGTTGCATGCTTCACATAGTTTCTGTCTCTTTTGTAATCATTACAGTTTGTTACTAACAGAGGCATTTGAGATTCTGTCATTTTTTATAACTAATAAGTTTATGGTAATTTTATATTGTTAAACTAATGTGTCATGTAAATATGTGTATGATAGCATACTTGAATATGGCTAAATCATAATTTATTCGTGTGCTTATTAACAATTGCATTATACACTGGATTGTGATGATGAAACTTTTTATAGTGATGCATATTATAATTTTAATTGAAAATTATATGGTGCATCTCGAAGAGACCTCCTAATCAGAGACTAAAACTAACGAATTAAAATCATTAATTAAGAACAAAAAGTTCGTCATAGAACAGATACTGCTCAGGCAACTAGAAAGTCACAAACTGTTGGCCTGTGGCATGTGTACAGTGTTCAACTACTGATGAGCAGGGATGGGCAAATTACTCGGAAAAATGTAATTGAATTACAAATTACTTTGGGACGTGAAATGTAATTTCAAATTACAAAATACATGGGATGTGTAATTGGATTACAAATTGCGCAATTTCTAATAAGTTCAATTACGTAATTTCAATTGCGTAATTTCAATTACATAATTTCAATTACATAATTTCAATTACTGCCCATCCCTGCTGATGAGCACCACTGGTGAGTTCTTTCTTAAAGTGGTGCTTCACAAATGTCAGTTTATAATTACACTTATAACCAAAGGACTCCTCCGCATCTGGCAGAAGAAACACCTGGGAGCGTAATATGTATTAAACGGTTAGGGATTTGAATCTCAACTTAATTTGGAATTAGAAATTGGTTTCATCATCACTAACTGTGTATACTGATTGGTATGTGATAAGGTGTCTAATCTCAGAACTTCTATAGTGCCATTGCAGAGAGCTGTCCTGATCCATGGAGAGAAAGCCAGGAGACATGGTCGAGTATTATTTATTATATTTGGAGTCCGCATAAACCAGGGGTGTCAAAAAGTCGGCTTGCGGGACATTGAATTCTGGTCCGCTTTTTTTCTGGCCCATTGAGCCTAGCGTAAAGACTACACAGTTTGTGAATAAAAGTTCAAATTTTTGGGCCTAAATTTTTAAGGCTTAATGAGTGTAATGTGATGTTCGTGACTGATAATGAAGATAAAAATTAAAATATTTAAGCCTAATTTGACTGTATGCTAAAAATGCACCATTTAAAATTTAGTATTGCAAAAATTTTCTGTAGACATGCTCACCAAGCTCCTCCCCGATCCCTACCCTCATTTAGCTGAGGTGCTTTCGGCACCCTGGCCCGCCACTTGCTGGAAAATATTGCCACCGGCCCACCATTATAAAAAGTTTGACACCTCTGGCATAGACTGAAGTTAGTAAAGTGGACTGAAATGTTGTCTTGTATCGGATAATCAGAGCGCCTCTGATTCGTCTGCACTGCGAGAGGCGCTATATAAATTGATAGATACAATACAATTAGCCTAATGACAGCTTTATAAGGACATTCCATTTGTTTAACTTTTTGGTCACAATCGTTTGTTTGAGTTGATGATATTCATTCAGATTTGCCTATGGTATGCTTTGTAAAAACTTGAAAAACTGGCTGTATCCATGAAACGAGAGTCTTACTGCGACTAACGTCTGCAACATGTGTGTTCATTCGATAAATTGTACTACTAGTTTTACTCTGAATATGCTGTGCAATGTAGACAGAATTTGTTAAAGAGATGGCGTATATGGAATGTGCAATTATGAACTTCAGAAGCAATGTTGCATGTGGATCGATTTCAAGTCCTGCTTCAATGGTGTTGATAAATCATTTACGATCCTTCGACGGGAAGGGATGCATAATACCCCTTGTCATCCTCCTTTCTTACGAAATTACATGTAGTTTAGAATAATAAATGAGGCATAAAATTAATTAAGTTCACAATTATGGAAACACTAAAATCTGAAAAATGTTTGTACTGTTGCATAAAAACAGGTTTACGGGGTTTAGGATATGGGTTAGAACCGCTAAGATTTTCCTTCTGTCTATGTAACTTTGGATTGTTAAATTGTGGAGTAAACTTAATTAAGGTCATAAAGGAAGCACTACAAGTATGTACAAATACACGTTAAATGCCATTGCCTTAATATACAGCATAATACAGGGGTTTAATTGGTTTGCATCGCATTTAATCTGTGTTAAAACCACTGCTAATTACCAGGAATGCTCAACAACCAATCCGTCCTAGCTTCCTGGGAAGAGCGATGATAGAGTCCACTCTGAGTATATTGTCAACAATACCATTCCACAACGATATTTATCTAGTTCAGTATAAACATTTTGGGGTGAATGCACCCAGTCCGACTTGAATCGACGCCGCTAGTGCAGTGTATCATCTGGTTTTCTTCAGTGTAATTTCTTTTTCTGATCGAATCGAATTTCTGTTTACCTGGTTAATTGATATCTAGCCTACCTTTTGTAATTAAATAATGAAGACTGTTTTCTGTTGGCACGTCCTTTAGTTTTGCGTTAACCTTTTCTCTCACGAAGTTGATCAAAGGTCTGCATGGGCAGCAAATAAATACGAGTTAATTATGATGGTGGTGGTGGTGGTGGACTGGTGGTGGTGGACTGGTGGTGGTGATGATGATGATGATGATGATGATGATGATGATGATGATGATGATGATGATGATGATGATGATGATGATCATAACAAATTATACGTTGTAACTGATTATAAGCTTAATTAAAATAAAATTAATAATGCCACCAAGTGAAGGACCAAATGCGTACCAAGCATAACATAATAGGCATATGTCAAGGACTTGTCATAATTTATAGCCTACTATTATTATTATCTCTTAATTATTATAGGTCTACAACTCTACATCATAAATATATAGGTGCCTTAATTGGTCCCGTGTGAAGCTCTTCATAATTTTATTCAGAGAAATCAAGTTAGAAAGTGTCACACATAAGTTATTATTCTAAAAATCCAGCTATTCCAGCTAACACTTTACGTATCATTATTACTCACGGTCTATGTGTTAGCCTACTCTGCTAAAATTTAAAAAAACGTCATAATAGGTCTCGTCATAATAGGCCTACGTCATAATGAGGCCTGATTTTCCGGTAAATTTTTGGTTTCTGAGAAATTACACCGGGTTAAAATAATAACAATGATAAAAGACCGTAATAATAACGTAAATCATGGGGGAACAGGGGGGACTGTCCCCCCGTTTTGACTGAAGCCTATCTGTTCCCTCCAAAAAATACAAAAGGCCCCAAAAAAATCTGCCCCCCCAAAAGTTAGGTACAGATTTTCGCCTATGAACTGTTACAGTAGGCCTAGTAGTAGTAGCAGCCTAATAATAATTGATAGGATAATAGGCCTATAGCCTTGTAAGCCTAATAGTATTATTATTTAAAACATTTTAAAAGCGTGCAAAGTCACAGAGAAATGCGAATTGAATGCGCGGAATGCGTTAAATACATCAAATACATTAAATACATTAAAGCTATAGATTATTCATTTAAAAATGTTGGCTGATTATGCTGAAGAGGCGATGCTCTTGCGTCCTGCGGCTCCGTTGTTTAAGTTCGGTTGTGAGTCTGTGTGTTTGGCTCCGTGTTCGAATCCCGCTGTTAGGGTGGCCAGGATGAACTTGATCGTCTTACGATAGATGTGCTCGATGCTGACGGTGAAGCGGTCGCCCAGGGCATCCCTCACGGATACGATGAAGGGCTCCTCGATGGCCTGCAACAGCGAGATCGTTATCGTAAGCTACACATTTCTAAAGCTAAGTGCAGGGCACCAGATTATTCACGAGCACTGCGCCCTGTGAGAGAGCAGTGACGGAAAGACTAGGAAGAGGAGGAGGCAGTGCCGTTTTAAGGCCTAGGCACGCGAGGCACGTGCCTACGGCCCCGCGTAACAGAGGGGCCCCGCGGCGACCCAAAAACAAATTCATTTCTGAATTTTTCTGTATTTCTCAATTTAAAATGAAAATATCTTTTTGTGAAAGAAGAAGTTGGATTGATGAAAATAGTTTCTGATGAAAATAGTTTCTTGTGAAACTAGACGTTGGATTGATGAAAATAATGCTTGCATGAATGGATGCTGGATTGATGAATAAGAATTCTTGCTTTAAAGAAGTTGGATTGATGAAAATAATTCGTTGCTGAAGACGAACCTATATGGAATTTATTCACACTTGCAATTAATTTCCAGCGCTAAAAGCCAAGATTACCGAATAAGATGTGTTGGAGTCTTTGAATATCGATGATATTATAAGCCTAAAGAGACTTTGCTCAGAGCAAAAACCAAAGCGATTTTTATAAGAAAATGTCCTGACAATCCATGTAGCCTATAGCAAACATTTACTCATTACAATCTCACTTTAAATATTTATAACAACTCGACAATAAGAACTTTAACGTAACGGGTATGTTAAACTAAACTTTTATTTGACACTTGTATAAGATTGCTGTGTTAGCAGTTTAGTAGGCCTACTATATTAATAAATTTAACAAAATAACACATAGGCCTATTATGCACATTCAATGCATTAATGCAATACTCTCTAACTGAGACTGAGAGATTGAAAGCAGATAATCGGTTTATGTTAGGGTTAAGGTTTGTGCCTAAGGGCCTCCAAACTCCTTAAAACGGCTCATGGGAGGAGGAGGAGCAGTACAGTGTAAGAGGAGGACGAGAGGGGAAGGCGGTTGAGAAAAATGACGAGATGGAGGAGGACAAAGAGGAAGAGGATGAGAGGAAGGAGGAGGACAAGGAGGAGGACGAGAGGACGAAGGAGGAGAAGGAGGAGGAGGATGCGATAAGGAGGATGACAAGAAGAAGGAGGAGGACGAGGAGGAGGAGGAGAAGGAAGAGGACAAGGTAGGAGAGAACGGAGGCGGAGGAGGCGTAGGAGAGAGGGACACGGAACATGAAGGAGGGGCGGAGGACGAGGAGAAGGAGGAAGAGGGCGAGACAGAGGAGGACGAGAAAAAGGACAGAAGGAGAGTGAGGAGGAGGAGGAGGATTGCAGGAAGGAGGAGGAGGAGGAGGAACTCGATCAGTGTTTCTAAAAGAACCACTTCCGAACCACTTAATTGAAACTCCAGTTACGCTATGCTACGTAATGTTAGGAGGAGGAATAAGAACGAACCAATAATATGTACAAGGACAAAAGAAACATGGAAATTAAAAATACCAATTGGAAGAAGAAGAACGATTATTAAGAAGAAGGACACGAAGAGGATGAACGAAGGCAAGAACAGGATCAAGGGCGGACAAGAAGCGAAGAACAATTATTATTAAACGACGAATAATACACTGCGTAGGACTAAAAGACAATGGCAACGTTGACTGATTGTCTGAATGAATAAAAGACACGGGTTTCCTTTAATCAGTCCGCCTCGTTTCGGTTCATTTGGAGCGATGCTGCAGTCGAACACCTGAACCCAGCCACTGCATCTCCAGCATCCATCCATACATCAGCATCCCCTCCTCCTGTTCCTCTTCTCATCCCGTTGTACAGCATCCATCCCTTCTTTTCTTCCGCTTCCTCCTCCAGCTTCCATCCTCCTCTTCATTTATCTTCGTCTTTTGCTTCCAGCCGTTCTTCTCTTCCTCTTCCTGTCTTCCTCCTCTTCCTCTCTCACTTTCTTCTTCTACAGAATCCATTCTTTCTTCTTATTCTTCCTCCATCTCCTTGTGTTCCTAGATCTTCCTCTCCCTCTTCTTCCTCCTCTATCTCTCCTTCTTCATGCTCCTCATCTTCCTCCTCCTCTTCCTCCTCTTGCTCTTTTTTCTCCTTCTCCTCTTCCTCCTCTTTCTTCCTTTTCCTCCTCTTCTGCTTCCTGCTCTCCTCCTCCTGCTCTTCATCCTCCTGTTCTTCCTCAAGTTCCTCCTCCTCATTTTCCATCCTACGTACTCTCCCCCTTCCTGCTCTTCCTTCTCCTGCTCTTCCTTACTTCTATTCGGTTCTTCATCCTCCTGCTCCTCCTCCTTCTGCTCTTCCTCCTGCTCTTCCTCCTCCTGCTCTTCCTCATCCTGCTCTTCCTCCTCCTGCTCTTCCTTCTCCTGCAATGCTCCTCCTGCTCTTCCTCCTCTTCTTCTCTCCAGCTCTTCCTCTGCTCTTCCTCCTCCTGCTCTTCCTCCTCCTGCTCTTCCCACTTCTCCATCCCTACATCATTAGCCTACGTGCAAAATCATCCTCTTCCAGAACATCAAATGCTGCACTTGCTTCTAATTACTACTCAAGTCGTGTTAATCACTCCTCTCCATCCTAACTCATCAAACGCTTCATAGCTGGAGGCCTGAAGCCAATCAATTCTCCGTAGTAAGCAATTCCGTGCACGGAGCCTAATGACGAAACAGTTTCTTTCATTTTTTGCTTCTGTGAACATTATTTGGTTTAAATGACTTTAAGAAACGCACATTAGATCACATCAGAAGTCCTAACTAACGTAAATTATTGACAAAACTCCGCAAGTGAAAAACTAATTGCATAAAAACTAAACGCTAGTCTTTTACAGAGCCATTTAAAAGCCACGCGGCCATCTTGCTAATGGGCGCTATGTTGGATAATATATATATATATATATATATATATATATATATATATATATATATATATATATATATATATATATATATATATATATATATATATATATATATATATATATATATATATATATATATATATATATATATATATATATATATATATATATATTATGTACAGGGCCGTAAATCTGTTTTGAAAAGTGGGGAGGGAAAAATTCCCCTTCGGGGGAAGAAGGAATGTCCACAGGAACATTCCTGCTGGATGTTGCCCGTGAAGTCGTGGTAGTCGAAGTAAAGTATTGGAGCATAATATTATCAAACTTTGGCTTCTTAGCGGAAGGTTGCGTCATGCTTCATCCAGTAATAGGCCTAAGCGTCACTGAGCTGTTATGGGAATTGTCAAGACTATAGTCTAAAACTCTAAATTGTTAAAGAAACGTAATACATCTTTACAACAATTTAGGTTATTTGGGACAAACTAGTCTGCTGCTAGGACATCTTACTCAATTCTAATCTTATGCCCTGCAAATCTTTATTCTTTGTTCTTTAAAGACGTAGGCCTATTTATATCACCTGCACAGGCTGCACCCAAAATTGTAACGTTTTAATGGTAATCATGCAAAAGATAAGAGCGCGCCTATGTAGGCTACAAAACAACCAAATATTGAGCCGAATGATAAACTTAAGTCTGATTGTGCGCAGTATACACTATACAGGTCTCCCTCTGTCTCTGTCTGTCTCTGCCTCTGCTCTCTTTCTCTCTTTCACACACACACACACACACACACACACACACACACACACACACACACACACACACACACACACACACACACACACACACACACAGGCACGCACACACACGCTCTCTATCTGTTTGTCTTGTCTGTCTGTCTGTCTGTCTGCCTGTGTGTCTGTCTGTCTGTCTCGCTCTCCAATGGCCCGTAAAGTGTTTAAAAGTTGTGTCAGCCAACCTCAACCAAGTACAGACCGAAGGCGGATAAAATTATACATTAATTCCGATATAATGTAGAACAATATTTTTGTCATTTTGTACCACCACTGGTGGATTTTGATCCTCTGCCTATCGATGTTGTTTATGTATTTTATTTTGACTGAGCGCCTGTGAATAAGCTGGTTCCCGTGACGTAGCTTTTTTGGTCGCTAAAGAAATCTATAAATTAGGATTAGGGCCTACATTTGCGATTACAAGTATAGCCTACACTGCGACCAAAATGATTTTTTTGCGTAGAAGAAAATAAATTTACAGGAACTTAGGCATCTATAGACAGTGGCGTAACCAGAGCTTCCCAAAAATTACGCAGATTCCAACCTCTCTGACGGGAGGGGTCCGGGAAGAGGCTGTAGGCCTAATTAAGGAACTTTTTATTTGGGTGTGCATAATTGTGCATTTTGGATACCATCTTTTTGGTTAAAAGTAATAACAATTTAAATCAGTTCTTTGGGAAATTAAATAATTTCATAATTTTAATTATATCTTGCGAGGCGAAAAGCTTCCTCATTCGTGCCTGAACACCCCTTGCAATCCTATTACTATTTAGGGCCTACCAAGACCAAAAAAAAGATAATTAAGCTCATTATGCGAGACGAAGATACAACCGATTTGCCTCTAGGCTACGGGTCGGAATGTTGGCCAATGCGAAAGCAAGACAAGAAAAGAATTATTAAAGCAGAAATTAGTTTACTGCGGAAGATCGCAGGGATTTCAAGACTTCAGAAAATAAGAAACGCTGGCATTAGACAGCATATGGATCGAAACAACTCTGCTAGACAAAGTCGTTCAAAGAAGACTTCGATGGTTTCGACATAATAATTATTATAGAGCGAATGCAAGTTGACCGAAAACCACACACTGCACTACATGCAAGATTAGAAGGAAAGGACACTATAAGGCAGAACCTCTTCCCTTTCCTCCATTAGCTCCTCCTCCCTTTCCTCCATTCGCACCTCCTCCCTTTCCTCCATTCGAACCTCCTCCCTTTCCTCCATTCGCACCTCCTCCCTTTCCTCCATTTTCACCTCCTCCCTTTCCTCCATTTTCACCTCCTCCCTTTCCTCCATTTTCACCTCCTCCCTTTCCTCCATTTTCACCTCCTCCCTTTCCTCCATTCGCACCTCCTCCCTTTCCTCCATTTTCACCTCCTCCCTTTCCTCCATTTTCACCTCCTCCCTCCTCCATTCGCTCCTCCCTCCTCCATTCACTCCTCCCTTTCCTCCATTCGCACCTCCTCCCTTTCCTCCATTCGCACCTCCTCCCTTTCCTCCATTTTCACCTCCTCCCTTTCCTCCATTCCTCACCTCCTCCCTTTCCTCCATTTTCACCTCCTCCCTTTCCTCCATTTTCACCTCCTCCCTTTCCTCCATTTTCACCTCCTCCCTTTCCTCCATTTTCACCTCCTCCCTTTCCTCCATTTTCACCTCCTCCCTTTCCTCCATTCGCACCTCCTCCCTTTCCTCCATTTTCACCTCCTCCCTTTCCTCCATTTTCACCTCCTCCCTTTCCTCCATTCCGCACCTCCTCCCTTTCCTCCATTCGCACCTCCTCCCTTTCCTCCATTCGCACCTTCGCACTCCTCCCTTTCCTCCATTCGCACCTCCTCCCTTTCCTCCATTTTCACCTCCTCCCTTTCCTCCATTTTCACCTCCTCCCTTTCCTCCATTTTCACCTCCTCCCTTTCCTCCATTTTCACCTCCTCCCTTTCCTCCATTTTCATTTTCACCTCCTCCCTTTCCTCCATTTTCACCTCCTCCCTTTCCTCCATTTCACCTCCTCCCTTTCCTCCATTCGCACCTCCTCCCTTTCCTCCATTTTCACCTCCTCCCTTTCCTCCATTTTCACCTCCTCCCTTTTTCCTCCATTTTCACCTCCTCCCTTTCCTCCATTCGCACCTCCTCCCTTTCCTCCATTTCCACCTCCTCCCTTTCCTCCATTTTCACCTCCTCCCTTTCCTCCATTTTCACCTCCTCCCTTTCCTCCATTTCACCTCCTCCCTTTCCTCCATTTTCACCTCCTCCCTTTCCTCCATTCGCACCTCCTCCCTTTCCTCCATTTTCACCTCCTCCCTTTCCTCCATTTTCACCTCCTCCCTTTCCTCCATTTTCACCTCCTCCCTTTCCTCCATTTCACCTCCTCCCTTTCCTCCATTTCACCTCCTCCCTTTCCTCCATTTTCACCTCCTCCTTTTCCTCCATTTCACCTCCTCCCTTTCCTCCATTTTCACCTCCTCCTTTCCTCCATTTTCACCTCCTCCTTTTCCTCCCTCCTCCCTTTCCTCCATTTTCACCTCCTCCCTTTCCTCCATTTTCACCTCCTCCCTTTCCTCCCTTTCCTCTCCTCCTTTCCTCCATTTTCACCTCCTCCCTTTCCTCCATTCTTTCCTCCATTTTTCACCTCCTCCCTTTCCTCCATTTCACCTCCTCCCTCCTCCATTTTCACCTCCTCCCTTTCCTCCATTTTCACCTCCTCCTCCTCCATTTTCACCTCCTCCCTTTCCTCCATTTTCACCTCCTCCCTTTCCTCCTTTCACCTCCTCCCTTTCCTCCATTCGCACCTCCTCCCTTTCCTCCATTCGCACCTCCTCCCTTTCCTCCATTTTCACCTCCTCCCTTTCCTCCATTTCACCTCCTCCCTTTCCTCCATTTCACCTCCTCCCTTTCCTCCATTTTCACCTCCTCCCTTCCCTCCTCCTTTCGCACCTCCTCCCTTTCCTCCATTCGCACCTCCTCCCTTTCCTCCATTCGCACCTCCTCCCTTTCCTCCATTCGCACCTCCTCCCTTTCCTCCATTTCGCTCTCTTCCTCCTTTCCCTCCATTTCGCTCTCTTCCTCCCTTTCCTCCGTTTCGCTCTCTTCCTCCCTTTCCTCCAATTCGCTCTCTTCCTCCCTTTCCTCCATTTCCTCTCTCTTCTTCCCTTTCTTCCATTTCGCTCTCTTTCTCCTTAACCTCCCATTTTGCTCTCTTCCTCCTTTACCTCCATTTCGCTCTCTTCTTCCCTTTCCTCCATTTCGCTCTCTTCCTCCTTTTCCCTCCATTTCGCTCTCTTCCTCCCTTTCCTCCGTTTCGCTCTCTTCCTCCCTTTCCTCCATTTCGCTCTCTTCCTCCCTTTCCTCTCATTTCGCTCTCTTCCTCCTTCCTCCATTTCGCTCTCTTCCTCCCTTTCCTCCATTCGCTCTCTTCCTCCTTACCCTCCATTTCGCTCTCTTCCTCCCTTTCCTCTATTTCGCTCTCTTCCTCCCTTTCCTCCATTTCGCTCCCTTCCTCCTTTCCTCCAATTCGCTCTCTTCCTCCCTTTCCTCCATTTCGCTCTCTTCTTCCCTTTCCTCCGTTTCGCTCTCTTCCTCCCTTTCCCCTCCATTTCTCTCTCTTCCTCCCTTTCCTCCGTTTCGATCTCTTCCTCCCTTTCCTCCGTTTCGCTCTCTTCCTCCCTTTCTTCCATTTCGCTCTCTTTCTCCTTAACCTCCATTTTGCTCTTCTTCCTCCTTTACCTCCATTTCGCTCTCTTCCTTCTTGCCCTCCATTTTGCTCTCTTCCTCCCTTTCCTCCCGCTCCTCTTTCGCTCTTCCCTTTCCTCCATTTCGCTCTCTTCCTCCCTTTCCTCCATTTCGCTCTCTTCCTCCTTTCTCTCCATTTCGCTCTCTTCCTCCTTTTCCTCCATTTCGCTCTCTTCCTCCCTTTCCTCCATTTCTCGCTCTCTTCCTCCCTTTCTTCCATTTCGCTCTCTTCCTCCTTTTCCTCCATTTCGCTCTCTTCCTCCCTTTCCTCCATTTCGCTCTCTTCCTCCCTTTCCTCCATTTCGCTCTCTTCCTCCCTTTCCTCCGTTTCGCTCTCTTCCTCCCTTTCACTCCAATTCGCTCTCTTCCTCCCTTTCCTCCATTTCGCTCTCTTCTTCCCTTTCCTCCATTTCGCTCTCTTCCACCTTGCCCTCCATTTCTCTCTCTTCCTCCCTTTCTTCCGTTTCGCTCTCTTCCTCCCTTTCCTCCAATTCGCTCTCTTCCTCCCTTTCTTCCATTTCGCTCTCTTTCTCCTTACCCTCCATTTTGCTCTCTTCCTCCTTTACCTCCATTTCGCTCTCTTCCTTCTTGCCCTCCATTTTGCTCTCTTCCTCCCTTTCCTTTGTTTCGCTCTCTTCCTCCCTTTCCTCCATTTCGCTCTCTTCTTCCCTTTCCTCCATTTCGCTCTCTTCCTCCCTTGCCCTCCATTTCGCTCTCTTCCTCCTTGCCCTCCATTTCGCTCTCCTCCCTTTCTTCCGTTTCGCTCTCTCTTCCTCCCTTTCCTCCATTTCGCTCTCTTCTTCCCTTTCCTCCATTTTGCTCTCTTCCTCCCTTTCCTCCATTTCGCTCTCTTCCTCCCTTTCCTCCATTTGCTCTCTTCCTCCCTTTTCTTTATTTGCTCTCTTTCTCCATACCCTCCACTTGCTCTCTTCCTCCCTTTCCTCCATTTCTGCTCTCTTCCTCCCTTCCACCCATTCGCACTCTCTTCCTGCCTCTCCTCCATTCGCTCTCTTCCTCCCTACCCCTATTTCGCTCTCTTCTTCCCGTTCCTCCATTGCGCTCTCTTCCTCCCTTTCCTCCATTCTCTCTATTCGAGTCCGACCTCAGATAGCTGCTGCTCGACGATTGTCGTAATAGTTTCGCCAGTGGCTATAGATATAATGCTGTTTATAAATTTTTCTGATGCACATACCGTGGTGTTTAGGTTATGGCAAATTGCTTAATTTGTTTATAAATATGAAATGCAGTCTCAGAAGTGAGAGTAGTGTGAACTTGTACTTACCATCACACTTTGCAGCTGGTGACTTAAAAACGACAGCTTTATTTATCAATTTTATTTAGATCTATTTAAAATTTACTTATAATCCTGAGATCTGTATTAAACTCGAATGGGGTCTCCAGATTAACTGAAAACTCTGAAAAGCCCACACACGGAATACTATGCATTTACGTAAATCTATCTACATGTATATATAATTATATATTATATACATATATATATATGCTAGTTCCTAGTATGTAGGTGTGTAGTATCAGCCCTAGGTGTGTGTGCACAGCGGTTGGCAAGCATTTCATTTGCCCGTGGCCTGGTGTGGTGTGTGCAGGCAGGGTTATCTTGCCAGGGTATAAAACCAGTGTGTTTTGCGGAGCTGAGTTAGCGACCGGTTAAATATACGAGTGTGGCTGCTGCTGTCCAGAAGCATACAGATGCGGAGAGGTGTGTCTGCACTCCTTACCCCGGTTGTCCACCAGTTGTAGCGTCTCTATTGTCCGATGTTCTAGACTTAACGCTACCTAATACAACTCAACACTGTGCATAGAACGTTACCTTTATTAATCATAATACACTAAGCTACAGATTACACAATGCTAGGTGAGCAGCAGCCACACTCGTATATTTAACCGGTCGCTAACTCAGCTCCGCAAAACACTGGTTTTATACCCCGGCAAGATAACCCCTTGCCTGCACACACCACTCAGGCTACCAACTCTGCTTGCCAACCGCTGTCACTGCACACCACACTAGGCTGATACTACACACCTACATACTACACTACATATATATACATACACTCTCTGTCGCTATTTCTGTCTGTCTGTCTGTCTGTCTGTCTCTCTCTCTCACACACACACACACACACACACACACACATAATATGATCACAGCTGTAGGAATTTGCTGCCCGTCTCTAATTTCTATATCCGACGACGCTCCGCAAGATAATAATTATATTGCTAATGTCACTTCAAAACTCCTCGCCCTTTGAATTTACCGTGGACCATAATCTATCTTTCGACACCCAACTTTACATGTGGTAGCTTTCACTCAGGCACAGAGATGAGGTTTCCGCGCCATGATTCCTCTCACCCTGAAAGTTCACACTCTGAATATATATATATATATATATATATATATATATATATATATATATATATATATATATACATATATATATATATCACAGCTTGTCTTCGAACACACTCTGCTCTGTACGTCTTGTAGGGTGATGCGTTGGGCTTGACCGCTTGTCACAACATAAGTTCTGCCAGCTCTGAATTAAGAAGGAAATCTATCTTCAGCAGCCACATTCACACATTCACACCTGTTATAGCTTTCAAGCCGAAAGAGTAAGATTTCCTGCATTATCTATGTTCCCGCAGTAAATTATCCTACTAGACGTGCACTGTTGGCAGTCGTCGATCTTGGTTGGTGACCCTAATATAAATTTATTAAATTTATGGCACAGCTTAGACGAATTTGTGGGTAGGGAATTCCTTCACGTTCCCTCCCCAGGCTTAAAAGTGGGGAGGGAATTCCCTCCTTACCCTCCCCGGGATTTACGGCTCTGTAATATGCTTTTATTAATTAACACTGACAAGTACGCAGTAAGATTACACGATAAAGTAGTGACACATGATAACAAGTTTAACAGGAGTCAAATTTAACTCATGCCTGCCCGTATGTCTGTTTGTCTGTCCGTCTGTCTGTCTGTCTGTCTATCTGCGCAGGTGCGCGTGGCATCAGGTGATAATGATCGGCGGCGTGCTTCCTTTCATCCTCTGCCTAATCATCCGAACAGGTAATTAATTATTATAGACACACAATGGACATCGAATCGCAACTCGCATAATTAAATTGAAGACCAAAGGAAGCGGCCCCTACATAAAAAGCTTTCCGTCACAATACAATACGATTGTAATCGTACATTTGTATAGCGCCAGCTCAAGGGAAAGTCAACAGAGCCCCGAGCACCCACTGCACCACCGCCTATAAATGGTGCACCCGGCCGCGCATCTCAAGACAACATCCGAGAAGAATGGTTCTTACAGTTTCCGTTAGAGTCCTAAAATAGGATGTAGGCTACTTAGTCCTGACCTAGAATTTTGGACGTAGCTAATTTCTAATGGCGATCACACCGGGCGTATAATTTATATAACATAACAGCTAGAATACACCAACAAAAGTTGTATACGAGTCTATACGACCAGAAACAATATAGGCTAGTAGGCCTACTAATGCATAAACAAACAGAAATGATACGAAATAATATCTTATTAGCCTTAATTAGTAGTGCTTGGCGCGTATACGTCCGACGATAAACAAATGGACGTATGCAACTGACCATTGAAACTTTACTTAGCCTACGCCTAGCCCGAAAAATTTAGACGTTATGGATTTATTAAAAACGTTAAAACGGCCATTTGGGCGTTAACGGAAACATTGGTTCTCAACCCTTCTGATGCAAGCAGAGGCTACTGGATGAAATACTTATTGATACACTCGATCACTTAGGGTTGTGAAACTGTCTACTGGTTAGCATGCTGGACTGTCAACGGAGAGGTCGGAGGTTCAAATCCCCTGCACGACAGAAATTTGTATCGAGATCTCTCCTCAACCTGTGCCCCTAGCCTACTCAGTTGTGATGAGTACATTGACCGTACACTGTCGGGGCAAGTGCAGACGGCGAGGGAGAGGACTGGCCATCCGCCTTCATATGCCGAGGCTAAGAGAGTGAAACTGCTGACACTTCATAGTTCTTAGTCTCGGCATATGAGGGCGGATGGCCAGCTTAACTGACTGGCTCCACACGAAAGCGCATCAGGAAGAAATCACCGGCGCTTTATCAGATCAAGTCCGCAATAGCCAGGATGCTCTGTCCGTTCCGGTGCCAGGTCAGAATCCTGGGAGGTCAAGTCGACGATAAATACAAAACAATCACGATAGGCTATGAATCGCAGCGAGTGATACAGTTAATTGCAATAGAATTCAATATAGAGTCTATATCGTGCATACAGATCAATATACAGGACTGTGATCTCACTTCAAAGACGCTTGCAGTTAATAAAAATTAATGTTTGGCTTTTCATCTTGGAACAACAAACGATGCAGATCAGATTAGCAATAAATTTCTGAGTACATATCAATAAATATTCACGAAGGGATCTATGTCTAATTTCGCGAAAGAGTAATCACAAATCGGACGCTGGGAGTAGGCTACTATAGTGCATACTGTGATTACTGTCCCTATTTTGTGTCATCATTACTTTCTGCCCACTGAACACGATGCTACCTGCGTAGAGGTTAGCAAGTCCAATTATCGTGGGTGAAAGCACGCTAATTGGTCAAAGATTAGCCTACCTTTTATTGAATTGACATCAACACGAGATTAGAATTCTGCAGGTGAAGAAATTGCTCGCTTCAATGTGTTACTCCTTAGATTAATCTATTCTATGCGATTGAGTTCACAGATGACGATAAAAATAATGCAACGCATACATATGTGATGCTGTACAATTATAAGCTGCACAATAAGCTGTGATGTAAGCCGTACAATACAATGTCATGTAAGCTGTACAATGAGCTCTGCAATAAGATGAGCAATCAAACACAATAGTCCTTTGTGCTTGTAATAAAGGGGCATTCAGCTTAAATTTCGATAGGCCTACTTTACAATAATATATACATTATAAGAGCGTGATTTAAGGGCAGGGTCCGATTTGCCGGGGGGGTCAGGGGGGGTTGGACCCCCTTGCTTCTTCTTATTGACCCCTTGCTTCACTTTGGCCGACCCCCGAGGGGGTCGGCTTGACCCCCTCACTTTCATTACCTACAGTCCTACACCAAATGACTCCATTATGACCAATCGGCCTGACCCAGATTCTACCTCCCTCTCTCTCTCTCTCTCTCTGAAAACCCACGCATCGATATATATATATGGTCACCTTTGTCTTTAATGTTACTGTAGGCTAGTAATGTTTCTTCTGTCTACTCGACCACTCTCCTCCTTTTCCTCTGTCTCTCTGTCCTGCAGTTTGATATATGTGTGTCGCATCAAAGCACCATCTGCTTTTGGTTCAGGAGCCTAAGGAAGACGAAAGTTATCTTTCAACAAGATTGCTATACCCGGTACAGTTTTCAGGCCCAATGGATCAGGTTCCATTAGTATGCTTCAGGCGAGGAGACCGGGTGTAAAAGCCGGAGTCCACGCTTCAAGCCTTCCTAACCTTAATCCTAACCAATGGCTCTTGGTAGACGCCCTGCTGACCCTCCCCTTCCCCTGAGGCCAGAACCGCTGAGTCATAAGTCGTGGAATATCAGTCTGTACCACAATATCATCATGGTCTGTACGTTGTCTATTCGAAATTCCAGTTTGATTTGTATTTGTTGTTTATAAAACTGTCTGCGCATCGCTTGCCTTTATCGAAAATTAAGCAACATAAACTGAACGGAGCTAGATTTAAGAAATTCTCGGAGAAACGAGCATCAGCTGCAACAAGTTCCATGGAGTTTAATGGCAGTTATTTTAATGGCACTGATTGCTCAGCAATTTAAGATGAACAAGATATTGAATCCAATTATGCCACAGCAGTGTCATCAGCCAGAGTGAAGTAGCTCTTCTATTAATTTTGCTGAAGTTCTCAAAGACTTTGCAGCCTTTGCAGGTATCAAGGATAGAAAAGTTTTGAGTCTGGTAAGAGCCACATATTCATATCATCGAATAATATTCAATATATAGCGTTTGACTAACTCTGTGTTTCGGTAAAATTCGAAATTTGTATTGTGAGCGCTTAATTACCGTTATTCGCCACGGGTGCCAAAATACCTACCTAGCCACGCCACTGATCGAATCACTTGCATTGGAACTGTCTCAGACAACTGACAAGTGATAATGACTAATTATAAGCTAGTGTTTCCCAACCTGAGTTTCGCGGCACCAAAGGGCCCCGTGAACCTGCTCAAGGTTGGATGTCAGAAAGGTAGAACCATAGGCTAGCATTTATGCAGCTTTTTATGTGAAAAGTTTAAAATTTATCGCTACTAACATAAGCCTATAATTATAAATTTTTAAACTGAAAGTAGTGTAGAAAGAATCGCAACCCGCATGTTGAATTCAAAAAACGTTTTTCATCAGTAAAATAAAGAACTCACTTGAAGAAAAATACTTGAAATTAAGGTAAAAGGTGCCGCTGATCTGCCGTTAGTAAGGGTGCCATCATTGCCGGCGCCAGGATTTCAGGTTTTGGGGCTAAAGCTCCAAAAACCTTCGTTTTTGTCCCCTCCTCCCTGTGATTAGCAGTAATTTTCCCACTTTTTTGGGGGGGTTGAGCCGCAGTTAAGGGGCTTAGCCCCCTAGCCGCCTCTGGTGCCATGCTCTGAAAGAGGTGGGGAATCACTGCCCTAATTACTCTTTCAGTAGGCTACTTCATAAAATGTATCTTACTCTTCCTGTTACGTTGGCCACTGCAGTACGGCGTCCTATTATAATTATGGCGCCCCGTTCGAGCCATCTGGTAATTGTGGCCTACTGGAGAAGAACTTTGAGCAGATTGTAAATAATAACAAATTACTTGCGATCCAACATCATAAATGAACGCCAATTTCAAACAGTATCATAGTATATACTAGTTGTCTATAGTAACTACAAAATTAATATTGCACATAATGCCATTATTTCAAATATATAGGCTACTAGCCTATCACTTAAAGTTAATTACCATTTTTACTCTGGAACGTGGCGGAACAACCCTTGCCCCCACATAAGCAATCCGGGCTCCGCCACTCTTTCCGACCCCCCTGCTTCTTTTTTGACAAATCGGACCCTGTTTAAGGGATATCAGTTTCCTGCACTTTTTGGACTTGGAAGTACCCTATAGATAGGCCTACAGTACTTCGTCTATTCGAGTTAGCTAAATTGGTAAGAGACTGTGTCCCACGCGCCTGTGCTATAGTCTATAGCCTAGAGAGGACCGCGGTTCGCTTCCCGAAGGTGATGGCTTATTTCAGAGATTTAAATCTCGGGCTAGTAGGGTCCATGCACCTAAATGGCGTTTAGTCCATTCAAACGGCAGCTATATCAATTTGCAATCACAATAACTGTGCGACGTTTTCATACCGTAAATAATAAGCAATGTCTTTTTTAGTACGAGCTTCGCTTTCTCGATGACATTTTATAGCCTACTATTAATGAAACGAAAGGCTAATTATTACGCGGAAAGGGTGAGGACTGAGAAGGATATAAGTACCACAGTTACAACCCTGATATTGGCTGATAATGACTTTTCCTTCCATAGAAGTCGCTTTGCATTGTACAGTATAGGCCTCTGCTCTCTTAGGCTTATAGGCCCAGCTTGAGCGCAGCTGGAGTTCAGATGGAAAACGATTCCGTGTATTGTTTTTGCTGGAGCAGGTGTTGCGATGGAAGTACACCTCTCCAATCATCATTTACAGACCACAAGCAATTCCGCGATCAAGAGACGATTACCAACTTCTGTCATCTCCGAATCGAAAGGCCTGCATCATGCCGATTATAAATATGTACCTAGCGGTCATCGCTAATCATAGGTCACTTAGACACGCCTGTTGGTCAGCTGGGCTAATCAGTGGTCAGGGACGTAACTATCCAGGTGAGCGATGGAATCAAGAGAAGGGACTTTCTGTTTACTGATGCCCCCAAATAAATCAAACTTGCCATAGCTTCACTATAGGCTCCCATTACCGGCATTCGCCATGTTCAAGGCTTAAAGCCAGTTTCCCCAGCGAAAAGTCCTAGTTACGCCACTGCTAATCAGTGGTCATTCACCTGCTCTTCAGGTGAGCGATCAACGCAAGAGAAGAGGACGTTTCTGTTTACGTTCCATTTTCTTAGCAATCCAAGCTAAAGAATGAGGGCAATGACCGCATGATGTCTGTGGGAAGAGCAGACAGCGAGGGCGAGGACCGGCCATCAACCTCATATGCCGGGGCTAAAAAAAGTGAAGTCGTTGACACTTCACGCCCATAGCTTCATGCCATTGCTTCATGCCATGGCTTCATGTCTATGGTCCACCGTCCATAGCTTCATGCCATGGCTTCATGTCATTGCTTCATGCCATGGCTTCATGTCTATGGCTTCATGCCATGGCTTCATGTCTATGGCTTCATGTCCATGGCTATCTATATAGCCGAGTTTTATATAATTCTTTATATTGCATCATCAAGCATAGCATTACTATAACTGACGGTATACTAACCTCAGCTTAACTGTTACCCTAACTTACCTACTTATCTTATCTAGCTTGGCATTACCTGAACTAACCTTCCCTTGCCCGCTGCCTCCATTCATCCTATATATAGGCTCATCCTTCCTTTCTTTACGCCACCTTTCCTTATATATTACCCTATCTTACCATGTCTTAACATGCATACTTTACCATACCTTAACATGGGCCTCTGATTGGTGTGCACTGCGAAAGGCGCTATATGAATTCATAGATACAATACAAATTACAATACAATGTGTACCATACCATACCATACCATACCTTCCTTTACCATATCTTACCATACCTTACCATTACCTATCTTACCATTGCCTACCTTACCCTTCTTTACCATATATACCTTACCGACTCGGCATATATATAGTTCCGATATAGTTGCTCGTGTATAATACCCAGAAGATGATCTGGCTGAAGTTTTCGAATCGTCGGTGGGACTTCCCGGTCGTCAGCAGCATCTCGATGAGATACTCTGGGTCGTCCATGTTGGCGATCGCTTCGTCGAGGGCGTTCATGACGAGCAGGGCGTGGTTCTCCAGAGCCCTGCTCGATCCGAGATCCGCCTTGTCCACCGATCGGAACTGCTCGAACATCGCCTTCACATCCGCTCGAGTCTCGAACATTCTAATAATAATAATAGGCGGCATATATATATATATATATATATATATATATATATATATATATACATACATACATACATACATACATTATATATACATACATATATATATACAAATATACATATATATATATACATAAATGACATACATTACATACATACATTATATATACATACATATATATATACATACATATATACATATATTATAGGATGTGTGCGTATATATGATTGTATGTATGTAAGTATGTATAATATTATATATCTATATATACATACGCTATCTAAGTCTGCAAACGGAGGGGAATTACACACAGACCGTCTCAGCGGAGGAGGATCCAACCCGTACTTTCCACGTTTAATACAAAGCGAGCGCTCAACAATCTCGTCAATTAAATTAATCGCCTATATCGTGTCTCCAACTTTATATAGCATCTGTTGACATCGTTTTAAAGGTGTCTAAATAAATCGTCTCAGGGGAGGAGGATCGAACCCGTACAAATATCGTAACAAGGCGAGCGCTAGGCTATAGGCAATCCACAGACGTATATTGCACAATATACGTCTATTAGCCAATACTCTCTCTGCTGTCTCTCTCTGTCTATGTCTCTGTCTCTGTCTCTGTCTCTCTCTGTCTCTGTCCTGACTAACTCTGTCTCTGTCTCTCTGTCTCTCTCTGTCTGTCTCTGTCTCTGTCTCTATCTATGTCTCTGTCTCTGTATCTATCTGTCTCTATATATATATCTGTCTCTGTCTCTGTCTCTCTCTGTCTCTCTCTGTCTCTCTCTGTCTGTCTGTCTGTCTGTCTCTCTGTCTCTCTCTCACTCTGTCTCTCTCTCTGTCTCTTTCTCTCTCTGTCTCTGTCTCTGTCTGTCTCTCTCATCTCTCTCTCAGTCTCTCATCTCTCTGTCTCTCTCTGTCTCTGTCTCTGTCTCTGTCTCTCTCTCTCTCTCTCTCTCTGTCTCTCTCTCTCTCTGTGGTCTCTCTCTCTCTCTCTCTCTCTCTCTCTCTCTAATATATATATATATATATATATATATATATATATATATATGTCTATTCGACGTCTATTTGAATTAAAGCTGTCTAAAGATGTAATGTAATTATAGCAATTTATATAGCGCCGCTCACAGCCGTGGCCATTCTGCCTCTGTCTCTAACCAAACCGGCTACCGTGTGGCATGGGTTTCGTATCCTACGTCCCAGAGGTCTATCGTAAGAGCAATGAGTCTTACTTGAGGAACATGGCGATGCCCGTGTGCGTGATGTTGCGATTGATCGTCTTCCAGGTCTTCGTGATGCTGAAGACCTCTCTCTCCGTCAGTGGGACCTTGATGGAGTTCTTGAGGTCCAGCGAAGAGATGCTTCCGTTCCTCGCCCACTTCTGAGAGTTCGTTCCGTTGGCGAAGGTGCTTCCGCCGTTCAGTGGGAAGACCTGCATGGAGGCCAGGCACCCCATCGACACACCCATGGAGCGGATGGAAGGGAAGGGTCGAAGGAAGGTCAGGTCGTGGACGAACTGTCGGACCGAGGATGGATAATGGATATGACGGATGGATATATATGGATAGGTGGAAGGACGGACGGATGGAAGAGCCGATAGATGAATGGAAGAGCAGATGGGTGGATGGAAGAGCAGATGGATGGAAGAACCGATGAATTGATGGAAGAGCTGTTGATGGGAGGAAAAGCAGCTGGATGGATATATGGAAGAACAAATTTTTGGATGGAAGAGCAGGCAGTTGGATTGATGGAATAGCAGATGGATGGAATGAAAGACAGATAACCTGCAGGTTCCTTATACGCCAATGATCTCACTGTCTTCGTCAAAGAGATGAGTGTTGTTTTCTTATGTATCGCTACTGGTTCACCGCTCACTCGAAAGCATTCCACAGTCACCTCTTTTTGCTGCGTTTCACTTACAGCCTTCGTTGCAAACCGTAGGAAGATGGAGCTCGCCTTCTCGGTTGCTGAAGCTGATTCGAATGTCGACTGTGCTGCTGCTGCTGCTGCTGCTGCAGTTGTTTCCACGGACGCTAATGTACCACGTGTTGAGGAGCATCCATGCATGCATTGCGACTCTCTCATACAGAAACAAAGCAGGAAATCACACACAAACACATACACAAACACACTCACTCACACACAGACATGCACACACACACACACACACACACACACACACATATGCAGCGACGCGAGCAGGTGCTACTTCGGTAGCGTGTTACGCCCTATGAGAGTGTGTCGAAGTGCATCCCGATTATGATTGATAATAATAAGATTTTTTACATTAGACTAAGCGTATACGAGTAAAATTACCTCCACTGGAGTGGCGCCCATTACCTTCGATGGAGTGGCACCCATTGAAACGGGGCAGCGGTGGTGTAAGATAAGAAGAGCCGTCTTTATAGATAACAAGAAGCAGTCATGCGCTGACTTCAATATTCTCGGCCTCGGCATAATTATGAGGACGGGTGTCCAGTCCTATCCCTCGCCATCGGTGAGCTTCCCACCAACAGTGTACGGTCAGTGCCCCCATCTCAGCTGAGTTCTATTGTATTGTATTGTATCTATCAATTTATATATCGCCTCTCGCAGTGCACACCAATCAGAGGCGCTCAAGTTGGCTAGAGGGCTCTGTTGGGAGCAGAAATCTCAACAACAAAATCTCTGTCTTGGGGGAGATTTGAACCCGACCTTAAATTAGCGGCGTCCTTCCAAACGGGCACCTGTGGGGACAGACCATGCGCCGATAAAATTACTTTAAAAATCATCAGCGCTGTAAATACGGTTTCCATGGTAGCAGGCCCCACGTGATCTGTTAACCATGATGCTTCAACGATTTTGCATGGTTTCTTCGTTTCCTATACAAGGTCAGAGGTAGGCCTATGTTATCTTAAAGGTGCGACGTGTAGGCTAAATGTTCGATATAAATATGCATGCATACATGCACATACATATAATATTATGCCTGCAACTAGTACATATTAGGCCCTATGTATGCGCGTGTCGAAGCATTTATTATAGCACCTGAGATGAACTGCTTAAGTTAAGAGGGCTTCATTATATCTGGTTCTCCAACGTGCATTTGGTTAAATCTAGCGACAGTTTCAGATATTAAGAGAAGCAGACGACAAGCCCTGCGTTCGGCGGTAACCAAGCAACGTCACGCTAAGACGCTGATTAGTCGGTCGTTGGAAGGGTGCGTTTTCTGAAGTCCTCTCTGGTCAGTCGCCTAATGACTAAAAAACGCACCCTAGAGAAGCGAAAATGTAAATATAAACGTTTTATGTAGCTACCGTATGAACTGTCGACCCTGCTCATTTTTTAGAAGCGGAGTTTTTGGAGGAAAGAAAACGTATTTTCACCAGACGATAGACCTAGTTGCTTTTACAGTAATGAATAAAAAATATATTTCTATCTATAGGCCTAATGGGAAATTTTAAAAAATCATTTGCTTGGAAGAAAACAAGCATATGATGCTATCTATGTTCGCACGTGCGAATGTATTTGATTGTTTTAGTGACGCCTATTGAAAGAACGCTAGTTGGCGCTCTTAGCCCACCGCAACGAACTATTGTAGCCTACTATAGTTCAAACACAGCGCTAATCTCTGGCTGTTTAAAGGGTCTGAGGTTGTCGAGCCTATACGTTTCATTTCTAGAGTCAACATACGAGAGGGTGATTAATATATGACTGTAATGAGATTATGATGTCGCACCTACAGTGGCGACGCCAGGGGGGATAGGGGGATTCACAGGTAGGAGGGGACAAAAGGGAAGGGCTTGGAGCTTTAGCCCCCCAAACCTGAAATCCTGGCGCCTCCACTGCGCACCTCCCAACTGCCCAAGTTCACAGGTAATTAACGCTGACAATATGGTCTATTTCTATCATATCAGGCAAGGTATATATATAGGTACATACGGCAGCGAGACATGGACAATGACCAAGAAAATGAGAAAAAAGATTAACGCATGCGAATGTGAATATGGAGGAAGATGCAGAGAATATCATGGATAGAGAAAAGGACCAACGATTGGATTGCGCATGAGTATCGGAATTGAGAAGGAAGAGACACTACAACAAACAGTGCTAAGAGCAAAGCTGAGGTTCTTTGGTCATGTCATGCGATCAGATGGATTGGAAAAGGAAATGATGTTAGCATATGGAGAGGGAAGGAGAAAACAAGGACGACTAAGGAAAAAGTGGATGGACGAGATACAGGAAACAACTGGAATGAATTTGGCAGAACTGAGAGATGCAACGGTGGACAGAAAGAAATGGAGAGGCTTGATCATGACGGTCGCTAGAGTTCAAGGAACTGACAGCACAAGGTAACAAGGTAAGGTAAGTAAAAGTAAAGTGCAAGGTAAGGTAAGTAAAATGGAAGGTAAGGATAATAAAAGTGCAAGGTTAGGAAAGTGAAAGAAAAGTGCAAGGTAAAGCAGTTGCTGTTGATTCAAACCACATCTGGGAGAATTCCAAGACTCGCCCTTAGAATCTGATGAATACGATCTTTCTTTTCAGACTCCACATTCTTCGAACGAGTGCATTAAAACAGTCGACCATTTCGCATAAAACGAAACGAGCAAATCGCTCGGTAAAACATGCAGTGCAGGCCGTCAACGAAATTTTCAAATCTAACAAAACAACTTCTATTTCTTAAATACTGAATTCACAATTTCACATTCTAGTTTCGTCAACAGCAATAACAGATCAACAGTGACTTCCAACAGCAAGAGACTTCCGACAGCGAGACTTCCGACAGTGAGGCACAGACAGTCAGAAAGACAGACAGAGTCGCGTCCAAATATCACCAGCGAAACAGAAAGAAGCACTTCTGACAAAATTTGACTAAATTGCATCGTCGTTTGTGCTCTTGGTTGAAACAGACACAGACGCGCTCGTTCTGTGTTTCCGTGTACAGTATAAGCCGAAAAGCTCCACGGCTTCAAATTGAAATGATTCGCTCCTCCTTTCTACATCTTTCGTGTCTTTTAAGTCACGGACTGGACGTAGTCTTAGGACGTTGGATCCTTCGGCCTGCGACTATTGTCCGTCGTCGCTTTGTCTGAAGGAACATCAGTGACTTGGTCGGTAGACGCGAGAAAACTGGACACCATCTTCAACGTTTCAACACCGCTTAGCAGTTGTCTGGAAGAGAGTAACAGAAAAACAACAAATAATTAATTATAATTATTAATTAGTAACTTTTGTCTAATGCACAAGGCATCAGCCGATGGCGCACCAAAGCCAAGCGGTAGGTTTGGGGAGTGGTTTAGGTGAATGGCAACGCTCTGGTACGAAAAGCAGATCAACATGGACGTGGGATCCATTCCCGTTACCTTCCCACAGGTTCACTCAGCCTTCCATTCGCTAGGTGGCGTTGGCAAAGTGAGCAGTAGGACAGATGGGCGCATTGCATGGCTGCGTTACAGTTAAATTCCTGTAATAACTTGGAATGATCCGTTCATACTATGACTTTATAATGCAGTAATGAAGTCAACATCTACAAGATCAGCCCATTGAGGCAGAAAGGGGCAGACATCCTATGGTGGATGAGCAATCTGAAACAGATCAGTTTTAATTTTTCAAGCCATCAATCAATCAATCAATCAGTCAAGCAATCAATCAATTTGTTTTATTCCATAGAATGTAACATAGTAACAGAGCGATACGACGAAATGCATTAATCAAGTTAATAATAAAACGGCACATGTCAAATTAGCACACAAGAGGTTACTCCAATATAAACAGCACCGGTCCTACAGAAGCTCATTCTAATAACGATAACAAAAATCATTACTACCACTTCCACCACCCCAACCACCAGCACGACCACCACCACAACCATGTCCACCACCACAACCTCCACCACCACCATCTCAATACGTAAACAAAAACAAGTGGAACCTGATGAGAGAAGAATCGTTAACACTTTAACGACGAGCGTGTACTAAAAGTGACTGGTAAGCCAATGCAGCTCGTTGTTAAAGTGTTAAACGTACTTAAGAAGCTGTTCGGCGTTCGTCGCAGCTGCGTTGATCTGCTGTGAAGCATTCAGAGATTTCTCTCGCAGTGGATTGCTGTTCGAACTCCTCAGCAGATCGTTCTCAGCGGCCAGTGAACTTGTACGACTCTGTATTCAAACAAGACACAATATCATGAATTGTAATCGTTATCGAACATTTATATATATATATATTCATTTATTTATATATATACATGTACATATATATATATATATAAATCACTCAAGTCTTTTTACTTTTGCTGTGGCTGGGCTGGGAGCGCCCTGAGTAGATTTCTTGAATGGGCGCTATATAAAGTTTCAGAATGAATGAATGAACACAGCTCTAGAGCCATTCAAGAGAAAAAATCAGGTTCTCTCTGCGCTAGCCCACATAACGTTAAATGACTTTAAGAACTAGAATAACATTAGTTAGCAAAACAATCAACAGTAAAATAGTAACCTAGAAGAGTCACCGGTGGCCCCACGTGCAATCCAACCAGATGATTCCCATAAACAGCCGAGTCTCAGGACAATGCATTAAAATATGGCATTTCCAGCATTAACTGCTCTTTGCAGAAACTGAATAAGAATATCAACAGTGTTTACCAATCCACAGATTACTACACAAAAGTGGGTTGTGGGTCCCAAAGTGGGTTGCTGGTCATGAAGTTGCAACCCTAAAGTGGGTTATGAGAATGTCAACCACAAGTGGGCCAAGGCATCGATTGGTAGTCGCTTTTCAAGTGAAATCTTCGCTGAGAATCAAAATCCTTTGGAGAAGTGCAATTGAAAGATGTACAATGATTCCTACAATGACATACATGTTTTCACACTTAGTTTTTACACAATACAACTGTGTTTGATATTGCCCTCCTTCGAAATTTCATACAGAAAAACTCTCTACCTGCAGTGTCTTCATTTCTTGCTTCAACTTGACTATGACGTTTTCAGCATTAACGGCTCTTTGCTGAAAATGAAATAAAAACCAACATCTGTTTAGATGGGAAATCAAACAATGTGGATTCCTTAATCATTCACCTGCATTCATCAAGAACCATAATTGAGATCTGTTGTTACTCATTTGCTACAGGTATCCTACAATAGCAGTGCTGCTAATGATACCAGTAATTATTACTACTATTACTATAATTATTATTATTTTTACTACTATTATAATTATAATTATTATTATTATAAAACATTTTAACACACTCAAGGTCACACACAGAAAAGGAAAACGGAGGATAATGATGGACAGATACAGCACACTGAAGGAGTAACAACATTGTGAAGAGTGAAGCCATTTAACAAGTGAACAAGCAAAAGCTAGAGAACTTAAACAAGGACTTGAACCACCAACTGTTAAGGAATAAAAATAGTAAATTATGTGATAACAGTTAGAAGAATATAGCTCACTAATGTTGTCTGAAGATTCGCTTCAACCTGCTGTACCATATTCTCTAGAGCGGCTGTTTCGTCGGCTTCGTGCTTGCGCAAGTTCTCTACATCTTTCATTAATTCTGCAGCCCTGAAGAACAAAACACAGAGAAAACCAGCAGATAAGTTGACCGCGCAAACTGCCATTAGGATAACATAATCTTCCAGTTACGATTTTACTTTCTTCTAACCAAATAATTTTATAAACAATGACACTATCTGGTTGAGCATTCTGAGGTCACTGATGATGAATCTTCAGAACTTTATTTATCAAGCAGGAAGCCATTACAAAGTTACATAAAAAATGACAATAAAGAAAAAATGGAATAATGTTGGTTTTTAAGATTTGGGTCAACGTGGTGGCTTAAAAACACTTGTATAGAGCGATTATAAATCTGCATCTGTATTTTGAACAAATTTCTGCAAATTACAATAATAATAATAACCATAGCTGATGATCAAAAACAAATGGCACTGTTTCTAGAGCTTCAAAATACCAGCCATTTAGCACCCAATTTATAGCCAATTCAACCGAGCTTAAGATAGATTTGTCAGCAACATTGTACCAGTTCCTCATTATGATCACCGTTATTTTAATTACGGTACCTGGTCGACTCTCGGTGACCGAGTTCGCGAGCTTCGTTTAACTGTCGTCTTAGATCCTGATTCTCGTCTTTTAACTGTTTAAAACAAGGACACAAACACAGATCAACTGATAAAATATCTCATGACGTGTAATATCATACATGCATGCACGTCAGATATTAATTCTTAATATTAATTCATTACAATTCTGCCTTTCAACCTTTCAACCTCCGCTCCACCTTCTTCTGAAAGGCTTATGCTATGAGAAGCGCTTTATAAATGATCAAATACAATAGGCTACAATACAATACAAACGTATTGCAGATGATTATCACATCATACCGTATTTTGCCCTACCAGGCACCAACCTACCATAGGCTATCATGCCCTCTAAAATCCTGCACTGCCTTATCTGTCGTCACTTTATTTCACGCCAGCTTACCCCATCAAGTCCTGTGATACCTAAACTCAGCCAACCCTACCCTATCTTAAATTAATAAATGTTACCCTACGTTATCATACACAACTCTATACAACCCAACCCTAACCTATCACATCATAACCTAACCTACCCTATCCTGTCCTCAAAATAGCTACATCAATAACAAAATACAAACATAAACAAATGCATATAAACAAATATACAAGTATTACACACATACATATATACATACTTTGACTATGATTTCACTAAAAGTGACCATCAAGAAAGAACCTATCTGTGAAGCCTTAACCCTTTAACGACGAGCGTGTACTAAAATGTATGGGAAACATAAGCAGCTCGTCGTTAAAGGGTTAAATCAATCATGATAATGACACCATAGAAGACATAACATTAGATTGTATGTGTGTGTACGTATGCATGTATGTGCGACGTTGTGCGTACGTATGTGTGTATATGCGAGTGTATGTATGAGTGTATGTATTGCATGTGTGTCTGTACATGTGTATGTATGTGTGTAACACAGCTAACTGGCAGACCTAAAAGGTTCGTCTCAAGATGAGCTGAAAATATTTTCTGAGCTATTTGTGGTGCTAAAAGCACTTTCCACTGTTAATTAACCTTACAAACACAAATTCAAACTGCCAATAACAACACATACACTGCTAGATGAGATAAACACATCCACATATGCATACATACATAATCCCAGCAGCTACATGAAACAATCAGAAAGCTAGTTACCCGGTTCAGAAGTAACGTTTTATCTTCGTCTTCGAGCGAATGAAACCTATCGAACCCAGGTGCGACTATGTCATTACTCGTCACGTCCGCTGGTACGATAAAGCCTCCTAGGCCGCCGTCGGAGAGGAAGTCGGGCAGACCGCCTCCTCCTCCTGCCGAAACTCCCGAATTCGATACATGTGGCAGCTGTCTTCTGTTTTCGGGGGTCGACGAAAGACGCGTTTCTATGCCGCGCTCGATCTTCTTCCCTTCTCTGAAGCCAATATCTCTTTCGAGAACGGGACTCTGCCCTAAATGTCCGTTTAAGCTAACCTTCGGTCGTACGCCCCCGCAAGCCTCGCCCAGACCGTCGCCCGCCGATTCAAAGACATCCGGCGCACAGGTGGCGACGTGGCTCGAGGCGGCGGCGCTGTCGAGAGCAAAGTCAGGAAGACACAGTTCGACGGTTGAATTGCGCGATCGACTTCTGCTCAGTTCCCGATCGTTGATGTGATCTTGAACGAAGTCGGGAAGATCGTTTGCCAGATCCGGCGTTGCCAGTCTACCGCCGCCGTTTGTGGACCCGGAGCCCGGCTGCTTGGGACCCCCGCTCGACTGAAGGAACCTTTTGAAACTGAACGGGTTCTCGTCGGCCTTCTTGATTTTAGGCTCCGAGGTTTCTAAATTCACATTCAGAGAAAAAGATGATAAATTCAACACTTCACCAAACAGATCGTTTTCGATAAATATAAACAGACAAATTATAGTCCACTTGAAATAGATTACCGGCTTCACCAATAGATTTAACATATTTCTAAACTTGTACAGACTACAGACCTAGATGACAGACAGAATGCATTCGATCTATTTACTAAATGTAGATCGATAGCCTCGTATGTATATACACTCACTGCATTGTACAGTAACATATTGCATTTGTTTATTAGAGGTGAACTGTATTCACTGTACTCTATTCTATTTAGTGTCTGCATTCTACAATAACGCCTTCTCTTAAGAACCAATTTATCAATTAGAGAATTTGCACCATTGATCCATTTTGTCAACAATCTACCTCCAGCTACGTTGCAAGGCGCGTCCTCCAAATATGACAAACCAAGAAACACCTAGCAAGGCAGATTTCCGTGCACATTTTGCACCACCTCTTATATTAATTTTAAACAGAGAGGTTTCAGCTGAGTGCCCACTGGTCAACTTCTAAATAGCGCCACAAAATTGAACTACTTAGTCAGAAATAGTTACCTTTGCTATGATTGGACGTATCCAGCAGATCCAGTGCGGGCTCCTCGTCCTCGCTTCCATCTTCCCAGTCGGAATCGCTGTTCGTTCTTTCTTTGCTGGATTTCTTAATGAATTTCTTGAATGAAAACGGATTTTCCTCATCTCCGTCGCCTCCTCCGCTCGCCATATTTTCATTTAGATTTTCATCGAGGGATCCTTCGTTAATTAATCAAAATTTCAAATCGAACCGAAATTTGTTTGGTAAGTATGTAAACAGAAGAAGTTCAGGACTATACTATTACATATTATTCGTTTATTGAGAAAAACAATCAGACAAAAACGCAGAAATGCTAACATGAGTGATAATGGATAATTAAATTATTCTATTCCGTTCTATTCACGCTCTTCACACTACCGTTAAATAAACTGTTCGTTCATGATACAGTGTGTACGTTGTCATTTTCGTACAAGTAGGCCTAGGTCTAAAATAGCCAGTGTGATTTTCCTTACAGATTTTATTTTAGTTATAGTTATAGTTATAGTTAATGATTTTTTATTTTAGTTATAGTTATAGTTATAGTTAGTATTATTTTTTAGTTATAGTTATAGTTATAGTTAATGGATTTTTATTTTAGTTAATTTTAGTTACTACTTAGTTACAATAATTAAGTCTATTAGCAAAATTGTGCGTATTAATACGCTGTTTCACAATTTACTCAGAGCTATGAAAACCTTTGAAGCATGGGTACATTCAGCTTCATCAATACACGAGTTTCCAAAGTAACTGACAAATTTCACAATAAAAATTTCGCATTTTTCGTTCTCATTTATGTCGAATCGTCCATATTGCACTTCCTATTTTTATTTTTTGTATTAACGAAAATAAAGATGAATTTTCGTTAGTGTTATTTTCGTTATAGTTATAGTTATAGTTAATGATATTTTTTAGTTATAGTTATAGTTATCGTTAACGAAATCATTTTATTTTCGTTAACGAACATTTTCGTTATCGTTATCGTTAACTAAAATCACACTGAAAATAGCCTAGTAACGTAAAGCGCTGTCATAAAGATACCTAAGCTTGTTTTAGTATCGAATCCACAGCCCGAGGACGTCTTAACCAAATAAGTTTTAAAAGTCTTTTAAGACTGGTTTCGTCAAAATTTGAATATCCTAGAAATGTCATGCTAGGTGTCTATATATATAATAGGCTTACCCCAATATATTTAATCTAACCGCATATGAGAGTCGATGTGCCCGAATCAATAAAAGAGGTAGCCTACCGTATCGCTTGGTGGAAACAAATAATAATGGGATCTCTACTAAGTCAGATTCTAACGATGTCGTATAGGTTTTCGACCGGCTTGATCATCCTACGCCTACCATGCAATACCTTTCAACCTAGAGGACACCCGCCTTAGCTGCTCCTTTACCTACTCCATACAGATGGTCCAAAGAGCAAAGAATTCCTGGCAACCGGACTTCGACCTCCTGTTGACGACCATCTGGAAAACCTAGCTCTGACTCGATCGACGCAGCGGCAGCGTTCGTGAATAAGCTGATGTCCTGCGTTACTTTAGCTTTCAAGCTTTAGAAATTTGGATTTTACCATTATGATTACGATTAAGATTTTTGAAGCGTAGGCCCTACGGTTTCATATTTAGCCTATAGCAAACATTGGTTAATTTTTTGCGCGTCTAATTTCCATGCAGACTTACAAACAACTAAGTAACTTTAAAGTAAGTAAGTTTATTCTTGCTTACTTTCTTACTTATTTAAGTGTTTTGCTGTTGATGAGTTTCTACATTCGTGTGAAAAGTGTTTTTTATTTTGCGTTTATTGCAGCTGGCTACGGTTGTTTTGCACACGAGCAGCTGAAGCTACAACGGAATACAATGGAATGAATTGAAGAGGAAGTTCCCTTGGTAAACAGAAAGTTTTTAGAATACGTCTGTAAGCCTAGGCCTATAGCCTATGGGACTCTCAAAAGTGCAGGCATGATTAATATGCATATGCACTGGTTCTATACCATAGATTAAATAGCTTCCGAAACATTTTTTACTTTATGTTAAGAAGCTCACGTTAGGCCTAGTATAAGGCTCTATATGTTATAATATATGTTATGTTATGTTATGTCGTGTCGTGGTATGGTGTGGTGTGGTGTGGTATGTTATGCTACGTTAAACATATTTTGTCAAGAGGGGTTAATATTGTGACATTATAACGACATGACCTTTAGACCTTTCCCACCTGCCGGATTGATTCGTTGTCGTATAACGACCCTCTGTCGTGACGAAGATAATTAACGTCGCCCTCCTCCTTTATCCTCCTTTGTCTGGCACCAACCGAACAAGGAAGTGGCGGGGTTCGATTAAGGTAGTTGTCAAAAAGTTGTCACACCCTCACGACCCCAGTGACCAAATAATTCCGGCTTAATCCAATATGTGCTTGGTCTCGTTCTAAGAAAGGTCTGTAGCCAGTCAAGCGAGCGATCTCAGACTGACATGCAAGTCTCGCTTTCACTGTGCAAACACTGTGAGTCTCTGATGCACTTGCAAACGCGTGTACTACAGGTTACACTGGGATTCTTTGTTAAACAAGCCACAGCGCCAGACCTGGATAAAAAAATACAATGCGTAGGCCAACCCTGCGTTATTATTAACCTAAGTTTATTGGGTTTATTGTAAGTCCATTGTGTCTCTAGGTCTAGGTAGGCCTACCGTACGTGTGATTCATTTCTTCGTCGCCACGCATGAAGAAGTCTGAGAGCTTCACCGGTTATTTATTTGCAGTTGCTACTTGCTTCGACCGTTTTTGGTATACGGTGGGAACGGGAATTGAAGCGAGGTGGGGCGTAGTTAAGGTGTCTGGGTTTTTTAATGTGTGGGTGAGCTTTCTTCAGTGCTTGCTTCCCACGCAAACACGAACTAGGAAGTCTGAGCACTGAATAGTTTGCGTGTCAACGGTAAGATTTAGCTGGTACTCAGCTGGCTATAGTCATGCATAGCCTACAAACATGCGAAATGCGTACATGCATACATGAGCGCTTCTGAATAGATTATTCTGAGAGAGGCGCTATATAAATCTTTAGATACAATACAATAGATAGGCCTACATGCATGCATACAAACAAACATGCATGCATACATACATAGGCCTACATGCATGCATACAAACAAACAAACAAACAAACAAACAAGCAAACAAACATACATGCATACATGCATACATACATACATACATACATACATACATACATACATGCATACATACATACATACATACATACATACATACATACATACATGCACATACATACATTCGTATATAAATAAAAACAGATATGCGGTAGTATGGTGACAGTCACTGTGGTAGTATCTTGCAGTTATAGTACTTGCCCCACGTCCTCCAATCGTCCTTGGCAGGCTATTCAAACAACCCCCCGCGGAACAGGCTTTGAAGTCGTCGCCGTCTTCACCGAAGCGTGCAGCCCAGCACATTGAATCCTTGACCGGAACACGTAGACTTTTGTCGACCGATAAATCCGTTCCGTTAAAGCTGGAGATTGGTGGCAGTTTCTGCTCAACGACGTTTCGTCATAGCAAAGATGATTGGCGACGCCCCTCCTCACATGTCGACGATTCGGACTGGCACTTACACGAAGACGGAAGCCACGAAGTTAGCCGGCGATTGGGTGGATGAATTGCAGCGTTTTAACGACATCTTTTGGTATTCAAGGTTGGATGGTTAGTGTCTGTTTAACTACGCTGTGTCATTATAACAAATATGATTTGCGTCGCCCTCCTTCTTTCTCCAGGTTTGGGACTGGCACTGCCAGAGTACGAGCAGTGGCGGAGTTTGGCAGTCAAGGCAGTTAACGCCAGCAAGAAACTTTCAGGCGTTTCGTACAATTCTGCGTCTTATATACTTAGTAGCCAATAATGGCCCCAGACCTGAAATAACTAACAGCGATAAGCTAATTTGATGGATATACCGTCAGTTGATTGCGTTTAAAAGGTGTATAAGAAAGCTCTATTTCACCCAGTGTTAGCGACATCTTGCAGCTGCCAGGACCGCTGACGTTGACTTATCTTGCATTTGGCCTTCATTATCAATTTAGAGAGTCTGACCTAAATATGAAACTTAATTGATGGATATAATTATAGCAACTTAGAAAAACGTTTTAGACAGTGTTTAACGACATCTTGCGGCCGTTGACGTCAGCGCTACTTCCTTTTTTGTGTCTAGGGTGCATGCGTATACAGTGTTTGCGATTGAACAACAGTGAAAGTCTTTGAGGGTAGCCTAGGCCTACTTCAGCAAGGCCAATGTAACGGACAATTTTTCGGCTGTTTGGCTTAGACAGATAAAAAGTACCGCCCACCAGTGGAATCCATATTATCCAAAGACGTTTGAAAAGTCTGAAAAGTTTCGTGAAGCGTCTACTCAAAGGTAGGCATATAATAGTCTATGCGAATTTACGTACACTGGAACTTCTTTAAGGCACGTTTCCGAGTGTTGTGTCTGATCGTAATCGAGAACTTGAGATTTCTAAAGGGCTACCCTAAAGGTAAGCGCAGAGCACCGGCTTATTCACGAGCGCTATCAGAGGACATTGGTTAGAAAAAGGTAACTAAGGATGCGAGTCGGTTGCGGTTGCAAGAGAGATGAAAGAGACAGACAACATACACAGACAGACAGACAGACAGACAAATAGACAGAGACAGACAGAGACAGATAGACATACACAGACAGACAGAGGTAGAGAGAGACTGACGGAGAGACAGGCAGGCAGACAGAGACAGACAGTCAGACAGTCAGACAGATAGAAAGAAACCGCGACCGGGACAGAAACAGAGACGGAGACAGATACAGACTTCGACCTAATCCGTTAAAGAGCCATTGATGGGCAGGGGCTTCTATCCCTATACAGGGCGGGCTCAAGTTGAGCCCAGTGAAAAACAGGGGGATGTTTCTTTTAAATTTTTATCACACGTTCTTTAAGTTACAGATCGAGTCTTCACTCTCGGTCCTGTGAAAGACCCACGTTCTGGTATAAATTGTTGTGAACCGGTGACATCGTCCGACTAAGTCGGTCAATTTTGTTAGCACACTATAGGCAACTTAATGTGTTATGCATGGAGTTCTCGCACTTAATCGTGCGACACTATCGTCTGCATAGCTCTGACAAAAATAAACATTTACATTGGTTTCAACTTAAAAATATGCTTTCACCTACGTATTTCATTAACAGAAATACTATGTCATAATGCATTAATGCTCGACTCAAGTTCTGTAGATTGATAAATTCGTTGCATTTCGGCGATTGAGAATGAGAGATTTTAATCTACTTAATTCACACCCGTTGACTCGCATGCTTAAACATTGAACAACTTCACCGGTAGGCCCTAATACCTCCATTTTAGGTGCTTTAATTATTTTTGCAATGGTATCCATTGTATATGGTCAATTTTAAATGGAAGCTGGATTGATGAAAATAAATCTTTGCCTAAATGGAAGCTGGATTGATGAAAGAAATCTTCGCATAAATAGAAGTTGGATTGATGATATTTTAGCAGATGAAACCTATGAATTAGAGACACATTTATCTAATCAGAAATTAGCTAAAACTCACTTCGGCAATATTGGATCTGGGAGAGTGGGAGGTCCGGCCCAGCAGGGGGGGGAGGGGAGGGATTGAGCCCGGTTGCTTAGGGGGATAGAAGCCACTGTTGATGGGTGTAAACGATATTGAATTCGGCCGTCGTTACATGGTTGGCCTCGTTACAATGCGGTACTTGCTACCGCTCCGCAAGGCTGCTTTTTAAGGAAGGCCCAGTGTACAATATGAGAGTGAACCTATTCGCCTCATAATGGGGGACTAGTTTCATCGCTAATGTCTGTGAATATGGACCCATGGTTGCGAGCATCAGATTAAGTAAGGCATTGAAGCGTAGGCTTGTCGTGTAGGCCTCGTAAGACTTTGGCTGTCAGTATAGGCCTTAAGGTAAGTCACTCGGTCTTACTTTAAGAATCAATCATATGTTCTAAACTTACATTACACTACTGCTACACAGTATCGTTACGTAATACTAATTAGTAATTTATGTCGCGCCGTTGTATAATGCGCAAGGCACCAACCGATGGCGCGCCAAAACCAAACTGTAATCAGGTCAGAATCCAGAAGATCAGTCTTGCGAACTGAACACAAAACTCTTTGATGGATGTAAACTCAGCTGATGAACATATACGGCACAACAAATGCATCACTTACTTACTAACTTACTCACTGATATTACATTGCACTATATTGCATTTCATTACATTACATTACATACTCCTAACATCCATATTATCTGTCAACTGTCGACGGGAATCCGTTGGTTAGGTTCCACGTGTTTGCGTGGGACCGCCACTGGTGACTCTCCTACTTTACTGTGTATGTGCATTGTTTTGTTAATTGATGTAGTTCTAGCTCTTAATGACATCTTAACGTCTTATGGGTTGGTGCATTTGTTTTCTTCTTTGAGCGGCGCTATACAAATATTCAATTACAATTGCACTTACAGTTACATTTACAGTTACATTTACAGTTACATTTACATTTACATTTACATTTTGATGATAATTACAATTACGATTACGATTACGATTACAATGACGATGTGATTACAAATCGTAATCACAGTCGTAATTGTAATCGTAGTTTACGATTACATTTGCGATTATGATTACGATTACGATTACGATTACAATTGCAGGCGTTATGGCTTTGATCGCTGGAGTATCGCGGCGGCTGAAGCCTCTCCTGAGGTGCCTCATCCTCTGTCTCATCAACCTCTCCATCCTCTATTCGCTGGTCAGATGGACACCACCAAGGTCCAACAGCGGCCAAGGTCAAGGTCCAACGACTTCCGTCAGCATCTCCACCGTATCGATCACCGATTCATCGATCTCCATCCTCGACCAGATCGATAAAACGGAACTACGTCTCGTAATCGATCCGTCGATCATCTCATCGATAGAGGGCGTCAGGTGCAGAGACCAATCCTCCTCTTCCTCTTCTGCCTCCTCCCCTTCCTCTTCCTCCTCCGTGTCATTCTCCGCTTCCTCCTCCTCCGAAGAGTTCCTCCATCTCCACCGGCTCCACCAACGAAGTTCTTCTTCTTCCTCCTCTCCCTCCTCCTCCTCCATTTCCTCCTCTTCCTCTTCTTCCTCCTCCTCCAATTCCTCCTCTTCCTCTTCCTCCTCCTCCTCTTCTTCCCCAATTCCTCCATTTCCTCCTCCTCCTCCATTTCCTCCTCTTCCTCTTCCTCCTCCATTTCCTCCTCCTCCTCGTCTTCCTCCTCCTCTTCTTCCTCCTCTTCTTCCTCCTCTTCCTCCTCTTCCTCTTCCTCCATTTCCTCCCCATCCGAAGAGTTCCGATGGCATCCGATCTCTGCCGACCGCAACGACTCCTTCCTCTTCTCCGCTTTCTACGACCCTCGGTCGGTCCCTGCGTCCGTTCAGATCATCGGCCTATCGACCGGAGGAAAGGCGACCAGGGAATTCTGCCGACTCTCCTTCACCGACGACGGTCATCCCAGGCACGAATACGTTGCAGCCAGGTTCCGTTACATCGTTGCGGACGTCAACAGAAGGTAAGATATCATCGCTCTACGCTGTTTCGGTATTTACTGTTTGGCTAAACGTTAGGTTAGGTAAGGACAGGCTAGGTAAGGTAAGATATGAAGCCAGTTAAGGACAGGTAAGGTTATGCCAGGTAATGTAAGGACGGGTAAGGTAAAATAGGCTAAGGTAAGGCCAGTGCTTTTTTTCTAGCAAAAAAGAGAGTCAGGAACTCAACAAATTCAGAACAATTATAGGGGCATATTTTATGCTAATATTTATATTTCATATATTTCAGTATCAATAAACAATGAAAGCACTGAAATTAAATTAAAGTGTCTAAATAATTTGAAATAATTTTTTTATTAAACATTTTAATTAATTAAAATATTTGTAATATATTTGGAAATGGGGTAGCAAGCGTCTAACAGAGCCTCTGCTACTCAAATGCCCACCACGACACCTTCACGAGGTCCTCTGTTGTACACAGAGTGCGTGGTGGACGACCGAGTCCTCGCCGGTATAAGAGAGTGCCCAAGGGCGAAGAAACCGAAGGACGGACGATGGAGATCATTGACGCAGAGAGATGGTGTCTCGAGAAAAACACCTGGAGGAAGGCAACGGGAAACCACCTCTCTAACTATCCCGAGTTAAACTGAAAATGACGCCAGAATTGGAATGGCGACATTGGATGTACGAACCTGCCTAGCAAGGCAAAGAACCAAAACAAGAAGAATTTGTAATAGCTGAAAAAAGGTCCCGGAACGCCGTTCCGGACCGCTCCGGCTGAGAAAAAGCACTGGGTAGGCTAAGGCATAGGCAGTGTTACCGTTAACGCCCAAATGGCCGTTTTTACGTCCATAGAAACCTCCAAATCGTCCAGATTTCTCGGTGTGACAGCCATAAAACATGAGCTACGTCCAAAAATTCTAAGTCAGGATATAAATAGGTCCTCTTTCTGGACCCTAACGGAAACACTGGGCATAGGCGTATTTAGGGGTGGTTTTACGGGTTCAAACCCCAAAATAAGTTTCCGAAAAATATGTTATATATGTATTTACATTCGAAATACAAAAAACTTAATTTTTGCGACCATCCCCGATGGAACCCTCACCGAAATCTTAAAACCCCTCGGCAATTTTTTCCTGGCTACGCCCCTGAGGTAAGGTACGGTAATGTCATGTCATCAGTGGTGTAGTGGGGGAACGTGGGGGAACGCCGTCCCTCCACTTTTTTTTTTCTCACACTATGCAAAATTCTTGCAAGATGGCACTTTTTGCTTACTTCAATATCCAGGCGTTCCCCACTTCATTTTTTAGGACTACACTACTGCATGTCATGTAATGTAGGAATGTGGTGTAAGATATGGTGTGCTAAGGGTGGGGTGAGGTGAGCTTAGATAAGATCAGGTCTGGGATTCTGGAAAGGTAAAATATGGTAAGGTATGAAGCCGAGCACTGGATAGCACCTGTTATGACTTCTCAAAAGCGATCTGCCTCACCTTATCTGACTTGAAAGATGGGCTATATAAGATGAGACGAAACGAGGTCAGTTCAAGTCAAGTGAAGTACAGTTAGGTAGAGTAAGCTAACTTAAAGTAGGGTAAGTTAACTAGGTCAAGTCAGGTAGAGTAGCCTTATCATACCCTTATGGTAAGGTGAAAGTGCACCCCAGTGCATGTGAAGGCTTGGTCTGGGTCTAGAAAAAGCTCTCCTCAAAATCTCCCCTTGATGTTACTTGGTTGCGATAAGTTAAACTTAATATCGTTTATTTAACGACGCCGTCATAAGTTAAACGCCTCTCTAGGACTATTTGTACGGGCGAAGACACTCATAGAGTCGCCATCTATCGAGCGTGCTATAAACCTTCTGCCGTTCGAGTTTCCTACAGCGTAGAAACCCCCTAGCTTGACAGTGTTAGTATACGGTGAAATTATAGTCGTGTAACGGTGTAAGGCGAGGTCGACGTGCACGGCCCTGACACCACAAGATGTTGCTAAACACTGAATTGCAAACGTTGTCGTACGAAACCTTTAAAACGTATACCTTTGTATAATAGACAGAACGCTCGCTCTACATGAACGCTCGTGCCCTAGTGCCATTCAATCATCATCATCATCATCAGGATCCATGGGCCGAAAGCCCGTAGGTGTCCAATGCAAATTTCATCATCTTTTTCCATAATCCTCTGTCTTGCGCCAATACACTCAAACTGTGTAGGTCTTGTTTGCACCAATCCCTGATGTCATCAGTCCATTCCCTGTTAGGTCTTCCTCTTCGTCCACTTCCATCCATCATACCCATCATGACAGTTTTTATTTTTCTATTATTGTCCATTCTACATATATGTCCAAACAGACCCAATTTCCTTCTCATTACTGACTGTATTAGATCTTCCTTTATATGTAATCTTCTTCGGACCTCCTTATTTGTCACCTTCATTGTCCAATTCAGATGCAATATTCTTCTATAACAGTACATTTCAAACCATTCAATACAATTAGTGATTAATAGTCACAATTATTCGCAAGAATAACGTATAATCTCGTGTAACTGGAAAGGCTACGCCTCTTCCATCTCGGGCATAGGCCCCCTAGCCCCTAGGGTAAACAGAAGAACCGGCGAAGGCCACAGCGTTAAAGCGCTGATTTGTCAACGAAAGTCTTTGAAAGAGGAAGGTCGTCTCTCTCACTTCGTCCGTTGCCCATAATATCTGCAATAAATGCAAGGCCTCTTGAGTTAATGAGGTCTAAAGATTCCGGGGCCAGGGGGATCGATGATGTCGATGATGATGATGATGATGATGATGATGATGATGATGATGATGATGATGATGATGATGATGATGATGATGATGATGATGATGATGATGATGATGATGATGATGATGATGATGATGATGATGATGATGATGATGATGATGATGATGATGATGATGATGATGATGATGATGATGATGATGATGATGATAGTCACAATAGTAAATAATAGTCACAATTACCGTTAGGCTGTATTACAATAATAATAATAATAATTATTATTATTATTATTATTATTATTATTATTTATTATTATTATTATTTTTATGCCCCGAGGTATACATGATCCCTCAGGGACTTAATTATTATTATTATTATTATTATTATTATTATTATTATTATTATTATTATTATTATTATTATTATTATTATTATTATTATTATTATTATTATTATTATTATTATTATTATTATTTATTATTATTATTATTATTATTATTATTATTACGCGGTGAAGAAGCCACATTATTGTCTACTGTATCTAGCAGCAATTAATGAGTGAATGACTTTCTCAAGGTCCCATAAACAGTAACCGTCTCAGGGGAGGAGGATCGAACCCATACTCTCTGCGTTACAAGGCGAGAGCCCTAACCAATCGGAATTACTAGTTATAATTGTTTCCATTGTTTAAGGACAACCGATGACTGCTGGAGCCGTTGACGTCGACCTCCCCATAACTTACAGACAGAATAAATCCTGTAGTCCCTCTAATTCGCATCACCCATGTATAGGCTTATTATAGCATCGGTTGATTACGTTTTAAAGGTGTATAAGGCGAACGCTCTATACAACCAATCGGCTATACATTGCAATGTCCCACAAACCCGTAGAGCTATACATATATATAATTATATAGGCCTACATATATGTAGGCCCTAATAGATTATATATATGTATATATGTAGACTGTAGTATGTATATTATATTTATTATATATGTATTATGTATATCATATTTATTATATTATATTATGTTTATTATATTATATTACATTATGGTCTACATTACGTTATAAATTTATAATGTTATAATTATATTATATAATACTATGCTATAAGCACATATATACTAACTATAGGCCTACTATGCAATATATATATATATATATATATATAGAGAGAGAGAGAGAGAGAGAGAGAGAGAGAGAGAGAGAGAGAGAGAGAGAGAGAGAGAGAGAGAGAGAGAGAGAGAGAGAGAGAGAGAGAGAGAGAGAGAGAGAGAGAGAGAGAGAGTGAGTACTGAATGTGATATTATATTATTATCATATAGAGTATATATATAATATATCACCATACTGGGGTTGCGTGACATGCTAAGTATAGTCGTTCGTGATGCATACGTCGTATATGAATGTTTCATATAATTTATCGTCGTAGCCAACGATTCATATCAGACCTGGTGCGAAATAAACGAAACGGTCGGCGGCGGTATTCTTACCTGTGATTGGGCTCTGTGTCTGTATAGGAACTGAAGAGCGTCGATACAGAGGGGGGCAGTGGGACCACGCTCCCTCTTAGTCTAATCCAGTGATGTCAAAGAGCAGGCCCGCCGATGATTTTTTTCTGGCCCGCGGCCCTGTGCCTAACGACTAAAAAGTTTGAGAATAAAGGCAGTGGCGGTGCCAGTGGGGGGGAATAGGGGCTTAGCCCCCACCCTAACTGCCTACGCTCAGCCCCCAAAAGTGGGATTTCAATGCAAATCACAGGGAGGAGGGGACAAAAGGGAAGGGCTTGGGGTTTAAGCCCCCAAACCTGAAATCCTGGCGCCTCCACTGAATAAAGGTTCGAATTTTTAAATTTTTCACAGTGAATACCGAATACACTTAGGCTAACGTTAAGCTGCAACTTAAAGATATTACCACAGTATAAATAATTATTGTGTAATTATTTATACTGTGATATTACCATTGCTGAACAGTGGCGGCGCCAGGGGGCTAGGAGGGCTTAGTCCCCCCTAACTGCGGCTCAGCCCCCAAACAAAAAGTGGGAAATCTCTGCCAATGCTTACTTCATAATAAGCCAACTGAACAGTGACCAACGGCAACGAAATCATCAACTATCTCGGGCAGTGAGGCAATTATATTACTTGATTATGATGGACAGGGTCACAGACTCACAGGGCCTATTTTAATCTTTACCGATTACATTCTTACTTACTTTACGGTTTCAGTTGCGTGCAACGACCTCTTATAATTATTATGGTTGCTTGAGTGCGTGACTGACTCACTTCCGTTCTAAAAGCAAAAGGGCCTAATAGCGGGATTGCGGGAAACAGATTAATGCGATCAATATTTAATTAATTATTTTCTTGGCGTTTCTGCTACAGATTTACGAAGTTTTCCTTAAGTTTCTTTCAAAAACTTTTTGTTATATTTTTATTTTTCTAGAATTTCCAAGTGTTGCCATGGATAATAATTCTTAAGTAAAGTGTTTTCAACTTCATGATGTTGATGTTTTAATGGGTTTTGATGGCTTTATTCCAACATGAAGTATTTCAGACACAAAAAGTGTGATTGGGAATGTAAGTTTGTCATCATGTTGTTTGTACAGGAGGCATAGTTGCAGTTCAAATAAATTCATGTTTGAAAGTTTTCCTGTAGCAAAATGCTGTAATAACTTGTTAGGGATTTTATGTCGCTTATGTACATTAAATTTGTGCTTTACAAGGAAATAAACATTAGGATTTAACGTGTTTATTGTATAGTTTTCAATCAATCTAAGTGGAGAATAGTAAAACTTGCAAGAACCTGTTTCAAATCAATGCCCAGTAACAGCTGTAAGGGTCTATGAAAGAAGTAATTTGGGAACAACTTAAAGATTTTCTTGTGATAGAGCTCAAACTTCTGTACAGTATATTGATTCCATTGTCTGCAGGTTTTGTGTCGGGTATAGAAGATGGAAGGGATGGAGGCATAGGCGCAACCACCCTGTGGGACCCGTAGGACGCGTCCCCCCAACTTTCGGGCAGGCTTGGACGGTGCCCCCAACTTTTGAAAATTTTGAGGTAAACAAGAGCCCAAAATGCACTCCATTTGGTATTAAATGCTCAAAATTGCGTCGTCGTCGTCTGGGGCTCCGCCCAGACCCCGTTACGACGCTCCCCCGTATCCCTATAGTCGTTAGGGGCTTCTTGCTTTCCGCAATCGCGGCTGTACGTGCACCTTCCGCACTCGCAATTTCCCCACTCGAACGTTCTAGTAGGTCCGTCCCCTAACAAATGGCTGGACCTGGCCGATAGAATACAGAGTAAGGCTAAAGCCGCTAAACTCAACTGAGTCTATAAGAATTCAGTGCAGGATGTTGCTGTATAATTTCACTCTAAACCTGTAGCCTACTTATCACGCTTTAAAATTCTACTAAGGCTCGCGGTAGAAGCCTAGGAGGACATTTCAATTTTTACTTCTGAGACTGCAAGTGGTATTCTTCTAAAACCTAAAATCTCAGTTTATTCATATAATAAAGTCATATTTTTTCACATATCTAGATGGTTTAGGTACTTTTATATCGAAATCATCGGTGAAAAATTTGAGGTAAATTAGAGCCCAAAATGTACTGCATTTGGCATGAAATGCTCAAAATTGCGTCGGCTGGGGCTCCGCCCCAGACCCCGATGGGGAGCTTACGACGCTCCCCATACCCCTAGTCGTTAGGGGGACTTCTTGCCTTCGGCAATCGCAGCTTCGCGCCTTCGGCGCTCGCAATCCCCCCCTCAGACATTCTATTAGGTCCCCCAACTTCTGGACCGTGGTTGCGCCTCTGGATGGAGGTACAGGAAGGGGAAAAGAGGGAGGGAGAAAAGGAATAATTATTGGGCTACAGCCCCCCCAAACCGGAAATCCTGGCGCCGCCACTTACCATTGCTGAAGCATATGATTTGATACGAGCATTCGAAATAAAACTTCAGCTGTGGGGGTCATAACTTCGCAAGGGCATTGCACGCAATTTTGAACATATATGAACGAAGCTACAAAGCATGCCGAAGCATTAAGCATCGTTTTCCACTCTGCTAAATATGGCAGACATACTTGATGCATCTAGAAAACGCTTCTCAGCATTCGGAGGACAATTTCAGCTGTTCAGCAATCCATTTGGAATCAATCTTGTGACTATTCCAAGTTTGTTACAAATGGGACTCGTTGATTCGCAGTTTCAGGCTACACAGCATTGAAAACCAAAGTCACAAGTTGGCCTACAGAAGTTCAGGTGTTTTATCAGCAACTGCCAAAAAAAACATTTATCATCTAAGCTTACGAAAACATGCTGCTCGAATACTGTGTTTGTTTGCCAGCTCGTATACCTGTGCGAGCAAGGATATTCATTCAAAGATGACGTTTGTTAAGAAAGACATAGATCATGGCCGACTGATTCAAATCTACTTGCAAATCTCAGAGTAGCGCCAGCTGTAGATAAGCAGCCTGGCATTCCTCTTCTTTTCAAAAGAAAACAGTGTCAAGTTTCCAGTGCAACTGTTATTAATCAGTAATTTTTTCCTTGATGTGCACCGGACAGACAATTTATTCAAATTTATCTAATGAATTTTTGTATTGCGAACTTAACATGCGTTTGACAGGGACTTGTTTTAATTTTTAAATATCAGATTAAGATAAAGTTGAGTTATTGATGAACAATAGAGGCCTATAACTAGAATACACTGACCTTAGGCTTAATGAGTTTCATGCGATGCTCTTGACTGATAATGAAGATCAAAATTAAGATTTTATAAGCTTACGTAATTTGACTTGGTGTGCTAAAAAAACATACACCATTTAAAATTTAGTTTTGCAAAAAATCTCACCGAGCCCCTTCCATACCCTACCCCATTTTGCTCAGGAGCCTTCGACAACCTGGCCCGTCACTTGCTGGAATGTATTGCCACTGGCCCGCCATTAAAAAAGGTTTGACAACCCTGGTCTAATCTATATCAGGATGGGCTGACTGGAAGCTGTCGCGATAGAAATGGGAATGGAAAGTCGTGCAATATGAAGGAACAGAGGTACTTGAGGAAGTGGGAGGAAACAAAGCTATCCGAAATTTCGGAGACTGGGGACAGGTTGACTATAGGTCTGGACGACCCACGGTCCGGGAGGCGCCGATGCAAATCGATGGATTTATGAATCAGTTAATTAACAAACAATAAGGCAGTTCGGCTAGATATATGTTCTGGGTCGATGTTAAGTAGGGCGCTACTCTGAATCATTCGTTTCAGAAAGTTTCATAAATAACGTTGTCATCTTTTAAAAAATGGCCCGAGGCATGTTTCTGCTGTCTGGGTGAAATATGGGTCGAAAGAGATAGCGCAGAGCACGGTCAAAGGCCTCAAAATTATAGTTACTTGACTGGTATACGCATATAGGCCTACCTGGTGGATTCATGTCTAAGTGATTGGTGTATACCTGGTCGGTTTTTATCTGAGCGCTTGGTATACCTGAGTATTTCTCAAGCGACTGATTAGATCAAAGACTGATTAAACTTGACTATTGGGTAATTCCTTTTTACTTCGGAATAAGAACAAGTCCGGAGGCTTGTAAGCTTATACATGCAGCAGCGTGTGAAGAAATTCCGCAGGTGTTTTTGGACAAGTTACAAATTATGCCAGATGTTCGTGTTAAACGGTGACTCGTAAAACCTTTGCGTGGACTATCGAGTACGTGACTGTAGACAGCTACACAGCGATTCGAAGAAATAAAAATATCACGTTGTACCTACGCGAGGTTGTAAAGGTCTAATTGCAAATGTATTGCTGCATGTCAAAGGAGTGAGTATGCTAAGCGGATAAGTTAATTAAAGGATCATTCGAAGCGATAGATCCCGTGAAAATGAGATATAGTTAAGCTAAGACATTCTGCTAAAGTCAGAGGAGAGATTACGAGTGTGTAAGTGAACTTAACAATCGCAATCTAAGAGATTACCTTGAAAGGGATTTGATTGAAGATATCCAGTATAGTCTAACGGAAAGATCTTGATATGGATATTTGAATCAAGCATAGCATTCGAAACGATTTAGTGAAGATTTTTTCGACCGGCTGTCACTGATTATTCTATACTTCGAGAAAATCCTCGTGTGGCAGAATGCGTTGGTTAACGAAGAGGTTAGTGAATGTCATCGAGGCGTCACAATGGCGTCATTGTTTCTGGCGTCATCGTCATCGTCGTCTGACGATCGTCATCTCCGTCATCGCTGTTCTTGGCGTCACGATTATCCTCGTCGACAATCACACACGGCGACTCATGACATACGACCAGACATCAGTCGATTCTCATGTTTCCTCCTCGCTTCCATCCTCCTTCTCCTCTTCCTCTTCCTCCTCCTCCTCCTTATCTTCCTCCTCTTCCTCTTCCAACTCTTCACATCCAGCTTCTTCCCCCTCCTCTTCTTCATTATCCTCTTTCTTCTCGTTCCTCCTGGCTCATCAGCTGCTGAAACACAGAAAACCAAGTCCTCCCATTCAACACACACCCATCTCCTCCTCTTCGTCAGCGTCATCCTCTGAACCTCGTTCCACTTCCGGTGTCTCGTCCAGATCCAGTTCCGCGCTACCACCGTCGCTCCAGGCCCTCGATGCGCAGTCCATCGAAGACACTAGACACGCCACTAACCATCCGTTCAAGTACTACAACTGCACCCCCAGTCCATCCACACCAACCCCATCACCTCCCTACCCGTCCAGCTCTCCATCCTGGCAGCGAATGGAGGTACCTACGTCTCGTGGCCAGTCAGCCGTGTCCTACCTCTTCTCTGCCCACTACGATCCGAGGTCTCGGCCACCAAGAGTCCTGGTCGTAGGTCTGACCAGCCACTTCTACCAGTTATTCGACGATTCCTCCGCTGACATCGTGGTAGCCACCAAGTACTTCTGCCAGTTTCGATATCCGAACAGCTCAACGTACGATGCGACGACGGCTGACTTCAACTTTGCCATGGAAACACATGGAAGGAGGTTGGAAGATGAAACACACTGACATCATTGACCTACCTATAGTACCTACTATACGACAAATGGCGAAAAGACGACTAACTGTTATTGTAACCATAGACTTATATAGCGCCCCTTTCAGTAGTAGTAGTAGTAGCAGCAGTGGTGACGATGGTAGCAACAGCAGTAGTAGTAGTGGTAGCAGTAGTAGCAGCAGTAGCAGTATTTAGTAGAAGTTATATTAGTGGTGGTAATATAGTAGTAACTATAGTGGTAGTGTGGTGGTGGTGGTGGTGGTGGTGGTGGTGGTGGTGGTGGCGGCAGGCGGCGGTGGTGGTGGTGGTGGTGGTGGTGGTGGTGGTGGCGTGGTGGTGGTGGTGGTGGCGTCGTAGTAGTAGTAGTGGTAGTGGTAGTAGTGGTAGTAGTAATTGTTGTTTTTGACGATGAGAATATAATATTGTGGAAATGCTTTTCATTCCTTGCATACCATTCGACAAAGAGTTGCGCAGTTTTCTCGGTAGGTGGCGCGACCGTTTTGGAGTTGACGTACTGGCCATGGCTGAGTCAGGTGAGGCCTGAGTAGAGTGATACATAATACGAGCCCCAGTAGCCTACAACAAAGCTACGAAATACAATAAGTCAACGATGAAATAACACCGACAATAAGGGAACAGTAGAGGGATCCCCCCTCTTTCGATTGGCCTCTTGACCTTTTAACAATTAAGGACATACGCTGAAAATATTCGGAATGGATTTTCAGAATTTTAATTGTAGCATTTAAAATATTTACACATACATACATACATACATACATACATACATACATACATACATAGCCTACATACATACATACATACATACATACATACATTACATGCCTACATACATACATTAGACACCGGCACCCAATAGAAGTTGCTAATTACATTACACATGCATACCTACACGCATACATCCATGATCCAAGCATGCACATACATACACAACTACAATCATACATCAATGCATACGTAAATACATACATATCTGCCTCCCCACCTGCCTTACTTACCTACATACATACATGCATACGCACCTGATGTACATGTACATTCATGCATACACTAATGCATGCGTAATTATTTACAGTGTATGTATTTGCTGACTGTTTTCAGATACGCCGCATCTTTTCACACCTGTTACCTGCCTCACAACCGGATCCCCTACGCCGTATCCCTCGTCACAGACCGATGCGAGTCATTTCCTAGCAACAAGCTGAGGGTCCAGTTCAACCAGATGCCATCACAGCCTCCCAAGCGCAATTTCACCGTCTGCGTCACACCCCTCAACAAAAACTACAACAACCCCCATCAACTGGTTGAGATGATCGAGACCAACCGGGTGTTCGGAGCCCAGAGGTTCGTCTTCTACAACCACTCGACTGGACCGGACATCATCCCGTACCTGAGAAGCTACGAGGAGGACGGAATCGTCGAGGTCATCCCCTGGCAGCTTCCGGTGACCGCTGACCCCTTGGATGACGATCCCAAGGTCGTTCCAGAGGTTCATTACTACGGGCAGCTGGCGGCCTTGAACGACTGTCTCTATCGGAACTTGTTGGTATCACGTTTCGTCGTCTTCACGGATCTCGACGAGTTGGTCGTGCCCCACGGTGGACACTCCACTTGGGCGGAAGTCCTGGACGCGGCGACGCGGAGGCGGCTGGGAAACCCGCCTTTCGATGAGACGCAGTCGTTTCCGGGTGCTTACGTCATCCAGAATACGTTCTTCCGGTCTGATTGGGGAGATGATTTCAGAGCGAAAGAGGACCCGGTTGTTCGCCAGTTGAACTTGAGGACGCTCTTGAAGACGAACCGGGAGTCGATCATCTACTCGTGGTACACGCGGTCCAAGTGTATTGTCTGGACGAAGGCGGCCTTCACCGTTGGAATCCATTCAGTGTCCGCGTTTGTTGATGACCATAAGGTAGTGGCCGTAAAAGTGGACGCGGCCGACGCTCTGATGCATCACTACCGACTGACGATGTGGCCTGATGACCCCACGAACCCTCCGCGGTCGACGCAAGATAGACATATGCACAGGTTCTACGATGAGGTCACGAACCGAACACTAGACAGACACAACCGAGTGAGACATCGAAAGGACCCGATACCTGTGTCTTGATGACGTTATACCCTAAAATATATCATTTTGCTATTTATTTATTGATGAAAGTTCTGTTGTTAATGACGTTTTACATCGTTTATTTATTGATTCGTTCATTCATTCATTCATTCATTCTTTTGTGAATTCATTCATTCATTTGTTCATTATTTTTTTCTTCCGTTGGTTCATCTGTTCGTTCATTTGTTCGTTCCTTCATTCAATAATAATCCATCCATTCATAATTAATTAATTCATTCTTTCTTTTGTGAATTCATTCATTCTTTCTTTCTTTCTTTTATTCATTCATTCATTCATTCATTCATTCTTTCATTCATTCGTTCATTCATTCATTCATTCATTCATTCATTCATTCATTCATTCATTCTTTTATTTGTTCATTCATTCATTCATTCATCCATCCAATTCATTCATTCATCCAATTCATCCATCCATCCAATTAATTCATTCATCCAATTCATTCATTCATCCATCCAATTCATTCATTCATCCAATTCATTCATTCATCCATCCAATTCATTCATTCATCCAATTAATTCATTCATCCATCCAATTCATTTTTTCATTCATTCATTCATTCATTCATCCAATTCATTCATTCATTCATCAATCCAATTCATTCATCCATCCAATTAATTCATTCATCCAATTCATTCATTCATTCATTCATTCATTCATTCATCCATCCAATTCATTCATTCATCCAATTCATACATTCATTCGTTCATTCGCACTATAGCCTTAATGCGACCCTGATTTTACTGAATGAGCCACTCGTCTTGTTAAAAGGAAAATAATACTGCAGCCATTGGCCGAACTGTTAGGGGAGATGGGGTTAAGTTGCCACCGCAGTGATCGACCCAGTTCCGACGACAGCAGACACTGCAGCAGAGCCGTCGAAATCGAAAGCACTTTGCCTCTCAGTCTGATATTATTTTCAGTTGCTATAATTACACGGAAGTATATGGAACACACGAGCTCAAATGGATAAATACACATAGGTTGTAGACGAATACACGATTCTAGATATATATATATATATATATACAAGATATATATAGGACTATGTATATTAGAGAGATATATATACATCAATATGTGTATATATATACAATCTATATATATATATACAAGATATATATAGGACTATGTATATGAGATATATATATATATATATACATCAATATGTGTTTATATACAAATACATTATACATATTATATATGCATTAATAATTACATATCAATCTCACTTTATGTAGCCTATATATACATTAAGAGAGAGAGCAAAAGATATATATATATATATATAGACTATATATATATGTATACTTGCAATGTATAAACTTTTGGGTCTAAATGTATGCTTATAAATCATTCAGACCTCGATCTCTGTATATATAACACGGAGTCATATAAGATGTACATGTACATGTATACATAAAACATATTCACAGTTGAATTTCCTCTTATGAGTGGTTCATATATGCATGATGCACATAAAAGCTTCATATCTAGTTCATATATGCATATACATACATATACATTTACATACATGCATGGCTGACATCAATGCATCAAAGCTACATTATATATATATATATATATATATATATATATATATATATATCTTCTTCAAATATGTACATGCATAAATATATACATCCAGTTTATAATTATATGCATATACATGATACATGTAAAAGCATATCGAGTTCGTGTATATATATGGCTGACATCAATACATCAAAGATTACTTATATATATATATATATTTATATATATATTAATACTTATAATGTAAATATACTATATATATAGATATATAAGTATATTTGCATATATATAAGTATATTTATATATATACACATACTTTCATATATATATATATATATATATATATATATATATGAAAAGTGTATGCATATACGCATATATATATATATATATATATATATATATATGAAAGTATGTATTGTATTGTGTGTGTGGCGCCGTGTGCATATGGGTCGCACACATCGTATGACGTCTGTAGACTGGGCTGATAGCGCGGGCTGCAGCGACAGGCGACCGACGTTTGGATGCGGATTATCCGCATGGACGATTCGAGAGATGGGCAAACACCGATCGCGGAGGTAATTAGCTAAGCCGCCGTGGTCGCCACCGCCGCCGGGCAGAGAGGGAGGGAGAGTAGGGTGGCGAGGGAGGCAGAAGGTGGAAGCAGAGTCAGAAGCCAAAGCATCAACGGTTGACGAGGGCTTCCGGAAGATGCGATGAGATGCAAGGACTCGCTGACACGACCTGCATCCTCCGCGGTTGCTGCTGATGCTGGTCGTCGCTTCCGGTGGCACGTGGCGGGCACGAAGTCGGGCGCGTGCCTCCACACGTGATTGACCCGTTGGAGGGTTCCCATAAAAGCCGAACCGCCAACGGGAAGTCTAAGCAACCCGGCGACCAACCACAGAAACAGGGCCAACGCTAGAGGGCGTATTGTTTTCGAATTACTCGAGTATAGCCCGCATGCGACCCGTCCGAGAAAAACCCTGAGTCGACTGACTGATACGCAGAAATTCAACCGGAAACGTTTTCGTTACTCAGTAGGATGTTGAGGTTGGTCTGGTGGCAACGCGCGAACGAGTGGAGTCGAGAGAAAAACGCGGCTCGTCAGAAGGTTCTCTTCCGTACTCTGATCTACACACATTGGACGTTTCTGTACGCCATCTAGTCGATGAACCGTAGAGAGCGTGAAAGAGACAGACAGAGACAGAGAGGGTGCTCGAAGGCCGGCTGTTGCAAAGGTTGACCGTAATCAGTCAAGCGAGTCGTCGTCACCCGTGACCCTATCATCCATCACCGAAGCGAATCCGATAAGATGAACGGCAGCAACACGACTGATGCTGCAAGCATTTCGTGGACGACACTGAGCGCAGCGACCTTGACTTCTTCGTGGAGTGGCCAGAACACGACCTTGACTTCCACGTGGAGTGGCGACAATACCACCTTGACCTCCTCCGCGTGGAATGGATCGACCACCATAGAGGACGACCTGGGCTTGCGCGGGATACTGGGGCACATCCGACGGTCGTTTCTACCGATCGTCGTTGCCGGAACGATCACCAACATCCTCAACTTCGTCGTTCTCACCCATCGCGAGATGAGGGGCTTCTCCACGTCCGTCTATCTGTTCGCCCTTGCGATCGCTGACCTTGGCGTCATGTACTTCGAGCTGCTCCGCGTCTGGTTCGAGTGGTCGGAGATCATCCCAGACCCAACGATCTACATCAAAAACGACTACTACTGCAGGGTGGTCAACTACGTCAACGGGATCGTACGCGACTACGCCAACTGGCTGATCGCCTGTCTCACCGCCGAGCGACTCGTCATGATCGCCTGTCCCTACCGAGCGAGGACCCTCTGCACGACCCGCGCTGCAAAGACCGTCTCCGTATCACTGTTGGTCGTCATCGCCGTACCCCACGTACATTCCCTCATCTTCAGCAAAGCTCAGAAACACATCTGGTGGGTATGTTGGGAGGACGATGAAAAAACGAGAGCCGCGATAGCCAAGCCCATAGGGGCGGCCGTCGAGTTCATCGTCGGCTTTGCCGTCATCATCGTCGTCTTCATACTCAACATGATCCTCATCTTCTTCGTCTATCGGAACCGGATCCCTTCCGCTCCGTCGTCGCAGTCCAACCTGACGTCGTATAAGCGACGGTCGCATAACAAGCGGCTGACGCGGACCCTCCTACTCGTCGCTCTCGTCTTCCTCGTCTGCGAGACGCCGCGGATGATGATGTCCTTCCTATTCAAGATCATGGAGAAGACCCCGGTCCGTCGGATCTTCCTCAACGCCTCCTACGTCCTCTCCGGTCTCAACCACGCCGGGAACTTCTTCATCTATATCGTCGCTTCGCCGCGGTTCCGTCACCTGCTCTTCGAAAGACTCCCGATACTCGGGAGATGCTCGCGTGTGGGGAGAAGGAGGAGCCGGCGATGTGCCTCTGTCGTTGCTGCTGCAGCTGCTGGCACGGCTGCTGTTGGTGGGGTTGCCGCTGGTAATGGACCAATGTCGGAAAACACCGTGCAGGGAGATGAAGACAGTGGTGGTGTTCAGATCAGCCTTAATGTCTTCCTTGGACCAGAATGAACGAGGGGACTTGTGAACCTCTTAGGACATCCGACATCTGATGGATTTCGTCAGGGACATAACTCAGGGTCCCTCTGCGGTGTCCGGAAACTTCCCCTTACTCGATATGGCAAAGGATGTTCTGTCCTTTGGCTATCTCCCGACTCAAAGTGGCCTTGTCTTTTTTCTATCTCTTCACACTCAGAGTGGCCTTGTCCTTTTGCTATCTTTCGAGTCAAAGTGGCCTTGTCCTTTGGCTATCTCTTGACTCAAAGTGGCCTTGTCTTTTTTCTATCTCTTCACTCAGAGTGGCCTTGTCCTTTTGCTATCTTTCGAGTCAAAGTGGCCTTGTCCTTTGGATATATCTCTTGACTCAAAGTGGCCTTGTCTTTGTCTTTTGGCTATCTCTTGACTCAAAGTGACCTTGTCTTTTTTTTCTATCTCTTCACTCAGAGTGGCCTTGTCCTTTTGCTATCTTTCGAGTCAAAGTGGCCTTGTCATTTGGCTATCTCCCGAATCAAAGTGGTCTTCTCCTTTGGCTATCTCTTGACTCAAAATGACCTTGTCCTCTGGCTATCTCCGGACTAAAAGTGGCCTTAGAGTTTCTGTCCTTTCACTTCCCCCTATCAACATGCTCCCCTGGCTGCAGTTTCTCCCATGCAGGCAGCAATGGAGGTGAAAAATCGTTAAGTAGGAAAGAGGTTGAAGGCGAAAATCTTGTACTTGTAATTGTAGGCACATTTTAAAGAGCAACTTCTTTTTAAAACGTACAAGAGGTACAACAAATAGCTGTTATAGAAAAAAACTGATTTTCAACCGCACGTCAAATAGAAGCATAGAGACAAGAAAACTCTCATAACGCAAATGACATCGCAGTCTGTTCCCGAATGAGGGGCCGAATACGGAAAAGATATCATGTTGCGCTGTGACCGTCCAGGATGGGAGGGTGAGGCAACCATATAACCCTGAATTGCAGAGCGAAAAGATTTTCGGCTAGATAATGGAAGTAAGTAAATAAGTATATTCTTTATTTATCCAGCTGCGGAACAGCACTCTGTCGAACAAACATCTATAGGCCAAGTATTATATAGGCAATCATTTAAATAGTCTCTGCATGGTCATTTAGTTAGTATGTGTAAATCATTCTGATTATAAACTGTTTTCCTTATGCTATTGTGTGCTTTCGGCAAAGCCCGGTCATGAGGTCTTCGCCGTAGGCAGTAAACTTTCGGCCCCAGAGGTGGAAGCAACCTGTGAAGAACATGACCCGGGTTTCCTAGGACCGCCGAAAACAGGGCATACATGGGGCGCGGTGGTGTAGGGGTATGTTCGGTGCCTTGCAGCCGGAGGGTTGCAGGTTCGAATCCACCTCAAGCTTAGGGACCCTGGGCAAGTCCTTCACTCGCAATTGCTCATGCGTTTCGGCGTGAAACCCGATTCAGTGTCCGCGCTGTAGTCGGGAGCGCCTCTGGTAGATACCTTGAAGGGAAGCTATAACAAGTGCTTATACAAACATACATTTCATTTCATTTCATTTCATTTCATTTCATGATATTTATATAGCGCCCCTTCAAGATTTCTACTCAGAGGCGCTCCCGACTACAGCGCGGACACTGAATCGGGGTTTCACGCCGAAGCCATGAGCAATTGCGAGTGAAGGACTTGCCCATCTTACGCGGCGGCTTTTGAGGTGGATTGGAACCCGCAACCCTCCGGCTGCAAGGCACCAAACATACCTCTACACCACCGCGCAACATACATGGATTGCCTACCTCGGCAACATAATTATTCAAGCAATGTGCGTGTCGAAACAGAGGGTGTCAGTCTGTCAGACAACATTACTCCCAGAACCTTCATGCTGTTAAACTCTGGTTTCGCCCATTATGGCTTTTAGGTAGGTTCCCCTCACCTACGCCCCAAGTCCCTCTAACATCCATCGCATATGTCTTTTATGATTTCATTTTAGGCTGCATGCATGCAACTGCCCAATTTACACTGAAAATCGCAGTTCTCTCTCTCTCTCTCTCTCTCTCTAACTCTAAGGTGATATATGAGACACAAATCGGCCAGCAGGGACGTTTTAAGGTCGTCGTAGGCCCTAGGCACTCTTGCATTCATGGGCCCCAACTGCCAGCTCTGCATTAAGGCAACACGCATAATTAGGCCTACGCATTTACATTAATTAGGCTATTGACGTTATGTTTAATAACGATTTACGAACAAATCCAGTTTTACTTTTACTATCTTAAATTAGAGTGTGAAATTTGCCTGTTCTCATTTTTGCCCTCAAATTCAATCATTAGACTTATTTTTTCAATATCTAATTTTCAGACTTGCATAGGCCCTGAAAGATTCGTAGGCCCTATAGGCACAGTGCCTTCTCTGCCTAAGGAATAAAACGTCCATGCCGGCCAGGCAGTTACTCATCAGCATAGGGAACTTAAACTTCCTTCTACCTCGCATCGGCAACCAATACAGCTCGACCCGCATGGAATTAGACGTGCACACTGCACAGGATGTAACTTACAAAGTGGTTGCGACCAAACCCTCATCCTTCCCCTTCCATCTCCCTTTCCCTCTCCCCATCCCTTCTCCTATAATCAAATTTGGTATGTAATTTAATGTAATTGAACATTTATATAGCGCCCCTTCAAGATATCTACTCACATGCGCTCTTTTGCACTAGCCTCTATATGATGTCAAATGTCATTACAACCGAATATATAATACATGTACATCGGTTAGCAATACAATGGTAGGCTTTGGTCCGCCACTTTAGGGTCACTCGCATAAATAACATAGTAGGCCTACATGTTTACATTGTGTTTCACAACACTATTTTGTCATATGCAAGAATACACCGCCTATTAATAATTATCGTCGTATGCTTGAACTTCTATTGACCAATGACCCCAATAACCAGACTGTTGCCAATGGTCTGTGAAGTTGCCTCCTCTTGAATTTAAGTCTGGCTACGTTCCTGTATGTTTACGTTGTGTTTCACAACACTATTTTGTCATATGAAAGAATACACCGTCGTTAATAATTATTATTGTCCTCGCTTGAACTTGCTTCAAACCAAAATAACGCTATCATGTCGCAAAAAAGTCAGCACGAGGCCAAATGGTGGTGACTGTCACCAACACTTTAGAAACGGTTGTAACCGGATACCACCGTCACAGTAGACAGCTGAGCCTGTTCTTAGATATAATTATAGGCCTACATGATATTGTTTAGCACGCCCAGATTTCCGTGCTGCGGGATTTAAACGGATATGCGGGTACACTTCTTCATCGGAAACTGATGCATTCCCGCATAGGCCTACAAGTGTGCATAGTTTGTGTAGGCGAATTTGTAGCGGGGTGGCTGCAGTGTTACGGCACAATAGAAATTATCGTTACTGTTGCTGCTGTTGCTGCTGTCGTCGTCGTCGTCGTCGTCATCATCATCATCATCATCATCATCATCATCATCATCATCATCATCATCATCATCATCACTATGTAATTTTTCGTTCGTAATTACACCTATCATCACTACTCACTAGCGCAGAGTATAATATATCTGCAGAGGAGCTATATAAATTCTCAGAATGAATGAATGAAGCATCATCATCATCGTCATCATCATCATCATTATTATTATTATAAACGACGCAACCATGCAGAAGGAGGGTCGTATCCTCAAATGATCGTGTTCTCGCGTTGTCTAATCCTAAGGACTTTTCTAGATATGCGCTATATAAATGAGCAATTACGATTACATATATGCGTATAGTCTATATAATAATGACACTGGATATTTTATCATCATCATTATCATCATCATCATCATCATCATCATCATCATCATCATCAGGATCCATCCGAAAGCCCGTAGGTGTCCAATGCAAATTTCGTCATCTGTTTCCATAATCCTCTGTCTTGCGCCAATACACTCAAACTGTGTAGGTCTTGTTTGCAAATCCCTGATGTCATCAGTCCATTCCTTGTTAGGTCTTCCTCTTCGTCCACTTCCATCATCATACCCATCATGACAGTTTTTATTTTTCTATTATTGTCCATTCTGCATATTTACTTGTTGCGTCTTGACAGCAAGTTATGAAATAAACGAAAATACAATACAATACAATATATGTCCAAACAGACCCAATATTCCTTCTCATTACTGACTGTAAAGTCTGTATTAGATCTTCCTTTATGTGTAATCCGGACCTCCTTATTTTCACCTTCATTGTCCAATTCAGATGCAATATTCTATAGATAGTACATTTCAAAAGCAGGATTTTATCATGATCACTTTTTAATTGTCCAGGCCTCACACGCATAAAGACTGTACTGGGTATTTTATCATATTAATCTTAAACTCCAAATTTCTAAAGCGCCACTTTAAAGCTGGGTGCAGGGCATCAGCTTATTCACGAGCGCTGCATCGCATTAGTGGGGCTGTTCAGAGGGTTGGCAAATGGAGATAAAAGGAGCCGCAAGTGGAAGACGGTCGAGAGTAGGCCTATGATTGCCGACGGCGTTTGAATGGTCAGAGATATTGACTCAAGCAGAAGGCATATTACCGCATATATACACCGTCTTAATATTTAACAGAAATCTGTTAAGCAGATGTGTCATAATATTATATAGGCTAGTGGTGATAAAATACAGTGTAGCCTATGCCTTCAAAAGCCCAATTAGGCCTATATGATTTTTGGTAATAGGAAGAAATATGGTTATGAAATATCTATCAATAGTGTTAAATTACCCTGTGTATGGCCGAGGGTGCGAATTTAGTTTCCATCAGATCTGTATTGACATGGATGGGAGTGGCAAATGGCAATGACTGTGACCAATTAGATAAATGGTCGTCAAAGACTGCAGGTGAGATGCTCATATATAGGCTTACCAGGTGCTATAACTTCTTAGTCTCAATAATTGTGTAGTCAATTACTAATAACTATAGTTGTTAAAATGTTGTAGAAAGTACGATAGACCTAGGACTTAGACAATGGAAGCTACCTGCTACCTCTTAATTTCATTAGCCCACTGGCGATTTAACCGCTCTCATATAATTATGTTGACACAAGGAATCAAGGATCAAGGATGTATATATATATAATATTATATTCGACGTTATTAAGAAAACCTAGCCTGGGAACTTAGACAATTGGCAGGTGCGAACTCTTAATCTCTTTTCAGGCGTATTCGCCGCTCTCATATAATTGACAAAAGGAATCAAGCTGTAGGCCTATATATAGTTAACGTTAATTACCCGTGAATTTAGACAATTGGAAGGTGCGAACTCGCAATCTCTTTACAGGCGTATTAGGCCTATATCAAACGCTCGTATGTTGACAATAGGAATGAGACATATAATTATCTGAGGGTCGACAGTGTCTCAGTCCAACGTTTTAAACAGCCAGATTAACGTTGTGCTTGAATTAGCCTAACAGTTCGTCGCGGGGGGCTAACAGCACCGACCAGCGTTCTTTGAACTTCTTTCGATAGGTGTAACAATTTACAGTTGCAACTGCGGGTGGAATCAATTAAAAGGGATGAGTGCTATTGACAGTTGGTGAAGCGCTAATCCGCCCATCCTTCAGTTTGAATCGTAGAAGGGATGAGTGCTTAGAAATTGGTTGGCGCGAATTATCCACCCATCCTTGCTTCAGGTGTTATAAAGTGGTCTAAGTCTGCAGTTCAGTCTGTGTCTGTCCAATGAGCGTGACACATATTATAAGAAGAATAGAAGCTACTCCCCCTACTCAACTTTGACAAGACTTGTTTGCTGTTCACATAGGCCTACTGCATGGGTGCATGGGAGTCCGTGGAACACCCCAGGACACGAGCTGCGACTCGGTATGTATAATTATAATAATGCTAATAGACAATTAAAACATTGCCCATGACTCAAGTCTTATCGCAGTTCGGAACCGTTACATTACATTACAATGTATCGTACATCTATAATTTTCATTCGCTTTATACCGTCTGTTCTCGTAATTTTCATAATTTAAGTCGTAACTTGTTAATGTTCCAATCTCTTCTCGTTTATAATGCGGTACCGGGTAATAATTACAAATTGGGGTCAACTTGAACTTCCTGCGGGTACCCAGCGCAAAGCAAGCATAGACTGCATGGAAGGTGATGAGATAGATCCGATACATTACAACGATGTATGAGTCGGTTAATTTTGACCATGCATTTGTGAAGATCTATTGGGGCCTATCAATCAATGTTGATGAACTAGGGGTGATTCGAGTGGGCCTTGTACATGTAATAGCGGTAATAGCGTGTGTGTGCGTGCGCCCGCGCGTGGTGTGCGCGCGCGTATGTGTACCCGAGCGCGCGTGTACACTTGTTATAGCGCATTTCAGGTTTTTCACAAAGGCGCTGTAGGCTACTTGTGGCTAGCTAATTACATAATTATCTAAAAAGTGCATTTTAAGACCGCTGGTAAATTATCCTGCGCCGAGTCAAAGGCAGCATAGTACGCAAGTGCAGTGGCATTTCCGGAGGACGATCCAAAGCTGTAGTTGCAATTGTAATTACAATTACGAAAATGTAGGTAGCACCACCAGAAGCAAGTTACTTCTGGGATGCTTTACACACGGTCTATTCATTACCAGTGCAAACGACATGTCTCGCTTTAGCCATTCATGAACTGTATGGTTATGCTTGAAATGGTCGACCGTTGCACAGATCAATAGGCCTAGGCCTACGCAGTGGATCGTTTCATTAGATCTTGACGTCGAGATAATGGGGGACTCTGTAAAAATGGCTGCTATAGGTGGCGCCAGGATGGCACCTAAAGTTTGGCTACTCTAGGTAAAATGTGTGCTCTGTTGTGCGGTAGGTTTATTTCATAGACATCTTACATTTAATATATGATGTCTATGGTTTATTTACGCTAAAGTTGTCTGTTTGACCACATCACATACTGGCGACGCCTATCGCCGCTTAAAGGAACTGCTCACAGAGTCCCCCATTGCATGAACTACCAAACACGCTCGTCCATTAATTATGTCAACAAATTTTAGGCAGTTTTTGACCCCCCCTTGTCAACAACTGTCAAACATTGACGGATCCCCTAAAAATTATGTCAACAATCCCAGAACCCCCCTACAAAAAGAAACAAAATGGCTCAATACATGTCGAATCAAATTTTACACTATAAAATGCAATCTCGAATTTAAAAATATACGAGTTTAGTTTATTACCAGCTTTTTAGTAGTATTAAACATTAAGCACTTTATACATTTTTAGCATTTCTTAATGTTTTCGCTACCATTTGGAAGGGTCTGTGTTGATTTATTGGAGAAAATTTTGTTGACGTCAACTTGTACCGAACCCCTCCCCTTGTCAACAACTGTCAAACTTTCCAAAACCTCATCCCCTATTTTGTTGACATAATTAATGGACGACCCCTATAGTAATAATGGTCCTTGCCAGGTTTATAACGTTTAACGACGCCGTCATATCGACGATGATTGTAGTTTGCCTTTTATTTATAGAACGGCCTTTATACTCTGGACGACAGGTGTCGTCGCGCGCGCGACCATACCATTCTCCAAAATATATATATATTCCTCAGTGCCTAGGAATTCTGGTCTTAAAATTTGCAATAATTTCAAATCTAGGGTTAGTAAATTTAATTTGTTTTATAAAAAAAATCGCAATATCATCTCGTGACATTTCGTGTTTTTGCGCCACTGTTTAGTGATTATTATTTTCCAAGATTCAGGTTCCAGTTTTAATATCGCCCGACTGCATGCTTTTGAGTTTAAACTGCGCCAGTGTAGCGTGACCACACCACAGTAATGTAATGTAACGTAACAAGACATTTATAAAGCGCCACTTGAGAGCCACTCAGAAACGTTCACAGTTACTTCCAATCGAAGTAAAATCAAATTCAATTAGGAGCTGGGCTCATTGGGAAGAGCGTTATACATACGCAATGCCTTAACTGAAATATATTTGTAAAATTTTACACCAAAATTAAGCATTTTATTTATAGTTTTTTAATTAAAAATTAAAGGAGCCATCACTATGCAAGCCTAGATAGTAAATACTGGAAGTGACTGTTGTGGTCTCAACCATGTAGCCTACATTAATGTTATCTAGGCCTATGGCTTAGTTACGATTTACAAATTAGAAACATGGAAATGAAATGTTTAGTAGACTAGACAGAAATTACATCGACATCACTGTGTGATAAGCAGGACGTTTGCATTTCTAATTATTGGAGAATGGAAATGGCAAATTCTGCATATTTAATTATAGAAGAAATTCATTCTGGGACATTTCATTGTCGCGGAATGGACGTGTCTGGCGCTCGGCTGAGGAGGAGGAGGATCAAGAAAAAGAGGAAGAGGACCAGAACGAACGATTGTGGTGAAGAGGAAGAATACGAAATAATGAAAATTAATGTCAGGAAGACTCGTCTCGAGGGAAAGTACAGTCAGGTAAATGTTTATTTTTAACAACTTGCTATTTTGGTTTGAATGATTTTGTGTTCGTTTTGAACCTAGATTCTTCAGATTTTAGAGTTTTAAATTTTATTAGCATCAAAAAGCTGTAGCAAGTAAACGTCAAGTGTTATGTGTGTTGTTGTAAATGCTAGTTGGAGGTTACAAAGGCATTTTCAAGGTGACAAGTAATTGTAGAGCAAAGTTCTCTTTTATGGGGACTCCCCATAATATATAGGCACCTCGAAAAAGAGCATATATAAAAATACTCTTGTATTGCCATTTGTTGAATTCCCATCACAAAGCCGCTGTGGCAAGCTTGGGACCCAAATGGTGTGCCAAATAGGTAAATCTCTGTAAGCTTCTGTACTTTTGAGTTCCTTTTTGTCTTGTCCCAGTAGTCCAAATCCGTTAAAATACGCACTGTGTTGTATCGTATCTTATCATATTTAAGCATTTGTAAAGCGTCTTTAGAAGGGTGAACCGTTCAGAAGTGCTCCTATTCATGGTGCCTCTTGGAATTCTGGCCTGTTGACCGGCAACTGAGGGCTCGCGGACTGGTCCGCGGACCACCACTTTGGGAAGCACTGCTGTATGGGAAATGGCGCTGCAGAACTTCTAAGCAAATTCGTCTGAACAATGGTCATGTTTGTCATCCTCTCCATCCAAATTGTAGACGTGAATTCATGTATGAAGTGCTGAAGCATGAGCATTCTCCCGAAGTTAACTGACTTCATTGACCTGTCATTTTTTGACAGAGTATTGAAGGACCTGCTTACTCGACCCAAACCTGAACACAGATTCAGACAGAAGACTGTGGCAAGCTATGGAGTCGCTGAAACACGTGTGGATGTATTACCATGCAAATTTGCTTGTAAGTTTTCCGTTTAGTAACTTTAGATCAAAAAATCTATTGAAGCCGTGAATTCATGTACCGGGTATGATGTGCTGAAGCATATGAGCATTCTGACGCTAAGTGGTGTACTAGTCTCGGCTTGATGGACTTGGCATATGAACTTGTATTTTTTTGACAGCCAAGTCTGGAGTAGAAGTACACGACCTGTGCATCAATCGAACCAAACCTGAACGTTGACAGATTCTCAAGGAAACAGAAGACTTGGGTGGAGTTTGTCTTGTAACCTATGGAGTATGGAGTCGCTGCAACGACGTGTGAAACTAAGTATTACGTATTAGTACCGAAAATGGCCGTTAGAGTTTGCTTGGGTTCAACGTAATTAATTAAATCAAGTAACTTTAATTCTGACTATTGTTTTGGCTTTCCTAAGCGTTTTACCACTGATGGGCCTTCGGGCCCCCGTTAAAGCTCGGGTACCCGGGCCACGTTTTTCCAACATTTTGACAGCCCTACTCTCACAGAGAACACCAATCAGAGGCGCTCCTAGTGCGAAAGTCCCCGAGAATAAAGACCAAGTTTTGAGGTAGCAAAAAGATGTAGCAGGGCCACTGGATAGTATGGTGGTGCAAGTTTCTAGGGTCAAGTTGATTCCATAGCAAAGGGTCAATGCAGACAAAGGCACAGGACTGGGCTGTGGTCATTCTCACACGAGGAACAAAGAAGTCGAGAAGATCTGAATATATGGTGGCTGGTTGTGCAATCGCTGTTTTGCTTTCCTACTGGAGGAGCCACCAGTCAGGTTGCACAATGAGTAATGAGAATAAATAACAAGTTGGACAATTTTAAGTTCATATAGTAATTTTAAAGGTATTTATTTTGTTTAGGACTACATCGTTCTTTGCGAGGGACATGAATAAGAAATCCAGTGCTCAACAAATGCATCAAAAGGCGTACATCTGCTGTCTGCCCCCAATCGAACAGTTCTTTCGGGAACTCCGTTAATGAAAAAGTACACGAAAATAGGTAAGTTGCCTGATTGTCATGGTGTTGTAAGTTACCACCTTTGCTGCATGCTTTGCTGTTGATAGTATGCATTATACTGCGATTTTATGGAAAATATCGTGTACTTTTTCACATCTCTGCCGATTTATAAGCTAGAATAATGTTTGTAGCATTGAATTTTCAAAACATATGTTCTATTCATGTGCACAAATTTATTTCATAGATAATTATAATTATTTGGAATTCCAGCTGCTGTTGTGAGACTATGTACATTTGTTTTTAATTTTAAGTGAATATCGTGTGATCAGTTGTAGATAATAATAAAAATAACAGTGCCGATTTCTATGGCGCCATAACACAGCCTTGCCTTTACAAGAGCGCCTGACAACAAACTAAACAGAATAGACCTAAGAAAACAGACGAGTATTAACAAGTATGGTTTAGTTTTAACAGTGGTTCGAAACACTTAACGGTAGCACCGTTCGCAGAGGACAGACAGAATGAAACTGAAACTACTCGTGTAGTTAGTATTTGCCGACGTGACCAAATACTGTCTGGACAAAGCAACGTGTTCTAGTACATAGTAGGCTCTTGAGTAGGCATCTTGAAGAGGTGCTATATAAATCTCTGGAATGAATACATAGTCGTTGCTGTAAGCCGTGTTGCAAGGACAGTCCGGGATGAAATTGAGAAAGCAATTGAGAAATTTTATCCCGCATGTGCTGTACTTTAACAGTTTTTGTTTTATGCATACGAATAAATTATGACAGATATTTAGTCTTTCTTTGCACTGAAGGCTTAAGAATGAACATTTGTCATTTCTCATGTGCTGCCCTTAGTTCTCATTCTTAAATGTAAAATTGTTGGCAGTTACTCATTTGAATAAACGGTTTGATTTAACAGAGCTCTGTGTGGCTATTGCTAGGCTGTGTAGCTTCGGTCATCAACGAGATGTCCACTGTCCGCACTTAAGTCCTCAAAATCATCTGCGACCATCATCGAGTTACGAACAATCGTCAGTGTCAACAGCTCGGTCTCAAAAGTTGCAGACAGGTATGAAGCACGTTACTCTGCTTTCTTACTGCCCAACACACAAGTGATCTTTGCATATTGAAAAGTTAATAGTTGACTAGAAATACTTCTTCTTTTTAAAGAATATTTCAGCTTTTTAGTAGTAGAAGTACCTGTTTGCATCGTTTCCATGAGTTGCCATACACACTCGATAAAGTCGCCTTCAAATATAAGTTGCCCCATAATTTTGGCTCGGACAGTGAGCAAATGTAGTGATCAGCATACAATTGCTGCTGAAAATCGAGCTTCATCTGCCAGAAGAAATTTGTTAACCTAGCACTGATTATAGAGCATATCATAGAAGAAACGACTTCTTCTTATAGCACTTCTAAATAAAAAGTATGTAAGTGAGTAGCCTTTTAATAATGAAAGTGAAACGCTCACATTTTCCAAAGTATAGACAGTTGATATTAAATGTCAGTGTCGTTGGATCAGGAAAAGCCCAGCTATTAGCAGCTACTATGAGCACTACTGACGCTCGCTTCAAGATCATAAACTGTTCGAAGAATGGCAAATTCATTGGTAGCCGATGCTGCAAAGTCTACATATAGTATGTAAGACTGCATCCATGATTTTCGTGGCAACAGATGTTGTGTTGCTGAATCTTTATAGTCCCTTTTTGAAGGCTTGCAGGAGAATTGCATGTAAATTCGGATCCGGACTCTGTTTTTAGTTGTTACCAACCACGTGACAGCTGCCATTAGGAGATGATTGTACATAGGTGTTGTTAAAATCATCCAAAATAAGAGTATTCCGTGCGGTTGACTTGACAGGCATCATAAAAGCGGACTCGGACGCAATATACCCACGTATAGACGAGCCATTTGCGATCACACGGCTTAAAATCCAATAAAAATGAAAATTCTTTCCGAGCGAAATTTGTCGGCGACCGGATGCTCTGCCAGCGAGATCCCGATGTAACATTTAATATTGTGAAGGTCATTTTATTGGCACAGAAAGAAAAGATGTCAAGTTACTCTGAGCCACAAAAGTCCTCCTCATGTCAGTTAACTTGCTGTACTGAAAATAATTCAATCTACACTGTACCCACTTTCAACTATTTCAATTAAGCTATGCAGTATCCATGGTAAAAAGCAGTAAACCGAGGAATTAACGGTTCTACATCAACCGCACTAGTTGCACTCGAAGGCCCTGGCAGCCATGACGATATAGAGGTCCAACGTAGTAGTTTTGTTCAGATTTCTCAGTGGTAATCCAGAGAAGTTCGAAGTCATTGGTATTTTCTTTTGGTTGACAAGGTTGTGCTTTGAGATGAGTCTTGGTTATGATGGCAACCCCACTATCCTTTTCTGTTGATTCTATCTTTCCAAAAGATTGTGATGGCCTGGGATTTGGGTGATAATCTAGGCGTTTGGATTTGAGATGAGTTTCAGATATGATAGTTTTTATATTGAAAGGTTTCGTAGGTTGTCTTCGTCCTCAGGTGTCTAGAAACTCGGTGAAGACGACAGTTAGTTGACTTTTACAGAGTTTAATAACAACAAAGCGGTCTGGTCTCGACGCAGCATCAAAACACAGTCTCTGCCATCCCTTCTACAGAGGCTTATATACACGTCACAGCAATCTTTAAACATCACATTAGTGATACAAATACATCAACTTGAGCGTATCCAGACTATCTTTTAAGGAGCACTAGACATTCCTCACACTCCTTCCTACACCACCATACAGACATATCAACAACTACTACAGAATCAGCGCAACCTCACTTCAAGACACATTCACACTACAGGCACACCCCCGTACACATACTATAAGGAGCGTCACTGTTCTTCTATTCTAGCCACCTAGCTACTGTCACCCACAGAAGGCAGGGCATCATGCATCAATATTGTAACCAAAAGTTCAAAGCTGTTCAAGGGCTTTAGGTTTTGCAAGAGATTTGACATTGAAGTTAATGTCATTTGAATTTTGAGTTGAATTGGTTAATATTGACGTTGTGATGAAATGGGTGATATTCAGAGATATTTAAGAGACATCTCGAGGGCGTTCAATTAGTGATAAATTGACGATGATAGGTTGAGTACAAAAGTCTAAAATGTACGCAAGTATGTTGTAGGTATTTAATCGTGTTTCTTGGTTCTAAGAAGTTTACTTACGAGTGAATAAGCATAGCTTGATAAATTTCAGTTAAAGAAAATATTTTGATACACGAATCATTTTGAACTAAAGGGCACTCGGTGTAATGCATACCTCTGCCATTTGCAACACAACATTAAACCTTTTACTTCGCACACCTTTAAGTATATACTGTTCAAGTTTATTTGATATAACCAACCATCATGCTACTGCAGTATAGTCCGCTTACAGGCTGATAAACAAACAAAAACCAGATATAATGATGTCTCGTGAAAGTTTCAATGTCCGGCACATCAAAATCTCGCTTTTGCTTGCCTTTTCCTTTGCAAATTGTGTCGCCAATTCAACCAGATCAAGTGCTGATGTCTGGGCATGTTCAATTGATATGGTTGCAAAGCTAACCAGTCTCTTTTTTGCTACACTGTGGAGCGCATGTTCGTTTTTTTAAGTTTGAGAGACTACATTCACCACTTGCTACTGATACTGGAAGTGTGAGAAGGATCCTTCTAACAACGGAAACAATAAGCACAAGATCTAGGAGTTTTTGTTGTAGTATGAAGAGAAGTACTTCTTGTGGCGGCATGCATAGACTGTGGAAGTCTTAGAGATGTTGCTATAAGTTCACAGCACAGATCTTCAGCATCAATATCTTTTTTTCAATTATGCACATACATAATTGCTGGTACACTTCTTTATATTGTTATAGTAGTTGATATCTGGGTCTATGTCCAAGTTGTTGATGGCGCAAGTGCTCTTTTGGTACTTGTCAACTAGGTTAAAGATTGGATCGTTCAAAGAACGTAGTGAGTCGGCACTGATGTCTCTATTTGTGTGCGCATTGTGCTATCTGTTCCCTCGCAGTTTGTTAACCAGTTCCATAGTTCCCAGGAATGTCGCTTAGTCCCTTAAAATATACGGGTGTTGCTGTGTGTTATTAGGCTATAATCCTTACAGTTAGAGGAACGTCGGCTTCGACCAGTGTGATTTTCCTTACAGGTTTTATTTTAGTTATAGTTATAGTTATAGTTAATGATTTTTTATTTTAGTTATAGTTATAGTTATAGTTAGTATTATTTTTTAGTTATAGTTATAGTTATAGTTAATGGATTTTTATTTTAGTTAATTTTAGTTACTACTTAGTTACAATAATTAAGTCTATAAGCAAAATTGTGCGTATTAATACGCTGTTTCACAATTTACTCAGAGCTATGAAAACCTTTGAAGCATGGGTACATTCAGCTTCATCAATACACGAGTTTCCAAAGTAACTGACAAATTTCACAATAAAAATTTCGCATTTTTCGTTCTCATTTATGTCGAATCGTCCATATTGCACTTCCTATTTTTATTTTTTGTATTAACGAAAATAAAGATGAATTTTCGTTAGTGTTATTTTCGTTATAGTTATAGTTATAGTTAATGATATTTTTTAGTTATAGTTATAGTTATCGTTAACGAAATCATTTTATTTTCGTTAACGAACATTTTCGTTATCGTTATCGTTAACGAAAATCACACTGGCTTCGACAAGCCCCTAACGGAACAGTTTTTTTTCTTGTAAGGTTCTTAATGAGGGGGTCAAATGGAGGGTCTTTAAGAGTTGTGGCTTTGACTGGAAAGAGTGCATCACACGCAGCCGGCATAAATGCGTAAAAGGCTTCAAATGCAGCAGCAGGTGAGGTGCATGTAGTGATAAAGTCCCAAGGTTAATAAGGTATGTTTGTAACGCTGCAAATTGACCCGGAGTTCGTAGGCAAAACTGGCCGGTTATTCTCAAAGAGATCGCCATCACCGAGGCTTTGTTAGTGATAGGAGCAGTTGATGCAACCACCGCAGAGTGTTCAGTTTCAATGATGGACTTGACCGTCGTGACGTAGTGTAAAATTGCCCAGAGGTGTAAATGTGGTCCACTGAGTGTCCCTCGTGCGACGGTCCCTCAAACTCCGCTCGCAGTCCCATCGCTAGCATCTTTGCTGACGGTAACTGGTTGAAATTGTTGTCGAGGATGCGCTAACGTCCGGCGGGTTATTAACGCATACAAAACATTTCAAATAAACAAATCCAGTTAAACACAATCAAATTTCTGATCAATTTGCGTGAATTAAATAAATGGTACCTATTAACGTTGGCGTTAAAATGAACAGACGGGAGAGATATTCCTGGGAGCGAAATGGAGCAGACGTCAGCAAACTGTCCCTGTAAGGCGGATAAGTCTTGCTCTTCAGAGCGGCCTAGTGTTAACAGTGACTTGTTGATGCAGGTAGCCTCGACCAAGGCCTGTCCAACCATCTTCCATTTTTCTATCCTCTCTGAACCGGCCAGGTCGACCAGGTATAGGTTGCCTAGAACATTCAAACTGTACACATTCATTCATTCATTCTGATAAACGTAAGTCCCTTGACTTGGAGATGACCCAGATGACCATATATTTTCCCCCTTGACCCGGAATCGACCCATGTCAAGTCGATTGACCCGGAATCGACCTTTATTATTAGCTTCTTGGGCAAGTCTGTTTCTCAACTTTTCTGCTTGCACAGTCATTCTTCTCATTTCTGCCTTGGATCCTCCTGTTGTTTGCTGTTGGTCCTCTTTCAGGGGCCGGAAGTCGTCCATCACTTTGTCTCTCTCCCTCTCTTGAGGTGACCGTCGACCGTGTTGTTGACTCACTTATCGTCTGTTTTGGACAAGACCGTCTCTACACTGCACGATTTCACAGTTTCAATAAAATATCCACGATGTATCAATAGTGTCTTTGACAGTACACATAAGCTTTGAACGATGCAACACTTTATTTCACATCGGCACTCCCGCGACTCTAATCTTCATTGTGCACTGGGGAAAAACGTCACCGATTCCGTATGTCTATATGTTTGGTCCATTTGCTAGAAAAGTGCAGACAAATAATTAAAAAAAACCGAGAAGTTTTCAAAACTGCACACAAAATATTTTAAAAAATATACCCTCAGGTAAAACTATACCGTGTAAGATCATAAAGTCCTGTTATTCATACGTTAAATGAAGTACTGTGATTGAGTCACATTTTATGTGTTGATGTTATGAGCGATTCGACGCAAATAATCCCCCAACGAAACTGTTCCATATGTTGGAGCCAAAGCCTGTAAATATTGATTCAAACGAACGTATTTTTACTTGGATGCATCTGGTTGTCTGAATCCGGAACGAAACCTCGCAATCTTCAATTCTTAGTGATCTTGTTCTTGACGGAAGTGCTCAACAAGTTTGTAAACCGACGGATGATGACAGTCGACGCGGTCTGTTGAAAGGAGCGATGCCAGGCTTCGATCGAGTTGTTCGTGCATGATAGGTTGACGACTACGCGATCAGGTTCGTTCCACAGCTGCAAGGCAAACGTAGGATTTGCGCTTCGACCCTTGATTGTCTGCCAATGGCTTCTGAAACAGATTTATTGGATGCTAGTTTCGTTTCACTTGCGTTGGTCTAGGATTAGGGCAACACACTAAAATTTCCATGTAATTCTAGTGGTTGAGGCTGAAGTTCATCTGCCGACTAATCGGTGTCATCACGCGATAACTGGGATGCGACTCCATATTCTAAATAACAGAACAAATAAAAATAACTTAAAATAGCCTCGTCATATGCAACCAGCCTTCAGCAGACCATTTCTAACGTCTGTATGCATCCAAAGACATCTTTAAGGAAAGCAAATGATGTAAACAACTAGCAGAATCGGCTTCTTAAAAATAAAAACATCCGTCGGTAAATTAGTTCAGCTATAGAAAATCAACTCGTTATCACATGACGATTGCATGCACAACTCATTAGAGGAATTACTGTTCAAGGCAAACCAGGTGACCCTATGTTTACCCCGTGACCCAGAGGTGACCCTTGACTTGTAGGTGACCCAGGTGCCCTTACATTTCCCCCCTTGACCCGGAATCGACCCATGTGACCTTATGTCAAGTCCATTGACCCAGGCGACCTTACGAGAAGCCTCTTGGGTGAGTCGATGATGCAGGTCTTCTGCTTTGGCAGTCGTCTTCATTTCCATTATTTCTTTTTTGGCCTCTTCTAGTTTTAGTTGGGAGTTCCGACTAACCTTTATAAGCTGCACAACGAAAATCAGCAATCAATAGTTTCATAGTTTCATAGTCGAGTAAGTTCATCAGATTTCACAGTTTCAATAAAATATCCACGATGTATCATCGTGTCTTTGACAGTACACATAAGCTTTGAACGATGCAACACCGTATTTCACATCGGCACTCCCGCGACTCTAATCTTCATTGTGCACTGGGGAAAAACGTCACCGATTACGTATGTCTATATGTTTCGTCCATTTGCTAGATAAGTGCAGACAAATAATTTAAAAAAACCGAGAAGTTTTCAAAACTGCACACAAAATATTTTTAAAAATATACCCTCAGGTAAAACTACACCGTGTAAGATCATAAAGTCCTGTTATTCATACGTTAAATGAAGTACTGTGATTGAGTCACATTTTATGTGTTGATGTTATGAGCGATCCGACGCAAATAATCCCCCAACGAAACTGTTCCATATGTTGGAGCCAAAGCCTGTAAATATTGATTCAAACGAACGTATTTTTACTTGGATGCATCTGGTTGTCTGAATCCGGAACGAAACCTCGCAATCTTCAATTCTTAGTGATCTTGTTCTTGACGGAAGTGCTCAACAAGTTTGTAAAACCGACGGATGACGACAGTCGACGCGGTCTGTTGAAAGGAGCGATGCCAGGCTTCGATCGAGTTGTTCGTGCATGATAGGTTGACGACTACGCGATCAGGTTCGTTCCACAGCTGCAAGGCAAACGTAGGATTTGCGCTTCGACCCTTGATTGTCTGCCAATGGCTTCTGAAACAGATTTATTGGATGCTAGTTTCGTTTCACTTGCGTTGGTCTAGGATTAGGGCAACACACTAAAATTTCCATGTAATTCTAGTGGTTGAGGCTGAAGTTCATCTGCCGACTAATCGGTGTCATCACGCGATAACTGGGATGCGACTCCATATTCTAAATAACAGAACAAATAAAAATAACTTAAAATAGCCTCGTCATATGCAACCAGCCTTCAGCAGACCATTTCTAACGTCTGTATGCATCCCAAAGACATCTTTAAGGAAAGCAAATGATGTAAACAACTAGCAGAATCGGCTTCTTAAAAATAAAAACATCCGTCGGTAAATTAGTTCAGCTATAGAAAATCAACTCGTTGTCACATGACCGTATTTTGCATGCACAACTCATTAGAGGAATTACTGTTCAAGGCAAACCAGGTGACCCTATGTTTACCCCGTGACCCAAAGGTGACCCTTGACTTGTAGGTGACCCAGATGCCCTTACATTTTCCCCTTGACCCGGAATCGACCCATGTGACCTTATGTCAAGTCCATCGACCCAGGCGACCTTACCAGAAGCCTCTTGGGCGAGTCGATGATGCAGGTCTTCTGCTTTGGCAGTCAGTCATACAAGTTCCTCCTCGTTTTGCTTCACGGCCTCAGCTTCTTTTTCTTGATTTTTCTTCTTTATTTCTATCGGTTCTTTTTCCGACTCGTCCAATTGGTTCCAATTTATTTTTATCAGCTGCACAACGAAAATCGGCAATCAATAGTTTCATAGTTTCATAAGCGGGTAAGTTCATCAGATGCTCAGAAATTAACATTCATTAGAATTTATATCATACGGTCTTTCCTGTGCTGCCACTTGGGACAAACTGCCTTTAATTTACACATAATCTGGTTACCCTATGTCAAACTTATTTAGATCAATTACATAGTCATGCAGTCAGCAGCGTCTCTGGAAGGTCCTTCAAAAGTGCTATATAAATGTCCTCTTACATTACACATACTTATTTTGCCAAACTTTACATCGCCTTCAAATTGTCTCTCTATGGTTCATCTAAATATTCACAAAGCTCCAATTATCTGCACATATATTTCCAGTTAAAGAAATGTGAAGATGACTGATATTGGTGCCAGATTGATTGTTTGAAAGAACTGCTTCTTCACCTGCGATATGGTCTTCGTCTTTTCATCCGCATCTGCTGCACTTCTTACTAGTGCCTCTTTTAAACTCATTACTTCTCTCCTATCAAACAGATAAAACAAGATATGTACTTCATTATAAAGTCTAATCACATATCAGACAATCTTCATCCAAGAGCACACGGCTCGTACTAGATGTTTGGTATCAGGGTTTAACAAGATCCTACAACAATAAAGGCCTCTGACATAAATTATTTTTCATCAGTTCTCACCATTTGTATGGCTTGTCCTTCTAGAAATACTGTACCTGTAAGTTCTGAGCAGAATCTCACCAAGTAATGTAATGCATTGCAAATCATGCCCTTGAAATGTACCATTTTCACGACGACAGATCAGACAATTCTATTCGTCCTTTCCCACCTTTAGCACCTTTCGAATTGGCATCGATTGGCCATGAGACTGACCTCTCCATGGAAACGTTCAGCTGAGGAAGTTTAGAACCAGTGGCCGTGTTTCATGATCTCTCCGATCGAGACATCGCAATAGACGGATTCGACGCCATCAAGTCACACTAGGTGTAATCTGCTGGCCATCGTAGGGAGAGAATTTTGGTGCTGGGACGAATCTGCCGTCGCCGCCGGGGTGCGCACGAGCAGAGCGGCCACGCCCACCGTTCTCGAAGCCGGGAAAGAACGGAGGAATTCGCGATGTCTGGCAGAAGACACCCACGGACTTGAAAGACTGAGAGGACGATCGAGGGTTCGTGGTCGCTTCCTCGTAAGTCGGGAGAGTGGCAGGAACGTTGTGGCAAAGTTGACGTTTCGGATCAATTCCCCTCCTGGTCATCGAGGTGTTTTTTCGAATAATTCGAGTGTACAGAGCCGACCGTTTGGCTTAAGACGACGTTTTATTAGACGACGATTTATTAATAATACGGTTGCCATTGTCGCAAGCAGAAGACCCAGAACACCAAAGGCCGTTGAAATGACGACATCGAACGAATTGGTACTGAGTGAGTAGGAATCTGTTGTCGCATAACTCACTAGGAAAACATCAGAGACGATGGTTTCGGTTAATTCTGCAGATCAGTTTCCATATTGATCCAACTCTTCCATCCAATTACGCATCGTCCAGAGCTGTCACCGCCACTTGCCACAGCATCTGCTTGACGACCAAGGATGATCAATTAATCAACCTCACTTTCGTGTAATTAAATTTGCAAGGTGTTGCTGCCAACATTCTCTCTCTAAATTTCTTCTGCCATGAACCCTTCCATGGACATTCAGAACTAGTCTTGTTGTGTCTACGATGGAACTAATTTCTGCCGAGCTAAAATGGAGAGTGAACGTCATGTTCCTGCAAATGCACACAAAAAAACGATTAGACTCCTTTTCAGATACCTATTACATGTATGTATGTATAAAAATATGGACCAGAGGTGGTGTACCTATGGCATGTATGTTCATAGTGGAACGTGTACACATTTTTTGGCATGTGCAATTCAGAGCACAATGACTTCACATCATTCAGTAAACATCTGGATTCTTGCAGTGATTTGTTTTAAGTGCTGATGTACTGCGCAAATTTCCAAGGGGTACGTGTGGGTAGTTTTTAAAAGGATTTAGCCACTTTGTTTGGCATGCATCCTTAAAAGATTGCCATCTGTTATAAATAGAAACCACTCTGAATAGTATGATCGTATGCAGCCTTGTTTATAAATATATTACATTCAAAAGCGTTATAACTGTGTTAACTGAATAGCTGTGAAGTATTCATATGTACATTCCAAACTGATAAACTGTCAAAATTATGGACTAGGTCTACTCAAGTTGTACGTATGATGATACTTAATATAGGGCCTTTCAGGTAATTCACAAAAGTGCTGCCTAAGCATAATAATAAAAATGGTGTTAAATGACATTATTTACAAATATTTTTGTCGGTTATGAATGATTAACTGTCCAAATGGACTTCACCACAACAGAATCAAAATAAACAACTAAAAAGCTGAATTAACATCAACAGTAATTCATCTTAAAATGCGTTGTGCATGGAAAATAAGGTCATGTGATAACGAGTGGATTTTCGACTGCTGAACTAATTTGACCCGAATGCATTATATAAGAATCCACGATATAATAAATGTGTGCACTGTGTCGGCAGTGTAGTAGTACTTAATCATATTATGAACAACGAAAACAATAATGAAAGGAAGAGTCCGGCGTCAGCCACCGGTGCAATAGAAGCCACCGGCTTAGATTAAGATTAGATTAGGATGTTCATTGTTCACCTAGTGCACTCAGGTAATGCACCAGCATTACACAGGACGGTTTGTTGCTCTTCCGCCTCTTCCCCCTCGTCAAAGAGACGCAACAATGAACTGTTGTCCACACTCTCGGCACCAAACACTAAATAACAGAACAAATAAAATTAACAGAATTAATGGCACATCTGTCAAAAATGCTCTAACAATAGAGAATAGCCTCGTCAAATGCAGCCAGCCTTTAGCAGAGCATCCCAAACACATCTTTAAGGACGGCAAACGATGTAAACGACTAACACAATCAGTGACGGCCAAGATGGCCGCATGTTTTTATCTGCGTATCAGTTTAGACCATTTGGGCGGTCGAAGTTGAACTCCTGTTTTGCTCGACTAATTTTGTTAATCCATTTTCAAAATCGCCTAGTATGCGTCCGCGGAGACTTCTCTCTTTCGTCGCTGTTTCTGGGGTTCTTTTGGACGATTTTAATTAACGATTAATTAATTAACAGTTGACTTCCTCAGTCTTAATATATATATCCATGTTGCCATCTGTAATTGAAAGCTCTGTTGCTTTTCAGCCAGATCTATCAAGCAGCAGTAAGGGGGCTATGAATTTATAATTTCCTTAATGCAGAACAAAGTCTTCGGCTACGATTGAATCGCTTAGAATCTGTTGCAGACTTTGATCAATAGAGGGCTGTCAAAATCATACATCCGTCCAACGATCGTCATCTTAGAATAGAGCCAGTTCATCTGACAGATACCATAAAATTAATTGTACGATTGATGGGACTTGCTCTGAACTTATGAATTAAAATCATCAAAGTGACTTTTCAGATGGAGACGGTGATGAGTAGTCACTTCTGGCAACAAACAAAGGTCAGCAAAAATACATGTTAAAATTCACCAAAATCTGTCTTACAGGCGACACATAAACAAACAACACGTCATAACGGCAACAGTTCACATACGTTACAGCACTGAACTCAAAACTTTCACAAAATCACCGTTGCAATATTTTACTCATACTACAGGCAAATTCGCTGCATAAATATTCAAATTGATTGCTAATGAAATTTACAGGATAATTGCTCATTCATTTCAACTTCCTGCAGAGGCATTGTATCTGTTGTATTAACGGATCTGCCTATTCCTAGATACATTGTGCAGTTCAAGATCAAGGCTTAGTCCTTACTGAAAATATGTAATCCTATTCCTATAAACGACAACGTTCGTACTTTTCCAACTTTAATCGATTGTATGTCATAGACAGTTAAGCCTTAGCATTCTACAGTAATCTTTAGAAAAAGTAGATAACCGGGAGTTTATACGAGCAAAGGAACAAAAAACCATAGTCACCACACGTGTCTTCCACAGTAGAGACTCCGACCAGCCTCGTTCTTCCATCCGACCAGAAAGACCTCTTTTCCCTTTTTCTCTCCTTGTATACTTTATCAAGGAGTGCCCTTGATCACCTTACCTCTTTGAAGGATTTACTCTTTAAATCTACAACACCTTATAATCCTTAGAAGGATTGTCTCTTTAAATCAACAACACCTTATAATCCTTAGAAGGATTGTCTCTTTAAATCAACAACACCTTAGGAGGATTGTCTCTTTAAATCAACCACTCCTATGTCCATCACCCGATACCAGCACTGTAGGCCCAACCTCCGTTAAGGACCCCCAATACTGTAAATCTATATTGTGCTACACCAATCAGCGTACATATGAATACATTATTTCTACTATTGTCATCATTATTAGTATTAATCAGTTGTTTACATGAAGCTTATTTACTAATACACCTCAAAACGCAGGCAGCTTGAAAACAAAATGCCTTCAATTGTTGAGAAAAAGCTGGCAGTAGTCCATTCCAACATTTGTTATAAGACTTGTGATAGAAAGAAACAATTTAACTGTACGACAAATGCTTAGAGTGTAAGGACCTTTCTTGATCAACAGCTTGTACGGATCCCCTGTCTCTTTTCACGTTAGACATCTCATTAGAATGCACGGAAACATTCTACAGAAAGAGTGGCAACATGAAGTTCAGAAAGATATAACTTCATAATTATTATTATGATCTGTCTACATGTGTGTGTACAGTAACGGCCTTTTGCAGTATGCGACCGCAGAGCCGCCAAATTTGATGATGCCTTCTATAACAAGTTCTTATTTTTATCATCTATCATTTCAATTGTGATGGCGTTTACCACACCGATCCTATTCCACTACAACAAGGAAGATCACAATCTGGATCATCCACAGTATTGAAAATAGATGCCAAGATGATTGCCCCGATCACAAAGTTTATGAATGCACTCTAATTTCACATGCATCAAGACCTCTCTACAGGAAAGTAATGTATAACAGCAGTTTCCAGAACAATGTGCTGATGAAAAACAATCCCATTATTATTCCTTTTCAAAGAAATTTTTGCTGCAGGTATCTGTACTTGCTGTGACTATTTTCTGAAACGATGTCGAGAAATATTCGTGCATTTTTCTGACGTAAGTATATCCGCACCGTGCTTTAAGCACAACGCGAGACAGTGTAGCAATGGACTGCGTTCTAATAAATTTGACTGTTGTGGAAGACAGAAACTCTAAACATTCCATTCGAATTGTTATTCTGTATTTATCACGCACTGAAGCCTGTGTTATAGCCTTGGTAGCTGCCACTCCTATGTCCACCTCTTTGTAATTACATCTTATTTCTTTTGACGAAGTATCGATCTTCACTATATCAGGGACTCTGTTCTGATCAACGATTTCTTCACAAATCGGGTCATTAGTGAACGCAACAGGTGTGCAATATCATCGTAGAGAAAAGGTGCCAGAGGCAATGGTGTCTGAAACGTTTTCAAAAACGGTTCACACATGGCACTGACAGATGCATATATTCCTACAATTTTGGAGACCTTGTTCGACACATGCTCGACTTGAGCTTTCCAAGTGAGAGTCTCGTCAATGATGACGCCCAAAAATTTAACTCTGGATACCCGGCATAGCTGGTTGTTATCGATGATTACAGTAGGGTTAAAGGATTCAGGTACACTTTGTCATGCGACTTTAAATAAAACATATTGGATTTCTTAATGTTAGAGGATAGCATATTAACTTGAAACGCACAAGACAAGTGGCATAATTCTAAGTTCATAAAGATCATAGTAATTTTGTTACGTCACTTGAAAGGCATCCTTTATAACCACAAAGCAGTGCGAGGTTAAAATATTTCCCATGTCAGATGAACCACAATTTTCAGCAACGACTTGTATGTGGATCTATACGTTTTCTCACTTTCTGAGCCAAAATTATGGGGTGACTTATATTTGAAGGTGACTTTGTCTTGAGTGTGTATTGTAATTCATGGAAATGATGCAAACAGGTACTTCTGCCACTAAAAAGCTGAAATATTCTGAAAAAAGAAGTATTTCTAGTCAACTATTAATCTTTTAATATGCAAAGATCACTTGTGTGTTGGGCAGTAAGAAAGCAGGGTAGCGTGCTTCATACCCGTCTGCAACTTTGAGGCCAAACTGTTGACGCTGACGATTGGTTGTAACGCGTTACTTTGTGAAGACGGTCGCATCGTCAATACCAACTATATTGATTGTACTTAGAAAAAACTATGTTGTCAAATTTCATGTGGACTTTTAATTGTATTAGGATTGGACAAAGAAATGTTGATCTGTTCTTTCTAAATGTGTTGTGTGATGCATATTTTTACGCTTTGGAAATATTAGTGCAGGTTTATTATACATTCAGTTGCCTGTAAAATGAGCCATAGTTTACTGAGTGAATTCTTGTGATTGTGGAGATAATTGAATTTTAAAATGATGTTGTAGAATTGAAAATAATCAGATTTATTGAATTTTCATGCATATCAGTCTGGTTACCAGTACTAGTCTTGGGCGGTGTATGACAGCATAGGGCCGCCAAATTTGATGCCTTCTATAAATAATAAGTTCTCATATTTAGGAATGATAATTTTGCATCCCAGTGATAATCTGAGATTTACTTGTCTTGTTTTGAACTTGTAATTAACAATGGCATAATAACAAAGCTGCACAGTTAATAGTTATTGTCAGTCAAGAATTTGTTCATTGTAATATGCAGTTGCAGTGTGACTTGTCTGTTCTGAGTTGTGTAAAAAGGATCGTAAACTTTATGATTGATCTGCTTCAGAACAATAATGGATAATCATAATTTGTTGAAATTTTTTTTCTTTTTCGTACAGGCCTAAATAACATGGTTTATGATTGTACCTTATTAAGCTTCAGTTGGCATTGATATAATGGATATTGGTGGTCAAAGGCTGACAATTTCAGTTTGCATAGGGCTGCCAAAATGCTCAGGCCGGCGCTGCTGGTTACACCGTCAAGAGTTGTGTTCAAGTTGCAACTGTGAAATTTGGCAAATTTATAGGCCTACTTCTGTAACAGGTTTTTGTTTGTACAAAATTAATACTTGTAACAAAAAGTTATAGTAGTGGAAAGTTAGTCATGACTTGCAAAGCTAGCTGCACAATAAATATTGTACCAACTGTGCCTGCACAACCAAAGGGCTGATCAGTAAAGTTAGTTGTAAGATTTAATCATGTTTTGTGTATAATAAAAATGGCTATCCATGTTCCGCGTTAGATTGTACCTTGTAGCCTACCACTCCTCAGGCTTTCCACTCCAGACTAAAGTGTCGCCTATTAAAGAATTCTTACCCAGATCCATCCTGTCCTGTGCCTTCCATTCTTCTCGGTTCGGATGGAATCTTCCGTAGTAGCTCCTTTGCCTCCTTCAATCCTTGAATCCGGACTTTCACCTCCACTTGGTATTATTGAACAACTCCTATGACGTGTTGTGAAGCTCGTGAATAAGCTGGTGCCCTGTGTTGGGCTTTTAAGTAGTGCTTTAGAAATTTTGAGATTATGACTGCAATTAAATGTACAACTTGTATTGTTTCTTGCATTTAATTGCTGTTACGTTTTGAGCATGTGTGTTTAAATTTCGAAGACCACAGCAGCTTTGCTTTACTTTAAATTTAGTTTATAATAATAATATATTAATAATAATAATTATAAACAATTTATATGGCGCTGTAACGTGGGATACCGCTTCAAGACGCCTTACAAACGGCAGACCAGTATTCGGGATACGCCTTGGCAAACGAGTAGGATTTGAGCTTAGATTTCAAGGCGTCTGTACCGAATCGGCCGAGAGAGCGCGATCGCCAAGCGCGCGCTCCTCTTCCGTACGCCGAGATCGGTCTTGAGCAATCTAGTCGCAGCCCAGACACAGGAAGGAGTCGCGGTCAGAAGTGGCGCAGATACTCTGGCGGTGCAGTAGAGTGATTTGAACACCAGCAGACGAGGCTTGAGCTCAGTGCGGAACTGGACACACGGCTTCAACATAGTGCGATGGTGACATTTCAGTTCATTATATATTATATGCGTTTAATAAGTTTCAAAGGTTGTCAAATCGCAACAGGTTGTGAAAAAACGAGTAATTGACTGTGGAAATTGGCAAAACAGTCAATTGACATCTAAGGCAACATTTTCAAAACTGACGTGAAACTTTCTTGCCACACTGCCCACATCTCGTATGATTCTGACTGCTTTTGACCGTGTGATCGAAGTGGTAAAATCTCGCCTCTTGCAGCAGAGAGGTGGCTTGTAGGAACGTAGCAAACTAATTGCGCCCTGTTCCAGCGTAGGCCTAAATCTAGCGCCGCCCCCCCCCACCAATAAGGACGTCGTAATGTAATGTATAACTCTTTCGAAGAACATATAGGCTACATAACGTAGGCCTAAATTATACAACATAAATGCGAGAACATGTGTTATAAAACAACTGAAAATATATAGATATACGATACATAATTATTGTACGCTTAATGTAATATAACAGTTCTGAACGGCGATATACTAATTGTGTTCAAACGACATGCATGGTCATTAGTGGGACAGTAGGGCTAATGAAAAGGTAGTAAAAAAAATTTTTTGAGAGCCTTCGTGAAGTTTTTCTTTGAGAGACAAATCCAAACATGGTTATAGCCGATCACAGTACTAGGCTACATGCAAGAAACAATTGCCTAGGTAACGCCTTCCAGGACCCCCGAAGCGCTGCTTTCATTGCTATCTAACTGACCTAAACAAGCTCGACCTTAGATCACCATAAAACAAAAGAAACTGTCCCGCTACGACAAATATATAGCCTATGGTCCAGAGACTCTCGACATCCAAGTCATCTGTCAGCTGTCGACGGGAATCCGTTGGTTGTTTCTACGTGAGTGCGTGAGCCCGCCACTGGTGGTCGACTCGGCTTAGGCCTACTGTGCATTGTTTTGGTGACTGATGTAATAGTTTCGTTTACAATGACACTCGGCATCACAATAATTATTATAGGCTAGCGCAAAGAGAGCGCCTCTTAGTAGGTCTCTTGAAGAGGCGCAATATAAATTCTCAGAATGAATGAACGAATTTAAATATGCTGATGACTGTTATTTGTTGGTATCTGATCAGAAGTGCGCTCTACTATATTTGCGCGAATAGTGTACGTAGGCCTACGTACTCCTATCCTGTTTGTTGAGGATTCGCTAATTTGGGCGAGCGAGAACGGCTAAACTCTTTGATAAATAAACTGATAAAGGAGGGCTTTTGCGGTTTTTGCCCTTCCAATCCCCATACACTCTAACACTATAAGTAAGTAAGTATATTCTGTATTAAACCGGTTGCAGAAGAGCCGCACTTCGGTGTGCAAACATCATAGGACAAGCACAAAATCAAAATGATTATTGTCGATAAGATGTGCGTCAAAGCTGACCTCGCACTATTTGCACTATATTGGTTGACCCAAGGCATGCCCTCCGTGGTTTTCCATTTTTTTCATGAACTCTACGGCCACGTCCTCACATTGTCACAACCGTGAACGTAGGCCTATACATGTTTCGACCTTCTCACTAGAAAGAGATTCATTACACAATGCTTTACACCCATTAACACAGTTCTAACGGTACTATTCATTATTATTACTATACATTATTATTACTTCTATGTGTTATTTTACATTCTAATTCGATGTTCCATTGTGCGTTTGCTAATGAAGTAATAGAGGCTATACTTACTTACTTATACGATCACTGCACTGGGCTACCAGCGTATCATAGGTCCACCGCAAACACCAGACTCCTCTATTTATAGAGAAAATGAAAACGAATTTTACGTCACTTATCAACACGGACTTCTGGGAAATTTCATACTCTCGCCACTTACCAAAATACCTTCCAAATCTTCCCTGCACCATCTACACAAATCAAAAGTAACCCGTTTATAAGATAAATATTATTTTATGTGTTCTGCGTGAAAAATACGTGAATAATTTGAATGGATTTTGCAGTGGGCGCGGAAAGACTTCTGGCCGTAAAGATGGCGGGCGAGTGCAGAGCGAGCGAAGGAAGAGGGAAGTCATGTACGATGAGCGGCGACGGGCGAGCAGCTCCTCCTATGAGCTGGAGGTATTCATCGCCTTTCTCTTCTTGCAGTAATTGACGCCATTTTGTCCTCCGTTCGTTCAGACGCAAAACGGTCCGGATGCGCTGACCTTGCCGCTCGAAATATTCCTTCGAAACGGTAAATGCCCGTTATTGCCGCGGCCAACATGGCTGGTGAATCGAGCGACCGTAGATTTTGACCGAAATTAACGGTTCTTTCGTCGGCTTTCGCTGCGCCGCTTCTTCGTCGGCCCCGACCCCGTCGTCTTCGTCCCCACCTGACCGTCGGCCCCGTTCGATGCGCTCATTCCTCGGACATACCTCGTCGTTTGACAGAGATCGTTGGTTTTTTAAATCCCGTGCCAACGTTTTTGTTACTTGTCGATGAATATTGAAGTTTTACTGGTAAACTTCGCAGTATATTACTTAGAAAGTTGGTGTGCGGAACACGGTTGATCTTTTGGGGTCATGGCTAGACCCTGATACCCACCGTGTTGTAAATTACTCACCAGATCGTGGCTGCCCGTGCTTTTGTGTGCATGGAAGGCCTGGCATACTGACTCCAGAACTTCTTATGAAGTTTTAAGAATGGAAATGGGTGGAGGGTACTTGTACTGCCGGTCAAGTGGGTAGTAGTCTGTAGTATGGGGAAACGTAGTTTTCGTAAATAGATCTTGCAAATTGAGTTTTTGGTTAGTTTGTGTTGTCTGGTTTTGCGTTGACATTGTTAAAATATCTTTTGGGCCACTTTAAATGAGTTCGTGTATGAATTAACTTGTTTTGAATCTTACACAATTTCTCTTGAAAAGTATAAAAAAAATCCAGGTTGGCCTGTTTTGAAATCGTAATTAATTGTTTTTCAGATACAATTTATATTTGACCAAAGTTTACTGAATTTATCGCCTTGTGAAGGGAAGGAACAGCTGTCAAGTTTTTATAGTAAGTGCATGCAGAATCCCTAGCTAAGACATTGTGCAGATCCTAAAGGAGTCTGTTCCAGGTGGTTGGCCCATCCACCAGAAAGTGTGATGCGGCATTATCGAGGTGCATGCTGAAAGAACAACCAGTTAACCTTGAGCCGAAGAATGAAGATTTCTCTGGCCATCCAAACGTGAATTTGGGCATCAGAGTTTTCATAAATACCCAGGGATATTCCCAATCGGCATCATCAAACCCAGATTCATGATAATCTTAAATTCAATAAGTTGAAACTTTTCTTTGTGCTTTTTCTTAATAATAGTTTTATTTGTGCATTTCTTTGTGCTCCGTGGCCTGTCTTTGCTTCTTTTCCATAAGTGCTTTAAAACAATTCTATTCGACTATTGTCTTCTGTTGTCAGGCCGGGAGCATGTCAGAATATAGTTTATCATAATCGTAAACTCCATATTTCTAAAGCGCTACTCTAACACTAAGCGCAGGGCACCAACTTATTGACTAGCGCTGCATTGTTTCAGAGGGGTTGTGTAGAGGGCGATGTCCAGTGGTAATCTGAGTCCAGTTGCCAGAGAGAGGATGATGAGAAAGCATGGAAGGTGGTAGTGGAGGATCGCATGGATTGGGGTAGGAATTCTTGAAAGGGTGAGACTTCAGTTTGGAATTGAAAGCCTGTGGAGTGATAAGAAGAGTAACCTCTGGCAGATGACTGAGAATTTAGGGGAAGATGCTCTATGCAAATTCTTATGGCCCATGATTACGAATGGCTTTGTTACTTTTCGTAACTGTTTTGTCTTTCAGATCGTTCTGTTATGTCGTGGAAAGCCGCCCTAGGCCAATCGTGCCTTCAGGATCCCATGAATCCGGTGTGTCAGTGGCCTTCTGATTCTACCGCCAAGCCAATTCACATCCAGCGAGTCGAGAAAGCTCTGGACCTTGAGCCGTTGCTGTCGTATATTGAGGCCTTAAGAAAACCAAAGAACCAGTGGTAACTATTTTTTTGAACAGCCAGTTGCTAACCGTCCATTCTCTGAAAAATTATTTCAATTTTTTGTTTACTATGCTAACCGTCGGCAACCTAAACAGTCCATTCTCCGAAAAATTAGTTTGGTTTTTTATGTGCCGTAATGAAAAGTATTATTATTATTGTGATATTTCTGTTTGTTAAGCTGAACTATTTAATAACGAAGCCTCAGTTGATGGTGCTGAGTAATTGTGCACATAGGACTTGCTCAGAGTCTTTACACAATAACCGTCTAAAAGGATAAACTCGCGTGCTCGGTGCTAACAAGGTGAGCGCTATATCTAGTCGGCTGGCATACTGTCACACATGACTGCCTTCCAGGTTTTTCAGACCGGTTGTTCACTCGTGCATGTCTGGCACTTTGCATGCGTGATAGGTCGAATAAAATAAAATAAAATAGACCTCAGACCAGATGCTGGGGTTACCAGTGCAAAGGCATTGGTTGCTTTAACACATTGTACACTGAATTTTCTCTTTTTTCTGGCTAGGAATGCTACGTGCTGTGTTACGGCACCATAGAAATTGCTGTCATTATTATTATTATTACTTTTTGCAGTGTTGCTGAAGTTGGTGGAGATGGCGATTTGGATGCCAACGATATCAAGTGTTTCAAGGACTCCGACGGAAACAAGGTTTACAATGGAGTCGTCATCACACGAGCAGGCAAGTCCGATTAACCAGAGTTGTTTAAACTCATGTCATTTACAAAAATTAGCAGTGGGTGGAGAAGTTCTTATACAGTGCTAGATTATTGTCTTAATGCACCCATGAGTGCTTGCTTGCTTGCTTACGTACTAACTGATTGTGTTGCTTGAAAAATTGATTTGTTCAGGAACTTTCACCGATATTTATGTGAAGCCATTTTATTTATAAACTTCATTTTGTTTGCTTCAGTTCCTCTGTTTTTTTCGCATATTTTGCAGAACGAAAGTCGGACAAAAGCAGATTATACAACTTCAGTCGCATCAAGAAGACTCGGAAATGGCTGAAGGTACGTTGCTGTTGAAAGCATTCGAAACACAGCTATTATTATTATTATTTTTATTATGCATTTATTAAGCATCACTATCTAATGATTATGCATCAGTCGATGGCGCTGAGCAATTATGAGTAAAGGACTTGAGGTCTCTACACAGTAACCGTCTCAGATGAGGAGATTTGAACTTGGTTTTGCCACGTTACAGGACAAGTGCTCGGCATCAATCGATGGTGCTACTGTGTCTCACAACACAGAAAATAATGGTGCTTTAAAAGTCTTCACTAGCACTAATAATGGTGCTTGTAGCAACAAATCTCTTGTCATTGCTTTCGTTAACTACTGCCACATGTTCACAGTTGATTTGTATTTTATTAAGGATTTACACAACATGTCTTCCAGAATAAATCTACCCTGAGTTGCTCTCAATAACTGATTATTATTATATAAATATTTATAAAGCGCCAGTTAATTTAACTAAATACACTGCATATGCACTAGTAGCAGCTCATCTAAGTCAGGTGATGTGAACAACTAAGTCTTTGATATCTTAATCTGAAAAATGTTCTTTATCGCTGTAGTTGGGCTGGGAGCGCCTCTGAGTAGGTTATCTTGGAGGGGTGCTATATAAGTCCTCTGAATGAATGAATGAATGAATCTTCCTGAAGCTTCCTGAAACTGGAATGACGGGGTCTGGCTTATTAAGAGAGTGGTTGATTGTGTTATGCGTTTAAAACTGTTTTTTTAATCAATGTTGATAGACGGTGCTGTTGAGCGATACTTCGTCAGATGAGGAGGACGATGAAGACGTGTCTTTGGGCGGAAATGCTTTGTCTGCTATGCTCAGCGAACATCTCTATCGCAAACGTTGCTTGAATCAGTACCAACGAGACAAAGAGGTTCGGCAATCCGTAGTCTTCCTTCTTTTTATTCTGCTTACTTGTTTCAGTTCATCGTGACCTTTGGGCCGTGTGGTGGACAAGCATGGAACATATTTTGGTTGGGCTACACATGTGTGCGTGGGCCTGCCATTGATGACTCCTCCAGTTCACTGTGCATTGTTGTGGTAACCGATGTAATACTCTCATTAAAAGCACTCTGATATGTTTTGCCCTTTGAGCGGTGCGATATGAATGTCCAATTTCAATAAAAATATGTATTTGTTTACTACTTTAACAAAGGGAAATTATTGTTTTCACAGTAGCTTTTAGTATCTTCTTGTCTGTAAAGGTTTAAACAATCTGGATTCATTTTGACTGCTGTGAATTCTCTGTTTGATGAGACGTGCCATGGGTTTTGGCATGTGCATTGTTTACTGGTTCTCCAATGGATTATGTTTTTTCGGTGTGATTTAAAGTGACCATAGATTGATGTCTTGGGAGTCATGAGATTTGAATAGAGATGGGGTGACTACTGCTTGATGTCTGTAGAGTACTTTGTAGCTGCGGTTTAAGAATCTTCTGAAAGTGATACTCAAAATTGGGCTAAATGAGCTCTGTTGTGTTTTCTGTAGCTGAAACAGTACCAGTATTACAGCGTAGGGCTACTTTCCAATTACGACAAATTCTACGACCACCAGAAGACGGTGGCCGGGCCAAAGAAGAAACTCTACCAGGAGAAGAAATTGGAAAAGAAACGACTTAAAGGTATGTGACCAGTGTTACCTTAATCCTCAAATGACTCTAATGCTTGTGTCTATGCAGTACAATTGTAATTACAACAAGTTCTATAGCATCATCAATAGCAAGCTACTAGTATGCTTTACATACACTGTCAGTATGGAGGAAGCTTTCTCAGTAGATCTTCACTTTTGCAGTTACCTTGCCTTACTGTCGTGGTTATAGCATCACTGGTTTAACTAGAGCTTTTGTTCATCGTGAATAAATGTTTTCAAGGAACCATTTTTAGCAGTGGTTGTCTTCTTAAGAGGAAACTGATTGCTGGGAGAATTTTTATATTGTTTTTTATAATTGACAGAAAAACTGAAAAAGTTGAAGGAAGAATCAAAAGGCGATGATTTGAAGTCAGAAATTAAAGAAGTGGGTATTGTGCGCTTCAGTATTTAGCATTTAGTTCATGACTTTCTGTGCCTGACTTTGGTGACATTCTGTGCCTGACTTTGGTGACATTCTGTGCCTGACTTTGGTGACATTCTGTGCCTGACTTTGGTGACATTCTGTGCCTGACTTTGGTGACATTCTGTGCCTGACTTTGGTGACTTTCTGTGCCTGACTTTGGTGACATTCTGTGCCTGACTTTGTTGACATTCTGTGCCTGACTTTGGTGACATTCTGTGCCTGACTTTGGTGACATTCTGTGCCTGACTTTGGTGACATTCTGTGCCTGACTTTGGTGACATTCTGTGCCTGACTTTTGTGACATACACCATACATACATTAGCATACGTGAGTGCACAAGCATACATACATGCATACATACTTACTTGACTAGCATACATACTTATCTGCTTGCTTATGTAGGATTAAACATTGTGTTGCTATGTGTGTGAACATTGATATTGCTCCTTCTATGTACCAAAAGCTTCAGGTAGATGCTTTAACCCTTCAACGACGGACATGTACTAAAATGCGTGGGAAACCAGCTAGTCGTTGAAGGGTTAAAGGTATGCTGTATGTAAATAACATATTACATTAGTTCCTGCGCTGTTCTGCCGTTAAAACAGGAGGATCTGTCGGAGGGAGAAAGTGGAAAAGCGACCTCACAGTCGCAGTCCAATCAGGGAACTGGAAAAGGAGGCAAGTCGAAGATTAAGAAACTGTCGCCGGAGCAGATTGCTGCAAGACGCCGAAAAATCTGGGTTCTGATAGCGAAGAAAGAAATTCCCAGGGTAATTTTAATTTATCCCACAGATTTCTGATTTGTTCGTTTGCTCCTATTCGATCATTATTACTTACGTCTTACTGTGGCCTAGTGCTTAGTGTGCTTGACTCTCAGCCCAAACGTGGAGTTTAAATCCTTGTCAAGTGAGAAATATAGTTCAAAATTTCTGGTCAACAGGGTTGTGCGTTATTAAGTGGCACTATATAAATTTGCACTTACCATTACCATTGTGGTTATTTTAGGCACACAGACAGAAGACAGCCTACAGGAAAGAAGTCCTGGCTGGAGTGAAAAAGGTTGGTGATGACTCGTAGCTTCAGTGTCACCATTGCTGGACACACACACACACACACAGTGTATGGCTCATCTTATGTGTAATAAGTGGCCCTAACCGGCCTGGATGGGGCACGCCTTTAAGTTGGGGTGGTATGTAAATATGCTAAAGCAAGGAAGGAATGAATTGGGAATTTTTACAGGGATAGAACTGCAGAGGATGGGCAGCTGCCTTTGTAACTGGATATTTATTTTTGCCCTTTTTTCAGATATTCGTTGCCCAGTTCTCTTTGTTCCATCAGCCTGTTGATGTTGTTGAGGCTTGCCTCTTTCGACTAGCCTTTTTCAACTCACCTATTTCAACCTATGTGTTTCAACTTGCCTATTTCAACTTGCCTTTTTCAACTCACCTATTTCAACTTGCCTTTTTCACCTCACCTATTTCAACCTATGTGTTTCAACTTGCCTATTTTAACTTGCTTATTTCAACTTTCCTTTTCAACTCACCTATTTTAACTTGCCTGTTTCAATTTACCCATTTTCACTTGCTTATTCCATGTAATCGGGTTTCCTACTGGATTTTGACCTTGCTGCCCAATGGATTTTGCTTCCTGACTGTTATATAACTTACAATGACTGTCTACTGTGTTTACTATGATAATGGCGTTATTGAAGTCAACAAATTAGATTAGATTAGCACTGAGTTTGTCTGTGTTGTTAAGGTTGCCAAAGAGTGCCAGAAGGAGTGTCGTAAGGGAGCGCTTCTGTCACAGAAGATGATGAAGGAAGCGACCACAAGAACGCGGCGTCTTTCAAAGGAGATGCAGGCCTACTGGAAGCGATTCGAGAAGGTGGAAAAGGAGCACCGGCGACGAGCGGAAAAGGAGGCACTCGAGCAGAGAAAAATGGACATTGAACTGCGGGAGGTACAATACATGGTCATTTTGTACAATACAATACAAAACAGCTGTATTAGATTTGCTTTCCATCGAAAGTTCAGAAGTGCGCACGGCCATGCAACAGAACATCGATGTCACTGAGCAATTGTGAGCAAATATTCTGTCTCGTTGGTAATGGTTTTGGATTGCCGTTGTGTTTAAAAAAAATGTCACACGGTTATTAAGCGCCACTATCTAACGACAAAGCATCAGTTGATGGCACTAGGCTGTTTTATATGAAGGACTTGCTCAAGGTCCCTACGCAGTAACCGGGTTGGGGAGGAGGGGATTCAAACCCATACTCTGCGCTCCAAGGCGAGCACTCTAAGCAATAAGGTAACAATCCATCGAAGCCTGTGCCTTACGACATTGACGACGCAGATGTTTTGAGATTGGATTTGAGTACAGACATTTGCAAAATTATAATTTCGAATTTATATAGCTCCACTTCAAGAGAAACTCCTCCGAGGTGCTCCTGACCTAACACATTGAGAGCACGATAGAACAAAAATGGTCTTCAGGTGCTTTTGGATGATACGATAATACTTTGCATCTTTTCAGATGAAACGTCAACAGCGAAAGCTGAACTTCCTGATCACTCAGACGGAGCTCTACGCCCACTTCATGGCTCGTAAGCTGACCGGCGGATCAGATGTCGAACGAGATGCCATTCTTTCCAGCTTTGACGAGGAAAAACTCGTAACACAGCATCAGGTCGACGGAGGCATGCTGAAAGACGTCGAAGATGACCAATACGGTTAGTTCACCATTATGATCAGTTTTCACTTAAGTAATATAATTGAACATTTATATAATGCCCCTTCAAGATTTCTACTCAGAGATGCTCTCTGTATGATGTTAGGTGGGGCCCGATAGTGCATTGGATAACACACTGGCACAGAGCGAGAGATACCGAGTTCGAGTCCCGTAGGGCGGACATGCTTTGTAGGCTGGTATTAGCGCCGCGTATTGCAGGCTGTCTGTTCTGTTAGTAAAGATTTATGTCTTCTGTCATTTATGTTCTTGTGAATTGTTTCAATTGCATAATTGTACACTGTAACCAGTTGCGGTTTGTCAACCAGATTGTTTCAATAAACGAAAATATTATTATTATATGCTGTAAACCAATATATTACATCAGTTACCAAAACAATGCACAGTAAGCTGAGAGAGTCACCAGTGGTGGGCCCATGCACACACACGTGGAACCAAGTTAGTGTGGGGTGTGCGATGGTTAACGACTAGCCACCCACCCTCATATGCCGAGGTTAAGAAGATTAAGTTGGTTAGCACAGTGCTTAATAATTATGATTGTGTAATTTTTGTGTTGTTTTAGAGAAAATGAGGTAAGGTGCAAAAATAATTCAGGTGAACACTGAAATTTTAGGTTTTGATAAAATTGTACTTGCCTGTTACAACTTACAAAGTTAATGCTGTTTGATGTTTTTCGTTTATAGATGCCGACGAAATGAAGGCCATAGCGCTAAGCAATGCAGAGGAAGCTTACAAGTGCCACAAGAACATAGTAGGATAAGACTACTGATATATCTATCTCTGTGTATCTCTCTCTGTCTGTCTGTCTGTCTCTTTCTATGTCTGACTCTGTATCTCTCTCTCTCTGATCTCTCTGTCTGTCTGTCTGTCTGTCTGTCTGTCTGTCTGTCTCTCTCTCTCTCTCTCTATCTCTGTCTAGCTCTCTCTGTCTCTGTCTGTCTGTCTCTCTCTGTCTTTGCCTGTCTGTCTCTGTCTGTATCTCACTCTGTCTGTCTCTCTTTCTGTCTCTCTGTCTCTCTTTCTGTCTCTGTCTGTCTGTCTCTGTCTTATTCCATTGTAGTTTTTACTCGTGATAAATCTCTGATCATATGTTGTTTTGTGCCTTTAACAGAAAAAGAGCTTTGACGCTGAATTCAGGAACAGACAGAGAAGGCTCTGTGAATCTGGTTAGTGAAACCGTCAATATCTTTTTTTTAGCTCATACTAAGATTTATTCACTTTCCAGACATCTCAGACATACATAGATGTATATATACATATATAGTATTATATGCTTATACATGTACAATGTTATGCATATACATATAATCCATATATACCAAAATCAGCCGTAATCAGGTCAGCATCCAGAAGATCAGTCCTTAAGACTGCATACAGTGCATACAGTCAGCTGTTGATGCAGTACAATACAACTGAAATTTGATGATGCCCCCTTATAAAGCCCAGAGGTGTACTCTCCCTAGCCTGACGATGTTAAATGTCATTAAGAACAGATCATTTGTCAGTTAACAAACATTCATTCATTCATTTCAGATATTTATTTAGCGCCCCTTCAAGATTTCTACTCAGAGGCGCTCCCGACTACAGCGCGACACTGAATCGGAGTTTCACGCCGAAGCGCATGAGCAATTGCGAGTGAAGGACTTGCCCAGGGTCCCTGCGGCGGCTTGAGTTGGATTCGAACCCGCAACCCTCCGGCTGCAAGGCACCGAACATACCCCTACACCACCGCGCATTGCTCAGGTAACTAGAAGAGTCGCCAGTGGCAAGACCATTGCTGTTGCTATGGGACAGAGGAGTTGGCGGAAAGACCAATAGCTCGAAGAATCTGCAGAATATTTGACTGAGGATTTCGTTGTTTTCTGTTGCAGATTCAGTGTTTGCGAATCCGTCGATCGCTACAAGTACCGACTTTCCCCAGCCAGCAATGTTCGAAGGCAAACTGAAGGGCTATCAACTTAAGGTTTGTGTGGATTGAGTCATTTGTTCATTTACTGGAAGCCCTTTAGGTAAAACCATTGATGTTTACATAGTTGCGATCACAAGGTATGGGGTTGTTTTCGTCTGTGAAAGCATGATTTATGTGTCTTTATATGTGTGTCTGGACTTTTATAAAGCACAGTTAAGGAATCCCTGAAAAGCGTTGTAAATACGCCAGTCTAAGGAACCATAACCAAAAATAACCATAACCAGAACAGGTGCATCTTAACATGGCAGGAAAAAGTAGCTCGAGCAGGGTTTACAGGGACTGCTCGAATGTCAATGAGAAGATTGTTCGAAGGATATGGACCAGTGCAAGAGAGTACAAAGTGAAGCCGTACTGATGATGAGAAAAGAATCCTCACAGCAGAGAAACTGGTTGGATACAGAAAATTTAAGGATATTCAACGCCACTAAAACATCAGAAATGAGGACTTAAGACAGTTTCTACGAATCCAAACAGCTTTGCTATATACAAAGTCGAGTTAGGCTCAGCCTTTTTTTAACAGTTGTCATCATGTCTTTTCAGGGAATGAATTGGTTGGCAAATCTGTATGATCAGGGAATCAACGGCATTTTAGCGGACGAGATGGGACTGGGAAAGACCGTACAAAGCGTTGCTTTTCTTGCACATCTTGCCGAGGTATGTCCAACTTTCTGTCGAAATTCTGTGTAATTTTCTGTCGAAATTCTCTATAAATTTCTGTCAAAATTCTGTATAATTTTTTTAAAATTTCTGTCAAAATTCTTTTTAAATTTCTGTTTAGATTTTTTATAATTCTGTCTTAATGCTGTGTAAATTTCTGTCCAAATCTTGTATAAATTTCTGTATAAATTCTTTTTGATTCTTTGTGAATTTCTGTATAAATTCTTTCTAAATTTCTGCCTAAATTCTTTCTAAATTTCTGTATAAATCCTTTATAAATTTCTTCGTAAGTTCTTTATAAATTTCTTCCTTAATTCTGTCTGATTTCTGTCCAAATCATTCTGCATACACTGATGAACCTGTGATTTCGTTCAATAATGCTGTCATCTGCAAACAGCTGTGAGCAGTGACTTCACAGTAACGTATCTATGCTGTATCTGGCTACTGGCAGAACGCCTTTTAACACTTTAACGACAAGAGTGTTCTAAAAACGACTGAGAAACAATGCAGCTCGTCGCTAAAGAGTTAAAAACCTCACAAGGGCATTAAACATGTCAATGTAAGTGATCTAGAAAGTTGTTTTGTATTTCAGTCGCAGTCGATCTGGGGCCCATTTCTCGTCATTGCTCCGGCTTCAACGTTACACAACTGGCAACAAGAAGTCACCAGATTTGTGCCACAGTTCAAGGTAAGTCATTCACAGCCCAGTCACTAGCAGAGATGGGTAACTAATCTGTTAGATTTCTAATTGATTAGCTAATCAATAAGACAGACAGCTAATTCTAATTGATTAGCAAATTTCAGTAGCTAATTCTAATTCTAATTGATTAACAATTTAACTAATTGATTAGCTAATTGATTAGACATTTTTAGACAAATGGCTAATTCTAATCTATTAGGCTACAAGAGTCTTCTTATTCTGATTCTAATCGATTAGCGATTCAACTAATTGTGCCCATCTCTGGTTACTAAGGGTCGAAGGGAATAGGCCAACAGCTTTTTTGGAGGAAGAAACCTATGGAGAACATGGCCCGGGTTTGCCAGGACCGCCGAAAACAAGCAGGTGTCGGCTTTAAGGCATAGTTGTTCAAAGGTTGGGCTATCACTTGGGAGGTATCGCTGACGGATCAATCTGTTCATTACAGACTGGAGCATTCCCTTCTCCCTTTGGCTGGCAAAGCCCCACCATGCCGGAGCAGCATACAACAGGCGTGCCACCGTTGTCGCCCTCACCACATCGTAAAGCCCAGGGCCAGATAGACCATGGGCAGTTAGTATGCGCAGGGCATACATGGATTGCCTAGCCCTGCAGCATATTTGGGCAATGTGCATCTCAAAACTTAAAGTTTCAGTAAGCATAACCCCCAGTACCTTCATGCTATGTACTCTGGTCACTCCCGGGGTGGCCGCAGGGGCTGACACCCGCCCTCTCCTCCCAACCCCAACCTTTGAACAACTATGCCTTAAAGCCGACACCTGCTTGTTTTCGGCGGTCCTGGCAAACCCGGGCCATGTTCTCCATAGGTTTCTTCCTCCAAAAAGCTGTTGGCCTATTCCCTTCGACCCCGGTCACATGACCGTGTTTTACCTTTAGCTAATCATACTATGAAAAAAACTTTTATAGTTAGAATGCTTTATTCATATTGACTATTGATTGTTTATTGTTTATTATATATGATGTATGTACACCAGAATGCGGATTGCAACTGGTTCAATAAAGAATATACTTACTTACTTACTTACTTTACTAAGGGACGATGTTTAACAATGAACAGATTAGAATAAAGCATTAAATCAGATTCAGGTGGGAAGGGTAACGAGCTGTGTGCCCTTTCCAGGTGGTTCCGTACTGGGGCAACACGCAGGACCGGAAAACCCTGCGCAAGTTCTGGAACAAGAAGCACATCCACATGAAGGAAGCGTCATTCCACATCGTCATAACGAGCTACCAACTGATCGTCCAGGATGCCAAATACTTCCAGCAGATCGAGTGGCATTACATGATACTCGACGAAGCTCAGGCCATCAAGAGTTCATCTAGGTAAGATGAAGACTTGCCTCTTGACTCTTCTCTAAGGCAGTGTAATGTCTGCTCTAAGACATTTTTGTGTATGATGTTAGGCAGTTTAATGTATGCTCTAAGGCAGTGTAATGTATGCTTTTAGGCAGTGTAATGTATGCTTTTAGGCAGTGTAATGTATGCTTTTAGGCAGTGTAATGTATGCTCTAAGGCAGTGTAATGTATGCTTTTAGGCAGTTTAATGTATGCTTTTAGGCAGTTTAATGTATGCTTTTAGGCAGTGTAATGTATGCTCTAAGGCAGTGTAATGTATGCTTTTAGGCAGTTTAATGTATGCTTTTAGGCAGTTTAATGTATGCTCTGTGGCTGTGTAATGTATGCTTTTAGGCACTGTATTGTATGCTTTTAGGCAATGTAATGTATGCTTTTAGGCAGTGTAATGTATGCTTTTAGGCAGTGTAATGTATGCTCTGTGGCTGTGTAATGTATGCTTTTAGTCAGTTTAATGTATGCTGTATGGTAGTGTAATGTATGCAGTGTAATGATCTTGTTCTTGTAGTTCTCGGTGGAAGAGTCTTTTGGTCTTCAAGTGTCGAAATAGGCTTCTGCTGACGGGAACACCAATCCAGAACAGCATGGCTGAGGTATGGACATCTTGACAGATATTTTCAGCTGCAGTTGAGTGGACTAGAGTGCAGGTGAAGCAGAAATCACCAAAAATTATATGCCCTGGCGGAGATTTGAAGCCCAGCCTCTCAGTTGACTGTCCAGCACGCTAACCACTACAATATCAAGCACTTCCATCGGTGGAGAAGGTGCTGCAAAACGCGACTGCACTGAAGCGCTTGGTAGCACAGATAAGCGCTGATGGAGAAAAATAGTCTGCCTATTAATATTATTATTATTAATTAGTTACTTCTATCATGCCAGTCTTTCTAATACACAAGGCCTAAGAACCCACAATAGAATAATACCTATCTCGTAAAACATTTGTCACACGGATGCTTTATACTTATTTTTTTTATATTTGATGATCTTTGTACACCAAAATGCGGTTAGCAGTTGGTTTTTCAATAAAGGATATACTTACTTACTTACTAAACGGCGCATCGAAACTAAGCCGCAGTCAGGTTGGCAGCCAGTTCGGTGTGCTGATGCGTTAATTACTGCCCATTTGAGTAGTTTAGGTGCCAAATTAAAAGTTTAAATTAGTAGAATTTTCTAGTTTTTTTTCTGTTTTCAGCTGTGGGCCCTGTTGCATTTCATCATGCCAACGCTGTTCGACTCTCACGAAGAATTTAACGAATGGTTTTCAAAGGACATCGAGAATCACGTTGAGAAGCAGTCCAACTTAGACAAAAGTAAGTCTTATGTGGCAAATTCACGAACAAAGAGCATGTAAAGGCGTGTATTGAATTGGCACACAGTTCTGTTTCTTAACATCCACATCATTGGCTTTGGTGGTTTTTGACGGATAAAAACGTTAATCATTATCATTCATTCATTAATTCAGAAAATTTGTAAAGCATCCCTTCAAGGTTTCCACTTGAAGGCGCTCCTGACCCAACCCCGGCTGAAAAGGACAGACTTTAGTCTGTTGGAAAATGTGTAAGAAAGATCTCTAGATAGGAGTCGCAACTCCAGGGGGAGCCCATTCCAAACAGTTAGACCAACGATGTATGTAATTTAGTGGAAAAGCAATTTTTGAAGTTGCTGTGATGTTTGTTTCTCTGATTTCAGATCAGCTGGGTCGTCTGCACATGATCCTGAAGCCGTTCATGCTGCGAAGGGTTAAGAAGGACGTCGAGAATGAACTCTCCGACAAAGTATCTATTCATTATTATTATTTCTATTCATATAGCACCTGTAAATAAACGACTTGACAGCTGTTATGCATCAAGGACTTTCTCAGCTAAGTAAGTAAGTAGGTAAGTAAGTATATTCTTTATTGTACCAAGTGCATATCCACACTCTGGTATACATTTAGCAGTAATACCTTGACAAGTAACTTGACTATATCTGCTTACCTGTTTAGATCTGTTAGTGCAGCTTCTTTGAAACATTGAAGACATCAGTGCTTTCACAAGTAGGTTCTTAGGTATAAAATTTTGGTTGAAGATTTCTTCTCTGCGTGTGCTCGCTAGCAAACTCGGCTATAGTGAGTACACTGACCGTACACATATGTTGAGACTAAGAGAAAACAAAGTCGCTAACACTTCATTTCATATCCATGTGTGTCTCTTAGGCTAGCTTAATTTAATTCTCTTGTTCTTTGGAGCTATGAGATCTTCATGTTTCAGCACCTTTGTGAGTTTCCTATAAAATGCTGAAAAAAGACAGTACAGTCCAGATACATGTAAGTACGCGGCTGTTGTAATATGTATTTATAGGAGCGAATTTTGTATGCGATTGTTGTAGATTGAGATTCTCTACTACTGTCCTCTGACGATGAGACAGAAAATGTTGTACCAGGCGATCAAGAACAAGATCTCAATCGAGGATCTCCTTCGATCTTCATCCGTCACGTCCTCGCAGTCAACGAGCAGCCTCATGAATTTGGTCATGCAGTTTCGTAAGGTCTGTGCTTTGGCATCTCAGCTTATGTATATGTTGTAAGAATTTGTGCCATTTTCTTTATAGTCAGTGCTGAATGACGGGGTGCTTGATAGTGTGGTTAGCGTGCTGGACTGTCTATCGAGAGGTTGGGGCTCAAATCCCCGCCAGGACAGAAATTTGGTTGAGATTTCTGCTCCACCTGCCCGCTAGCCAACTCAGCTATGATGAATACACTGACCGTACACTGTCAGTGGGAAGATGAGACGACGAGGGAGAGGATTGGCCACCCGCACTCGTATGCCGAGGCTAAGAAAATTAAGTCGCTAACACTTCATACCCATAATTTGTAATTAATATTGGAGTAATTGTGTTTACGGTTGTGTTATTATTGTGCTGCATCTGCTTCTTTCGTGTTGCCAGGTTTGCAATCATCCCGAGTTGTTTGAACGCCGAGACATCAAGTCGCCATTCCACATGAGACTGCCAGATTACTATCGACCCAAATTGCTCTACCGTGAAGGTTAGTGCGCTGTCTCCCATAGAAATTGCACGTAACTGGCGTCTCGTTATAACACAGTTTGTTATTATGCATATTCTGATGTAATGCTTCCGGGGGTGGATCCCTAATTTAGTTTAACTGGAAACTGAACGCATTATAGCATGAGGTCATGAGAGACTGCGGTAATTAAAGCACGAATAAATACATACATACATACAACAATACATACCGTGTCCGACAGTCAAGACATGGTAGTAGACCGTGGGACACAGTAGCTGACCATGGGACAAGGTAGCCACTTTGGGACAAGGTAGGATTTTGGTTGAGCATTGACCTTGTAATGCAAGGAGTATGGGTACCAGTCTCCTCTGGGATAATTGCTCTGTGGGGACCTTGAGCAAGACCTTCGCTCACAAGTACTCAGCGTCATTGATTGATGCTTGGTCATTAGAAAGTGTTGCTAATTAGTGAGTAATAATATTAATAATAATAATTAACAACACGGTCTTGTTATGAGGCAGTTCTACCAACTTGTACCAAGATTAGCATTATGATTAGCTTGTGCTGTGCATTGATAATATCCAGTGATAAATCCTTCTGCTAGAGCTTGAACTTATTAACCTCTGTGTTTGTTTCTGTAGGTTTTTCAACGTGTGGAAGGTTATACGCGTCGAGTGCGTTTATGCAGAATCTGTACATATTTAATCCGCTGCATGTTCATCGAACGCTCTTTCCAAACGGTGAGCAACCACCATTTTCATTGCTTTTGTTGATATTAGCCTTCTACTGATATCCCTTAACGTGCTTTTGGTGTAAGTGGCACACCTGAAATGCAGTATTTGGGACATGTTGGCTGATTGTTTGAGGGGTGCTCGAAATAGATAATGCACAATGCACATCTGTGTTAGGAATTTACTGGAATCAATCAAAAGAAGAAAGATGTCTTACTTTGGGCACATAATGAGGAAACAAGGTGAATGTCTGGAGAAAGAAATTATGCAAGGAACGGTACCGGGAGCAAGAGCAAGAGGGAAACCAAGGAAGAGGTGGATGGACAATGTGGGCGAATGGTTGGAATTATCAACGGAAAAGTTGTTGCGAGAAACCGAGGACAGGAGAGGATGGAGAAGAATCGCTTTTTACAATGCGACCAACCCTTGTATCGAGGACGGTTGAAGAGAGAGAGAGAGGTTGATTGGTTAGAGTACTTGCCTTGTAACCTGGAGAGTACGGATTCGATCCTCCTCCCTTGATACGGTTGCTGTGTAGGGACCTTGAGCAAGTCTTTCACTCACAATTGCTCAGCGTCAATGACTGATGCATGGTCATTAGATAGTGGCACTTGATAAATACGTAATAATAATTATAGTAATATTTTATTGTATCTAACTAGTTGTACTTTCTGCTTTTTCCGCTTTAGTTCTTGCAGAATCAATTATCTGTTCAATGTTGCTCAAAGCACATACCATTATGGATTGTAGCATTATGTATGTGCGTATGTACAGTATGTGTTTTTAGATTTTTATTATGCTTGAATTAATGTTTACACATAGATATCTGTGTATGTATGTCTGTATGTGTATAGGTATGTATGTATATGTGTGTATCTATGTTTCTGTGTAGATATGTGTTAGGGTATGTGTGTATTATTTATTTGATTTACGTTTTGTGATGTAATTACATTGTTTTTCTCTGTTTGTGGCTGTTTCAGATGATGCGTTGGAGAGTAAGACTCGATCGCAAAGCTGTTTCTCGTTCACGCGACTGATCGACGTGTCACCTGCAGAACTTCATTCTTTTATGGTCGAAGGTTTGTTGCTGCGGTAAGTAAGATATGCTCAAGCGGAGACCTTTTATGTGGTGTGAATTAAATAAGATTAGATTATGCGTGTATCGCTACACAATTGGCCGTCTCAGCAATCTATACAGGTGTGATTATTGGTAGGTTGAAACTGAACAGCCTGTAGCCTGTTCAAGTTTTAATAGGTTGAAACTGAACAGCCTTTAGCCTGTTCAAATGTTAACTCGATCCTATCTAATGACTTGTATAGTGCGAGTGCCGTTGTCATAGTACTCTTCAGGTACATTACAATACAACTGGTCTGTAACACTTCTTGCTTTCCTTGAACTGGTGCTACTTAAATGTGTATTTGCTTTACAATTACCGTGCCTTGAATGTAAGAGGATTTTGCTTGGAAAGGAGCTATATGAATATATTTACTTACGATGGTCATAATATTGGATGTAGAGCGTGGACTCGATGGTTCTGTGTTCTAGGTGTATTGTGCTGTACAAGTGGATGCAGCTATCGTGTCTATTACGTCTTCATCATCTACATCACACTGCGACCGATTCTACCAGGTTATAATGCAGTTCTCAGTTATTACTCAGATTCTCAGATGACCTTTCAATGCACTTGCCTTTTCAGTTGTGTGCTGGCCTTGGTTGGTGGGATTGTGTGCTGGCCGTTGATTGGTGGGTTGTGTCCTGACCATGTTTGGCCTCATTGTGTGCTGGCCTTGTTTGGCCTCATTGTGTGCTGGCCTTGGTTGGCAGGATTTTGTGCTTGGCCTAAGTTGGCTTCATTGTGTTCTGGCCTTGGTTGGCAGGATTGTGTCCTGACCGTGGTTGACCTCGTTGTGTGCTGGTCTTGGTTGGCAGGATTGTGTCCTGACCTTGGTTGGCCTCATTGTGTTCTGGCCTTGGTTGACGGGGATGGGATGGTGTGCTGGCCTTGGTTGGCTTCATTGTGTGCTTGGTCTAGGGTGGCGTCATTGTGTTTTGATGTTAAGCGATCGAGGTATTGATCCCACAAATAATGTTTATAGAAAATAAATTTGTTATAACACGACCTTGTTGTAGGATGGTTCTTGATATGACTCCCAAAGACAGTGTTATGGCGAGTTATTTGTGTAAAATGAAAGGAAGAATGCATTGTATCATATTGTATTTATGGATTTCTAAAGCGCTTCTCACAGTACTACCTATAAATCAGAGTTAAGTAGAGATTTTTTATGTTTATGGTTGTAGAGCAGACAAATTTTTGTCGGTTTAAGAATCAGAAGGGGCTAATTTTGTTAAAAATCATGTTTTTGCAGAACCCTGGGTAACAAGTGCCTTCTTTTGGAGCAAGACTTGAAAGTTCCGATGCTCTGTGCCAGCACGGAGTTGAGGGACCTCGTGTTCACTAGACCTGGTAGCCGAATGTACGTTCATACCGACCATGTTATTCGCAGCGCCCGGGGTGCACAGGGTTTGAGGAAAAGACGGCCTAGCAAGACGCAGGAAAGTGATTCGCTACCATCCAGTCATGGCAATGACTCCTCTCCAGGGGAGTCACCGAATGAAGCGGATTCAGCAACAGACAAGGTAACTACCGTCGTCAGTTTCAGTTTCATTGTGATTACTGTTGTGGTTATTCAGTTCCTTTGAGGGGGTTCTTGAAAGTTGATATAGAACTCTACAGATATGCACTGTATTAAGAAAAAGAAGAGCAGTCCCTTGAGCTAGCATGAGATGCAGCCATGGTTATGAAATGTTAACATTTTCTTAGCCTAGGCATATGATGGTGGGTTTGCCAGTCCTGTCCCTTGCTGTCTCATCTTCCCACGGACAGTGTGTGGTCAGTGTACTCATTATAGCTGAGTAGGCTAGGGGGTGCAGGTGGAGCAGAAATCTCAAACCAAATTTCTGCCCTGGCAGCGATTTGAACCGCCCACCTCTCGGTTGATGGCATGTTGATATAGAAGTATCCATTCTACGAGGTTGGTGACAATATGACATACATACTTACTCACAAGCATATATACATAATTACATATATATGTTATCTCACCCTATCTTGCCCATGCAGCCATACTAGAATGATGGATGTATTGTGTGAGATGTTAGTCATTGTTGTCTTGTTATTCTGTAGTTTGATGATGGTCAACCTGAAGATGGAGCTGATAATTCATCATCTGGTTGCGTAGACGATCGTCTCTGTGTTGCCACCGATGTTCCATGTTTCCTCTACTACATCATACCAAAGGTCTGTGCCAATATTTAAAATATGTATAAATAGCTCAACTAGCAACTAGTAGGATTTTGACCAGAGTTATCCAGCAGATTCTAATTCCCTACTGTGGTCTTGCCTGAAGTGACCATCAACCGATGCCTTGTATGTTAGAATGGCGCTGCAGTATGTTAGAACGGTGATGTAGTGTGTTAGAAAATGGTGCTGTAGTATGTTAGAACGGTGATGTAGTGTGTTAGAAAATGGTGCTGTAGTATGTTAGAACGGTGATGTAGTGTGTTAGAAAATGGTGCTGTAGTATGTTAGAACGGTGATGTAGTGTGTTAGAAAATGGTGCTGTAGTATGTTAGAACGGTGATGTAGTGTGTTAGAAAATGGTGCTGTAGTATGTTAGAACGGTGATGTAGTGTGTTAGAAAATGGTGCTGTAGTATGTTAGAACGGTGATGTAGTGTGTTAGAAAATGGTGCTGTAGTATGTTAGAACGGTGATGTAGTGTGTGTTAGAAAATGGTGCTGTAGTATGCTGGAATGACACTGTCGAAGTCATTACATTAGATCAGCATTGTATAAAAGTAAAGGTGACTCTGTCAGTGTCTTGCTCCAAATTGCAAAAGTGCTGTTTTGTTTGTTGTCTTTGTCGGACGTGTATGGCAGAAGTAAAGTGTTTAACAATAGGTTTCCTGTTGTGTAGAAATTTCGCTAATACATTGTATTGTTCGAAAATGCATATTAGGGTTGTGGTTTTGATGTAGGTCGTTGCTGGTTCATTTGGTTGCTACACTATCGACCGCAGTGCAGAGTGGCAGAGGCTAAGGGAGGCCGTTAATACCGTCACGACTGGGCATAACTACCTGTCTTATGGATTCCAAGCAATCGCAGACAAGACAATGGGTGCTTCCGTCCAAACACACCTGTTGCCAGTCACACCTCTTGGAATGGAAGACATGGCTTCGAAACACGGCTTCTCAAATATCTTTGTTCCAGGTACGGAGTCTTTCGGATTAACACAATGACAATGAATTCATGTTTTATTGAGACCTGAGCTCTGGGGTATTATTATTATTATTATTATTATTATTATTATTGTGCGTTTATTAAGTGCCTAATGACGAAGCATCAATCGATGGCGCTGAGCAATTGTGAGTGATGGACTTGCTCAGAGTCCCTACACAGTAACCGTCTCAGGTGAGGAGGATCGAATGATGGTCATTACCTAGTGGGGCCTAATAAATCCCTAATAGTACGTTAATGATACAGTGTGGACTCATTTACATGATCCCAGTTTACATGCCATTCTGCTTAATGTTCTGCTTAATGGGAAGTGGGTTTATGACTCCCAAAGCTATTAACCCAACAGGCCATAGTGGTTGACACGCCATAGTGTGGGAACTGCAGTGTAGTGCTAAATATCGACTTTCAGCACTGTACGCATGGTCTGGTTTAGATGCTGTGTCGTAAGGCATGTCCCCTCATTGACATCACTGTACGTGTAACATGCAGATGTTGGTCATTCTGTTAGCCGAGTTTGGCTCAGTTTATTGTGCTAATGGTGTTTTATACACAAAAATGCAGTTAGCAATTGGTTAAATAGGATATACCTAGTTACTTACTTACTTTGATTTTGTGTAGATAAGGAGATGCTGGTGGTTGATGCAGGGAAGCTGACCGTCCTAGATGGTCTGCTGACGAAGCTTAAGAAGGACGACCATCGTGTCCTCATCTACTCACAGATGACGCGCATGATCGACATACTCGAGGTTTCTTAAGTTTTGCATTATTTTGTTCTAGCATGGGTCTAATGTCTGGTGTACCGTATTTTCCGGACTTCAGGTCATGGTTTTTTATATGAGAGTCATGGATTGCGACTTATATAAAGGTGCTGAACTGATTAATTTGTGTAATTTCTAATGTCAGCTCTATTAGTCAATAGGAGGATCCTTTCAGCTACTTCAGGTATAGAACCGCGTACTTATTATTGTAAAAATCATTAAGAGCAAAGGTTTTAATCTTCAATTTCAAAATAACTAAAACTACCACAAAGCAAACATGTTGAAGAAATTTTATTTCAAAAGTGCATAAAATTTAATTTTGACAAAAGAGTTTCTTTGTCAGAGTATTGACGTCTGTTGTTTCATTTGACAGGAATACCTGTGGTATCGTAAGCACACGTACATGAGGTTGGACGGATCGTCGAAGATCTCCGATCGTCGTGACATGGTCGCCGACTTCCAGACGCGTTCCGACATCTTCGTCTTTCTGCTCAGCACGAGAGCCGGTGGACTTGGCATCAACTTAACAGCGGCCGACACTGTAAGCAAACAATGGCATACTGGTGTTGAATGCACAAGGCATCAACCGGTGGTGAACCAAAACCAGATCAAACCAAGCCGTAATCAGATCATACCAAGCCATAATCTTATCAAGCCAAGCCGTAATCATATAAAACCAAGCCATGATCATATAAAACCACGCCATGATCAGATCAAACCAAGTCGCAACCAAGCCATAATCAGATCAAGCAAAGCCATAATCAGATCAAACAAAGCCACAATCAGATCAAACCAAAGCCGTAATCAGATCAAGTTGTAAACTGAATTTCATTCAATTGAGTCTGCATCATCTGTCTGGGTGCGTTTTAGGTGATATTCTACGACAGTGATTGGAATCCGACGGTCGACCAGCAGGCCATGGATCGCGCGCATCGTCTTGGACAGACAAAGCAAGTGACCGTCTATCGACTGATCTGCAAGGGATCCATCGAAGAACGCATCCTTCAAAGAGCCAAGGAAAAGAGCGAGGTCTGTTGCATCTCGTTATCGTTCTCTTCTGCTGTGGGATTGTTTTGCTGAAGGAAGGAATTCATGAAGACTATATGTGACGCCAGGGGTCAAAACCCGTCGCTTGTCGCTTCCTAGATACTGAGCTAGAAGCTGAAATAGGCGATCAACAATGTAGAATATTCTTCAATTCAGCAGTTGCCTGTGAATTTGTCATAACTTGCAAAGTAGTAATCCGATTTTGATGCCGTTTGCTTTATTCGACACAGAATAGAGCCCTTTATTGCACAGCAAAATTGCAGAATAATGAAGTAATGGTTGCTGAGGATTTTAATGACATGAATATTCCGAAACTTTTTATTCGATTTTTTCACGCTATACCAATCAAAGAATCAAACGCACTAACATCAGTTAGCAAAAAGATATTTTCATTCTGTTAAAAGTATTTTGAAGAAGATTAATTGTAGAATATGACTAAATAAAATCAGAAACCGACATGTGACGGTTTTGACCCCTGGCGTCACATATGTGCTGTATTGAGCATATACATGTCTGTGTACATGTATCTGGATATTTATATAGAGCCTGATGTCCCATGCTAAAATATGGAGAGCTAACTGATATAGAAAAGATGCGATTTGAGATTGGTTAAAAATTGTAAATTGCTATTAGTAAATTTTGTGGCGCTGGTGTCTAATCCACAAAATGCAGTTAAAATGTACATACTACGTAGCTCTTAGCATTTGTGTAAAGCATCCGAGAAGTAGCCTGCTACTGACAATGCTATATTAACTGTCGTAATTACAACTACAGTGCTATATAAATGTGTATTTACGTTGTTTGCGACTGTGTTGTTAGATCCAGCGTATGGTGATCAGTGGTGGCAATTTCTCACCAGACATTCTCAAGGCCAAAGAAGTCGTGTCACTGCTGCTCGATGACGACGAAATGGAAAGAAAACGTACGTATGACATGACTCATGTCCCTATGTTTTGTGAGGTGCTTGAAAGGCATTAAATTAAGTGTTTAGAAAACTAACTACCCTGTTATCATAGATTTCTCACCTTTTCGGACCTCAAAAAGACACTAGAAGAGACATGAACCCACAACGTTGGGGTTGACAATGCGGCACACTAACTGTTAGACCTGTAAATGAGCCCATATCAGCATTTTAAAAGTACATCAGAGTTGATTAATCGTGTCGATAATTGTGTTGATGTTTAGTACGTTTTATCCGTTTGCAGTACAACAGAAACAGGACGAGAGGAAGCAGAAGGAAGAGATGAACAAGGAGAAAGACATGCAGAGAAAACGCAAGCTCAACTCCACCAAAGTACGTTACTTTTACGTGGCTGACCGATTCTTGTGATCATGCTAAGATTATGTGGTATTTTTTATAACTGACTGATTGTAATCACTAATGATTATGTGGTTTTTTACCATGGCTGATTGATTGTAATCACGCTAATGATTTTGTGGGATTTTTTATGGCTGATTGATTGTAATCACGCTAATGATTATGTGATTTTTTACCATGGCTGATTGACTAATCACGCTAATGATTATGTGGTTTTTTTACCATGGCTGATTGACTGTAATCACGCTAATGATTATGTGGGATTTTTATATGGCTGATCAAATGCTGTACATTTGTTAAATGTGCTTCCATTACAGTTACTCTTACTTTGAATTGCAGTTACCCTTACGTTGAATTGAATTAGAATAGATTACTGGTGTGGATGAGGTAACACAGCACTTTTAAGTACTCCTCAAAGCGCAGTCTACGCCTGCCAAAGTGGTGTTAAAGTTTCTTAAGAACAAAATTTTTGTATATACGAGCGAACAGTGCTTCGTTAACTGGAAAGGCCACCACTGGTGGGCCCTCACACACGTGTATACCTTGACCAATGAGCGAACAGTGCTTCATTAACTGGAAACGGTCACCACTGGTGGGCCCTCGCACACGTGTATACCTTAACCAATGAAGTCCCATCGAGAGTCAACAGCTGACAATATTAGTTTCAGACTATTTTGAAGCAATTGCTTAATGGCGTTTGTTTTTAAATTTGTAGCCAAAGTCCGGCCGAGGTCCAGGGCGGCCACCGAAGAGACCGAAAGTAGAAGACCCAGGCACTGCCGCTGCTGCTCCAACATTCGCCGAAAATTTAACCATTCCCGCCGGAGACGAAAGCTCTCAGATCAGCCTCAACTCCGCCTCGGCTCCACCGAGTCCCCACAGCGAGGTTCGTCTCTTATCTGTGTCTGATGATCTAGTGGTTAGTTTGCTTGATTGTCAACTGGGGTTGGGGGTTCATATCCCACCATGGTTGAAATCTGTTTTGGGACTTCAGCTTCATCTGCATCCCTAGCTAGAATCAGTACACTGACCGTACACATTGGAGGGAAGATCGGATGGGGAGAGAGAGGATTGGCAGGGAGCACCACTGGGTATGAATCGTGAAAGTAGGTTTTTTGTAAGTGCTGTGAGCTAATGAATGATCATGGTAGGAGTGATTTCGGATTTTGGTACGATTAGCTGCACATACTGATTTTTTTTAGGATTTCAGTATGATAGCATTTGTGATTTTGGATTTTGGCGTGATTAGCAGTAGTGATTTAGGATTTTGGTGTGATTAGCATTAATAGTGATTTAAAATTTGGTATGGTTAGCAGTACTGATTTACTATTTTGGTATGATTTAGGACTTCGAGATGATTTTAATATCATTAGCGCTACTGATTTAGGATTTTCATATTATTAATTAAGAGTTTGGTATAATTAGCAATACTGATTTAGGAATTTAATATGATTAACAGTATCAGTTTAGAATTTTCTTTTCCCTCGTTTTTAGTGTTTATCTGTGATCAGCGAAGTAACGCAAAAGTCGGAGAGCATGGCTGACGACGAGAGTTGTGACGGCGTTCTAGTGGTCGACGATGTTACCGATCCTCTCTCCTCCTCGTCTTCCGGTAAGTCTCTGTACACTCGCGTCTCCTTGTAACGTCTGGCATGTAATGTGGGACGCGATAGCTGATTGGTTGCCGCCTACGGATACAGTATGGGTTCGATACTCCTCGTCTAAGATGGTTACTGTGTAGGGACCTTGTGCTAGTCATAAACTGTCAATTGTTCAGCGCCAACCAGGTATGTCGGAAATTATGAATTATGTGGCTTCAAAGATCTGCCGGATGCACAATTCCATAATTATTATGTTGACATATTTCTTTTCAAAAATGACTATAAAAAATATTCGGATCTGTACGAAATGCAGGGTAAATAGACTACTATATTCCAAGCACGCTGGCCTACTTTTTAGCAAAGGTGACCACATAACTGGTTATTGCTCTGAACATTCAATTGTTCAGCGCCATGTTTGGTCGTTCGATTTGCGTGAGAAATGCTTAATAATAACATGTGAAGTGAATGGATAAACTTTGGCTTCCCCTCACAAGAGCTGCGTCTGGGTGGCCAGGCCATTATTATTATTGATTTAGTAACTTCTATACCAGTGTCGTGCACAAGGCCAACCAATGGCGCAAAAGCCTTAATTAGGTCAACACCAGACCGGAGAAGTTCAATCATTTGGTGCAGAGAGCGCCTCTGATTTTTATGTTCTTTGGGTGGTGCTATATAAATGTTCAACTACAATATTATTACAGATGGTAATTGTAACTGCAAATTTATATAGCTCCACTTCAAGAAATACTCCTCAGAGGCGCTCCCTACCTAACACGATGTAGCCATGATCAAAAAATGGGTGCAGAAGGTTATTAAGAGTGAGCACTATTATGACTTGTTTGATTTCAGTTCCTGCAACATCTGTCCATTCGAAAAGAGGCGGTCGTCCGAGGGGAAGGCCCCGTGGTTCCGGGACGACCCACAGGTCACGGGGTCGTGGCAGCATCCAGAAATCCCTGAGCGCTGCTGAGGCAGCTGCTGCAGTGGCTGCCAAGAAAGCTGCCTACGCCGCCTACGGATACAGCTTCACGGGTGAGCAACTGTTTGCAACTAGTCTTTGTGGACCGATGTGAATATGATCATTTATGCAGCAGATTTGGAAAACCTTTCAAAGACTGAGGATTTTGGCTAGACATGGTGGGACATGCCGATTATGGGTCACAATAGCTGATTGTGGTGCACAGTAGCTGATAGTAGGACACAATAGCTGTAGATACCTTTAATTAAATAGGTAATGAATAGGTCTATATGGCAAGACATGTTAGCCGATTGGTTAGGGCGATCGCCTTGTAACATGGAGAGTACGGGTTCGATCCTCCTCTCCTAAGATGGTTACTGTGGGACTGTCATCAAGTCCTTCATTCACAATTGCTCAGTGCCTTCGAATGATGCTTAACCATTGATTGATGTAGCACTCAGATAGTAGATAGTAAATGCATAAAAATAATAATTTGAATTCAGGGCGCATTTGTTGACTGTATTTTCCATATTTGTTGCAGATACTCCGAGCCCAAGTTCTGCTCCTCTCGGTGCGAGTAATTTGAACTATTCGTCGTCGTTAGCCGTCGGCATAAACAAATCAACGGACAGTAGCACAAACGGCAGCGTTCAGCTGTGACGACTGATTTGCCTTGTAGAAGATGAACTGGTTTTCTGTGGCGTACAGAGTTAGGAAAGTGTACAATAGCTCGCTGTCTCTCTCTGCAAAGCAGACTGATTTATGGTCGTCATTGTTGATGTATTTTGTAGTAGGGAGATGGTTTTATGCTGTGGCCAATCATTTAAAATCTGATCTCTTGTCTGTCTCTTTTTCTGTCTGTCTCATCTCTGTCTGTCTGTCTGTCTGTCTGTCTGTCTGTGGTCTCAAGTTCTCACTCACACTCTCTCAGACTTTCTTTCTCTTTACCCTTGTCTGTCTGTCTGTCTTTCTCTCTCTCGTCTGTGTGACTGTTGTTTCTACAGTAATATAAATTGTACTTGAAATATTCTATCAATGGAAATGATTTTTAATACAACACTAGCTTTTTATCTCTGGAATTTTTTTATTCTTTGAGCAAAGATGACGCATTATAAAATTCTGGGATGTTGGATTGCAAATGTATGCGCCTTCCACCTGTGTCTGGGCTTTGATTCTTGCTGCATGCTGTGATGTGACATGGTATCCAATTGGTCAGAGCGATCGCCTTGTAACACAGTATGGGTTTGAGCCAACGACCACTGACAGTTACTGTGTAGGGACCTAGAACAAGTCCTTCACTCACAATTGCTCAGTGCCATTGACTAATGCTGGTTCATTCATTAGATAGTGGCGCTCAGCTACATATTCAGTTTTTGTAGATGGTAGACCACGCTTTTGAGTAAGGGGATTGTCCATAACGGACATTTTCAAAAAGAGCGTGGTCATCCAAATATGTTAATATGCCAAATGCAGACGTTCAAATCGAAATTTGGTTGACGTTTATTTCAATACAACCGTTGCCTTAAGCACCATCTTATGGATTTTTTTATCTAAGTATGATCTCTTTACACAGTATTATTGAGGTATCCCACAACGCAACACAGTTAGCTCTGCAGTTGGTTAATCCCTGTCTAACAACAATAACAAAGATGATTGATATCGCCCTCCTCATTTCTCCAGACTTGGGATTGGCACTGCCAGAGTACGAGCAGTGGCGGAGTTAGCTCTGCTGGACTTTGTACTCTGTTTAAGCGCGGATGTCCAGAAAGGGGTGGGGAGCGTAATTATAAATTCAACCATCGCTTTGTCAAACTCTCGTTAAACGGAAACTGCTACTAGGCCTACTCAAACCGCTCCAGTAAAACCAGGTTATTTTCAGTCATCGAAATCCCGAATGGTCAAGCCAAGATATCCGCACAAATAGTGGTTGTAAAGAGTTAACCTTCTTTGCTACGGTCCAAAATTGTGTAGTGTAGTTCAGCTTTCCAATTCTCGACCTAAACGACCCCGCCTTAGCAGCTACTCTGGCAACCGGACTCGGACCTTTTGACTCCCTGTTAGACAACCCCTTCTGAGTTCTGACTCGACGCAGCGCTCGTGAATAAGCAGGTGACATGCGCTTAGCTGGCGAATTTCGAGATTACGATTACGATTCACCTCTTAGGACCTGAAACACACTTGTTAATCAAAATAATGATGCCACGCCTCTTGCAGGTTTAATTAATTAATGGCATATAGGCACGTTTCTATTATGCTTTTTTATATATTATTCAGAAGCTTCAGCATTTGTATCTTTAAACTGCAGCTTCTATAAGTTCTTACTTCAGTATGGAAGGGATCGAGGTTGGTGGAAAACTCAAATCCTGACTATCGCACAAACCATAAAGTAGAGCGCTATATAAATAATTACATGACGAGTCAAGCGCAATGAGATATTATTATCATCACTAGAGCCCATATGACGTATAATCCCTTGGCTAATTTTTGAAGCCAAAAAGCCCACAACCATAGATATAATAACACCTTAAAGAGAGCTCCGCAGTTAATTTATTTTGAAATGACGCGTTTTGATTGGTTGAAATTCATGAACGCAGTCAAGCTTAAGCGAGACTTTAATTTCTTTTCGAAGCTTACGCCTTGCAAAAATACAACAGACACAAAATAACAACTTATCGATTAAATAATATTCCAGCGGCCTTGTTTTCTGGCTTTAATAAGTTGCAACATCCACACACTACACAATTTAACTTCGATCGTTTCGCCATTTTGAGAGGTCACAGGGTCAAGGCCGTTGCGCTGACTCGGGGTCACAGCCTCAACAAAGATGGCGGATGCGGGCTCTAGTGATATATTTATATATTGTACATCTCTATGGTCAAGCGTATCACTTGGCATAGATATTATATCTATGCTCACTTGGCTTCATTTGTTATGTTTTTCTTGTTTATGTTTAACGTTGGTTTAAGAGGTCGTTGTTTAATCCTCTTATGACGTCACGGTAATAGCTTGAAGTTTGTTGAACTGAAGTCTGAACGTCTAGTATTTGGATAGAAATATACGGTACGTTTAATAAGAACAACATTGGTTAAGATGCTAACAATGAAAGGAGACAAATTACAATTCATCAGCCGGAGACTCAGTACCGAGTTTTATTTTGCCGTAGACATTCTCAATGCTAAAATCGACAAAGCAAAAACGGCTCTCAAAGAGCTGCGCAGCGTTTCGAGTACGGTGGCTGCAGAATTCCAGGACTCTTCTACATCAGTCGCGTCCACTATCTGCGAAATCAGCTCTATGACGAAAAACCTCGCCAGGTTGAAAGTTCAAGACGAAACTGACGCCTACTTGGAACGTTTAATGGAGAACCTCGTACAGTACGGTCGGAATATCCAGCTGGCGATATACTACCTCGAACCGAACGAGAGCGTGCAGCATCGTCGCGAAACTCGGTCATCCCAGTCGAGGTCTTTGAGACGAAAGAGGACCGAGCGAAGAGGCAGAACCGGTTTTCGCAGGAGTTTCAGTGACTCAATGCTGTGATCAGATGGCGCTATCAACTCTCGTCTACTGCGTATTTTGACGACCTCTACGCAAGAAATTTACTCCAGTGGGCGACGACCTTTGAACCTGGCCTAACTCAATGTATGAATCGTAATTTTTTTATTCGGCCTCCTAATTATTATTATTAGACCCACTCTTGCAAATATTCTGTTACTTAATTTGCCTCGATTAGCGCGTCTCTGATTTGTATTCTGAACTGAAATAATGCCATGTGTTTAAAGAATTTTAGCTAGGCCCGTCGTGTTAATGGCCGACGATGAACCATTCGCACATGTACTGTTTTGCGCTATAGAAGTTTTAAGACGAGCTCAGATTGCAAAATTAGTGTGCACTACAAGTTTTCCAGATTATAAATCATAATATCTGACTGTCATTACTCTCCATAGTTGTACCTGTAAAGAATACTGGTCTGCCCATGATAAAAAGGTTCAAAGATCGTCACAGTACGATGCACGTTTCATGAAGGGCGAGAGGGCCCAATAGTGGCAAAAGATTATTTCCATTTATGTTGTCACAAGAATCTCAACTGCTGCATTACATTTAGCTTCAAGAAACCTAGAAAAGTTGAGGGCAAAAAGGTCGCTGATAAAATTCTTTTCCCTCCTCAAGGTTCTACTTGTTGAGATCATTTGTAAAAGGAGCTATATTAGTGTCCTGATACACATACACGAAATACAGCAGTTTTCTTTACGTTGACTCATTGGCCAGCAATGCATGAACACAGGGCCTATTATTATGAAGCAATCTATAAAGAAACATATTTATATAGCACCACTGAAATTCCACTGGGCAGTTTCAATTCTGCTGCCTGTGGCGGTCACGCAGGCAGTAATTTTTTCTGGTCTTTTTAATTTGGGGACCCTAGAATAGTGGGACCCCTGGCTACTGCCCAGCGTGCCAATGCCTTAAGACGACTGCAGGGCTCCCAAGTCCCAACCCCAAGCCAATCGACGTGTGTGGTTTGCTGCGTTCAACAGAATGCAGGCCTGGGAAGTTTCAAACGTTCTTATCCGAAGCTTGCCTACAGTGTTTTATTTGCACAAAGGCTAAAACAGTTGAACAGTTCTACACACAAAGAACCGATATCAGTTCAATGTCCCTATGCTGTGGCTTTTGAAGAATGGGACATATAAGGGAAGGGTAGCGTCATGCCTTCCTTTGCCTCGAAGAATGTGTAGGAGAGCGTGATTATGTCGACCTTTTCCATCCTAGGGTCGTCGCAGAATTCAGGATCGATGTAAAAGAAAACCGGCATGTCGACCTGAAAACACAGAAACATTGGGTCACGTTAATTGCGTTTGTTTTCAAATTCTTTTCATGCAACGTGGAAAACAGCACTTTCAACTTTTAGCATCTCTGAGTAGAATTTTGCTTTATTCAGCTGATTAGTTGTTAAGCGGCTTTCGTAACACATTAGGTGTGCATAAAACATGCCCCAACAGCGTACTACATACTAGGCTATGTTAAACTATGGATGGGATAAGCTGTACTCTTACATATTGGAAAATGTATCAAGGACGCTTGCAGCAAACATGAAATTTTTATGCATGTCTGAGAGTTTTATACGTTCATGTTTTTCAATAAATTTTTTTCGATGATCATTCTTTAATTCAAAATTTCGTCTTATTCACAGAGGGCAATTTATTTACTAACAAAATTCAGTTACAGCTAATGCTTTTTAAGCCTATTTTAATTATTTTGAATTCAAAATTTCGCTTTGCCTGGAGCATCATTGAGGTTAAGGCCGGCCCTGTTTATGTGAAGCAATTCAGCTGTACAACAGTAAAATTTGATAACTTAACACTTTACTATCTAGCAGGAGAAAAAAGAAACTTTTATTTTGACTCTATCTGATCCGTGTCTGTAAGAAATATAAGAGAGAGAAACTGTACCTCTTCGTGTGGATTCAGCCGTTGTTCCTCGAAACAGAAACACTGAAAGAGTTAAACACATCCAAAACATTATGACGTCTTTCAGTTTCAACCTCGTTTCTAACCAAGTCTATCTTAAGACTTATAGCACCGTTGTCAAAATGCACAATACAAATGAATCTGCTATTGCCCTTCCAAAGTTCAAAAGCTTACACAGACCGTCACGGACTGACCTTCTGGATATTGACCTGATTAAGGCTTGGTTTTGATGTGCCATCAGTTGATGCCTTGTGCATTAGACACCGTTGCAATAGAAGTCACCAATTACAATTACGACCCAAAGACAGAACATTGATGGCGCTGAGCAATTGTGAGTGAAGGACATGCTCAAGGTCTCTACACAGTAACCACTTCAAAGGAGGCTTGAACCCGTACTCTTCACATTACAGGCCGAGAGCTCTAACCAGTTGGCTACTGTGCCCAAGTCAAGCGACATTGCAATCAACCAAAAAGCACTGGAAAAGTCCCATCCAAATCCAGTAGGTCAGGAAAACCAAATGCACTTTTACCAGACCAGTCGTGTAATATCAGTCTTGGCCACACCGATTTTGAACCGATTATGGCTCGGTTTTGGTGCGCCAGCGGTTGCTCTCTTTATTAGACACCAGTACAACAGAAGTATTAAATAATACAATAACAATCCTGCAGATCCAACACCAATATTACCAAGAACACAGTACATCTTTGGTTGAAGAAGAAACTATTTATTAGATGTGCACAACACCTGTATCTTATTGAAGTACTGGCCAGCTTCGAAGGGAACCACGTTGTACGTTGAAATGCCAACTATCGGTACGTCGGTGGGGTTTTTGGCACGGTAAAACGCTAGGGCTGTCTCACCCGGCAGTACCTGGATAAAGAACAGAGTTCAACAGTCATAATATAATAGTTTTACAAATAAATTATTAGTAATTAGTATTGCACTTGTCAAATGCGCAAGGCATCAATCGAATGGCACACTGAAACAGAGCTGTAATCAGCTCAGTATCCAGAAGATTAGCTGAATAATTGAACTGGCTGAAGCCAAAAGAAGAGCAGTTCCTTAAGTTAAACCTGAGAGACAGTCATGGGTACAAAGTACTCGCAACTTCATTTTCTTGACACTGGCACACAATTATAGCGGGTGGCTGGTCCTCTCCGGCCATGTTGTCTGACTTTCCCACTAACAGCATACCATTGCCATGCTCACATTTTCAAAGCCAAGTTCGCTAAAGGCAGAAGCGGAGCAGGTATCGTAAAACGTCTTAAGATGGAGGGGATTTGAACCCTCTGACACAGTCTCCAGCATGCCAACAGTTGGACAGGTAGGAAAATTAAAATGTTGAATACTGTAACATTCAACCAGTAAATGTTATCAAGATCACTAGCAGACATATAGCCCTTCTACATGACAAATACCATAGACATGCCTCTTCAAAATCCTCAACTAAGCTTTCAAGCATCAAAGAAACACCTACATATTGCCAACCATGTATAGTTATCTTACACCTTTATGTGGCTCGAATCCCTTATGGGGCCCACAGCTCTTAACCCAGATAAGAAGTGCCCAGATGATGATGCCGATATGATCGTGGCCTCCTATGTATTTAATAATTTTTTTCGTATTCGGACATCCACTCCCACATGACTAGAACTTCTAATCTGTACCACTCCTTTTGCCCACACGTTAAATACCCGACTATTCTCTGCTATATAACTTGGAACGAGATTCCACAGTCTATTAGGGAACTCCCTAATTTATGCCTCTTCACTGAAAATAAGGCATACCTTGATTTCCGGCTGATGTGGTCGGAAATTCCACTGCATGCTCGACGCTATGTCTGCGTTGAAACGAATCCTGATGATGCGATCGGCCACAGGGGTCATCGTCTCGATCTTTGACGTATCGTGACCCTTCTGGATCTCACCACCCATTCCTGTGGACTTGAGACATCATTACAAATGGTTCATTTACATGGCACAGCATTAAAAGGCTTTCAAGCATCTAGGTGTCTAACTGCTCTTCACCTGGCGACTAACTAACTGATCCGCATTTCTGTGCAACTGCATGCCTTAAAAATTTACATAATAATAATAATAATTGATTTCCCACCATGGAAATCAACTACGTATGGCCTTTCACCAACTGTCTCATGACAGGGTCATTGCAAACATACATATTGACAATAATATGAGGAAAACATTTTTAGGAAGAATGCTGTACTCCTATTGATTTTTCATTTGTCCTATGATGCTTGTACATCGGAGTGCGGCTCTTCTGCAACCGGTTTAATAAAGAATATACTTACTTACTTACTAATAATAAAAGTATGGCCGAGTTCCCGTTTTTTATAGTAGAGTATGGGAGAGGCGCTCATTGCCCTTTCTTCGACCTTGAGCTGGCCCAAGATGAAACGAAAGATACTGTGCATCACACCTTAAAAACCCACCTCTTCAACAATTCCATCGAATCCTTCAGCATCCAAGCATTCTCATCCTCAATGAAACTCCTCTGCCTCCTCTCTGACACAACTTGACCTTCCATCTCTGAACAACCCCTCTGACTCTGCTCATGAATAAAGACAAGTTTACGATTATGTAATGTAACTGAACATTTATATAGCGCCGCTCAAAATCAGCAGCACTCTCAACCTGCGTCAGTGCCTGGGCCAGCGAATAGGAAAGTCTGAAGGCATTTCCCGAACTGGGAAGGTCAGAGGGCTAATAATTCCAGACGCAGGGACTGGGGTAGACAGTTCCAAGCTGAGGGGCCAACATAGGCAAAGCTCCTGGATTGGGTCGTAGCAGAGCGCATACTCAGGACAACCATAAGGCAACGAGAGGAAGATCGCAAGAAGGCCCTCGTGGTTTAAGAGGAAAAAGAGTACAGAAAACCTCAGGTTTGTTTGTTGATCATGATGGATGATGATGATGATGACCTACCTGGCAGAACATTCGGTAGAGTGGAACGCCGGCGTAAGCAGCACCAACCATGACAACAGCTGTCGAAACGACATACGTCATAATGGACCGTAGTCGTTTAGCTTCATCACTCTTCGTACTGTACGTCCGTGTTCTCAGCGATTGTCCACACACAAACGACGGTACGCTGCAGCCATACGTTGAACGAAGAGCATTCCAAAAGGAAGAACCGCCTTTAAAGATCTGCTCGTTTCGATGGGCGATACATGTTGATAGCGGTCTGACAAGGACAGTTGAGAGAGACTTCGACACTTGAAACCAGTGACTGAACTGCATCTCAACACCAGGCAGCTGAAAGCAATTTCAAACTAATTAAAAGCAAAACGATTACAACATTAATACAGCTGAATTTGAACCAAAATAATAACTATATAATAATAATCGGTAATAATAATTATAGTCATAATAATAAATCTAAAGATAAATGCAATATGATTTTTTTCTTAATCTTATGTTGTATATGTTAAACTGACAATCTGTTTTCAAGTTGTGTAACTGAAGAACTTCACAACATTTGTTGTATTTAGATTCATTTTAAATAACCTGTTTCACAAGAAACTGCCTTTAAAGTCGAGCATGTACAAAACACTGTCAATACGTGCCCTACATAACCCATCTTATGAGTATGATCTGAACAACTCTCTGATGTCAAGATTGAATTTGGTAAAATAAAACTAAAGTTTCTTATTTGTTGACATCTTAATTGAAGACTTTTACTTATATTTGATTTGATCGTTTTAACCGTTGTGTACGAATACGATAAAATGCATATGCGCTCTGTCAGATGCAAATACACCTCTTACTTACTTACTCACTTAGAAGACGAACTCTGTTCAATTAAAATCGTTGTGTTTATACAAACACATAATGTCTGTTAATTTCTATAGCATACCTACAATTAAATATTGATGTATTTACACGTGCAAATCCAATCTTTCGACTATCAGTTCATTTTTCAGAAACAATTTCACGAAAAACTAAACTAGTGAGCGCAACCATTGATGACCGCAACACGAGATCAAGGGGAACATGGCCTTTTGAGTAAGTAAGTAAGAAATCGATTAAATCGAAATAAGTAATATTATTTCACTTAAAAATGAATTTGCATTATAGACTGGTTTGCTAAAATGTCATCTTCATCTTAAATTCTGCATTTCTTTAGAGTAGATAAGAATAGTTACGAGAACTAGGTCATTGACAGCCGTACAGTAAAGGCAAATTCGTTAAAACCTCTAAACTTCAACTTAGTTGTTAGTTACGATCCTGAGTCTCCAATAATCGAGTACAATAATAATTATATAAAACAGACTAATAGCGGTAGTTATTTTATGTGGAAGCGTAGTGTGTCCTATTTAACCATGACGCAACTTTAAAAAAAGATAATATGAAGCAAATAATATGGGCCATGAAAATCTATTTCAAATTAGCAATAGCATAATTTTTTCGCGGCAGAGGGTCGCTCAGTTTACCTCCCCAAATAATAAATTTATTATTCAGGGTGTTTGGAACCATTCTTTTTAATAGCGAAACATAGTAACCAGTGTGCGAGTTCTACTCGTCATTGTTCCACGTTTGAATGCCCTCGTTACTCTTAGTAACACCGAGTTTGCTCCGAGCAGGCACTGAACAGACCACAGCGTTCTCGTGGCGGAGTTTATTCAGGGTGTTTGAAATTACATTCACATTATAAACCAGCGCGCAAGTTCTACTCGCTATAGTTCCACGGTTTGAATGAAGCGTTACTCTTAGTAACACCGAGTTTGCTCCGAGCAGGAAATAAACAGACCACAGAGTTCTTGCTCGTAACTACTGACGCCTCTAATGGCAGATTTTCGTTGTAAATTACAAAGTTTCTCTGATTTCTAGAAAATTACGTCTATTAAATGGCTGCAAAAGTTGATGGTCTTCAGGTCTTGCTGTCGTCGGAGGCAGAAGCCTATATAGAGACGCTTAGAGCGTTCGACATAAAAGAAATCGGTTCTCCAAGGTTTCTGGGAGCTATTAAAACGCATGTGGAATTTTATAAATAGAAATACAATAATGTAATGTAACAAGACATTACATTTTATAAAGCGCAACTCAAGAGTCTCTCAGAAGCGCTCAACACGTGGCCATCAAACAGCTGAAAAAGTGCGTCTTTAAGAGTCTAGAGAAAACCATTCCATCACATGCAGCATTAGTGACACCAACAGAGGGTGGAAGAGCATTCCAGATCCATTGAAACATCTTCTAATCATAACTGAAAAATAGTTTAGTACTAATATTAGTCAAGGTGCCATTTGAGGTTGAAGGTAGCGTGAAAGACTACGGGTGGGAGCGCAATGTCTGTGGAAGATGAGTCCTATTTTGGAAAGGTAGAGCCTTGAAGATAAATAGGAATTCTGTGCAGCCCAGATATGTCGTATATGATCAGAATATTGTGGATTCGGTGAGGTTATGGGAGTCATGGTCGTTTGATTGTGTTAACCATTTGCTACAGAGAAGTCTGTTGTTTGTTGTGACTTTTAGGTGGTACCAGCAACATGAGTATCTGGAGAAACTCAATATGCAAGCAGTCATCAGTGCATCGAAAAATGAAGATGAATTTGTTAAGGAATTCTTCATCTCCTATGAAAAGGTTTCATTTCAGTAAAATCCAACTAATATCAATTTATGATATCTGACAGACAGATGAAAAGCTTTTAAAGGCTTTTAGAAACTTTCAGAAGTGTGTTTACAATTGTGTTCTGTGACAACACTTGCTTTATATGTGGTGATGATAGCAAGAACAATATTGCAGATGATAAGCTGACAATAGGCTCTATTTTTTTTTACTACCATGTGCTTAAAATTTGCAATCTGTGATTTTCACAAGCACACAAGGCATGTCTCTTCTAGCGTTTCACTTTGAAAGGTATTTACGTTAATTGTAACTGGACATTTATATAGCGCCGCTAACCCATAAGTTTGACTCAGCCTTCAACTCTCTAGAGGTGGGGGAGATGGTTGAAGGGTAACATGCTGGCACGAAGATCAGAAGGACGCGGGTTCGATACCCGCTAGCCCCATAAGGTTGAGTCGGCCTTCCACTCCCTAGGCCTAGGGGACGACTGTAAAATGAGCAGTATGGGCACCTTGCAGGCTGCAATACAGTTAAATTCGACTCCTGTTAAACTTGTTATCATCTGTTGCTACTATAGCATGTAATCTTACTGAGTACTTGTCAGTTTGAATTAATAAACGAATATTATTATTATTATTAATTGTGCAGAGTTTACGATTATGGTTACATTTATGATTACTGTTACGCAGATCCCTGTTGTAATTCACGACCTGATAACGACTGAGATCTGGAAGCAGAGAGTCTTTCCGGAGTTGATTCGTGTCGAACGTGAGCCGGATCTCGTCTTCCCACTCTATACGGTCGTAAGTCAGTCAGATCTACAAACTTAATCTTGTCAAAATAATTTTGATGTAATATTGTTATTGCATTGTACCCTTGCATTTTCACACAAGTCCCCTGAATATCAGCATATTATGCCCACATTGTATTTCTTACATTGACTGTGTAATTAAGTAAAAGTATATTTTACGTTTATTGAAAAAAGTTTTTTTATCAAGTGCTAACCGCATTTTGGTGTAAAACATATTTCATCAAATAGAAAACAATTTAAGTATAAAGCATCCGTGTGACAAATGTTTTACAAAATAGAGAGTATTCGCCTTAGGTATTGGCAATTTAATGGGTTCTGGGGCAATTTAGGCCATACGCGGTATCGGCATAATCGGCAAAAAGCGATATCGGTACAGCTCTACATTGCACCCTTGCATTTTCACACATGACCCCTGAATTCAGCTTACCGATTTGCCCACATTGTATTACATTGACTGCCAATTGAGCAAAGAATCCATTTCAGACTCTGCACCTTAACAGCACAAATCATACCTAAAATGGTGTAGTGCCAGTGGCGTAAATCACGGGGGTAGGTTCTTGACATATGCAGTGTTTGTGCTTAAACCGATTTTTCATTCAACCCGATGGGTGTTGATATAGGAATTTGTTTTGTTCAGCTGAAGACCAATCATCATCATCTGTCCCCACCCAAAATGCAAAAATCTGGTTCCCGAAAAAATCTGTCCCCCAAAGTTATGTACAGATGTTTGCCTCTGCATGGCACCCTTTCAAACGTGTGGGTGGCGGTGGTGAAGGAGCTCACCCTATGATTTCACTGAAAAATTAGCAGGGTCGAGGCCATATACAGTGCCATAGAAAAACCTCTGCCTTTACATTTACATGTATCTTGCAGCTGTATCACGAAGCAATTGTTGTAAACCTGTTGGAGACGTTACTATTTCATCAAGAAACGTGTGAGTCGGCGGGAGATGCGATTGTCGATCTCATCGACTTCTGCTATCGCAAACTGACTCATCTGACTGGCATGTGGTGAGTCTTTCGTGACTCGTGATGGCTTTCCATAATGTTTAAATGTACATTTGAAATGGAGTTTGAAAACTAAATCAATCTTTCACTGAAACGCCTAACTCTTCCATTAAAAATTGCTCAAGAAACATGTATTTTAAACATGTATAAATAAATTTAAATACTTATTATGTATGTATATGTGTGTATGGATCAAGACAATAATTATATTTATTATGTATTGTATTGTAATTATATACATTATACACACTTATTCTTTTCTATTCTATTCTGAATATACTTATAAAGCGCCTTTCATATCAGGCGCTTCCAGTGCGACAGGGCCTCGAAAAAAAAAGTCTTAAGCATACCGATCTGAAACAGTGGTGCTAACATAACAGCACGAATTATAGTAGGAAGGTCATTCCACAGCAAAGACAGAGGCAAAGGAACGATGCTGTGCTGTGGCAGTCTGAGACCGAGGAACTAGAAGGTGATGATGGTCTAAAGAGCGGAGAGGACGTCCAGAGGTAGCTGAGATAGGCCGTCTCATATATGTATATATATACATAATGTATCAAGACAATATACTATAGCTCCCCTTTTAAATACCTCTCAGAAAGTGCTGCAGTACCTCTTCATATCTGCTTCCTATTGTTTTCACGATTTCAGCTTGAACAGAAGCGATGAAGATGATGATGATGAGTTGGACATTACAACAATAAACTGCAAGGTTTCAGCATCAACCGTTGAGGTAAATGCGATGATTTGCATCCTATCGTAATTGTAAACTCCACACTTCAAAAGCACTATTCTAAAGCTAAGCGCAGAGGGCACCAGTTTATTCACGAGCGCTGAGCTGTGCCACTTCCTTAACTCCTCTGTGCCTCACTGTTCGTTCATCATCCAGGCCAAAAGCAGAGTTCTTGGCCTTCAAATCTCCATACTGATGTCGGCTTACAGCTATGAATTTAGGATCTAGGAATGGATTCCCACAAAATATGTAACCTACCCAGTTCATTTGTCTTGTTTAAGTCTTCGTTGTTTGCAATGACATTCATTCATTCATTCATTCAGATGACTTATATAGCGCCCCTCCAAGATAACCTACTCAGAGGCGCTCCCAGCCCAGCTAATAGAGAACAGTTTTCAAATTCTTGTAAAAGGTGTATGCAGAGTCTCCAGCTAGAAGAACACGCAGATCTGAAGGAAGATTATTCAGATGGTCGGCCCAAAAAAGGCACGAAGTTGCATCTTTGAAGTGCGTGCAAAGGGAACAGCAAGTTCACCTCGAGATGGACCCTGCGGGTAGCTAAACCTGCGGTAGGGCGACAGAACTCACGCAAGTAGGCTGGGGCACTCCCTATAGACCCAGACCGAAATCCTAAATTGAATGCGCTGAGAAACAGGAAGCCAATGGAGTACGTCACGCATATAATGCGAGATATGGTCAAATTTAGAAAAACCACCAACAAGCCTAGCAGCTGCACGGCACACGCTCAACCTGAGCAATGCGCCCCAATGGGAGGCCACATAGATGGTACTGCAGTAGTCAATCCTACTACAAACAAAAGCATGAACAACAGTAAGTGCAGCATTTGGTGAAAGTGAACGGGAAATCCCGCAATTGCCGCAACTGAAAAAAGCAAGCACGGCATAAAAGATTTAGGTGTTCAGAGAAGGTAAGCTCCTGATCAAGAACAACCCATAAATTGCGGACAGACGTCGAGAAGACAAAGTTAGGGAAGTCAGCAGATAAGGCCTGAGGATCTATTTTTCTCAGCTGCTGCCCATTACCAAGCCAAATAAACATGAGCACGTTATTCGATTCTTAGAGTTGTTGTTAAACGTTTTAGGAACTTGAGAATCAGGACGAGAAACTGAAGTTCGACGTCGCCATAAAGACGATCTCCATTTTATCGTATATTATCAACCACCTTTCATCGTGAGTAGACAACTGCGGTTCTCTAATTCTCATTTCTAGCACTGCTGAGCTTCACCCTTACAAGTTTTATTTCCTGCTGTTATCAGTTATTATTACTATCATTCATTTTTTTAAATGCCACCATCTGATGACGAAGCATCAATCGATGGCACTGAGCAATTGTGAGTGAAGGACTTGGTTAAGGTCCCTACGCAGTAACCATCCAAGGGGAGAAGGATCGAGTCCATACTCTCTGGATTATTATTATTTTTATTATTATTATTATTATTATTAGAAGAAAAATAAAGGTGTGTTTCAATTGAGAGCGTAACAAAAGTACTTGGCCTTAAGCCCGGATGTTTTATGTTTCTGTTCTTCTGTAGGCTGCCGCTTGCTTGTTCCGAACGCATTCTAAACAATCATGATGTTCCCCTCCTGTTCGTTCAGCTCATTGAGTCTGCGCCGTGGACACGAGAGAAAAAAGGTGGGAATGAATTAATTTCTTTACACTTTCATAGTTACAGGTCATCAGCAACACATTTTTAAACAGTAATTTAAAGCACGGTTTCGACTTTTGAATTTTCTGTTTAAATTTCACAAAGACAGAAGTCGTCTGTGATTTCATGCATTCAGGAAGTTGCTTCTGGGCTGGATAAATGCCAAAATAGTTGACTGTTGGCATAAAATCTTTCGTTTCAAACTCCGCCACTGCTCGTAGTCTGGCAGTGCCAGTCCCAAGCCTGGAGAAAAGGAGGAGGGTGATGCTAATCATCTTTGTTATGACGCAGTGTCGTTAAACAGCAACTAGCCAACCTTTCTTTTGATGTTTAAATTTCTTTTGTGTTAGCTGGATGAGACAGCGAAATAACATGATGCCATCAGATGAAAGACGATTGGAGATTTGTCGTAATTATAATTATTTCGATTTCTATTTTAGGCAAAATCTTGAAATATACTGACTCCAAATGGCAGAAGGTCGAAACGTCCGACCGATACGTTTTGGTAAAGACAGAGGGACAGGCAAGTTCATTACCGACTGACCTTTTGGCAGTCTTATTTCAGTTATGGGTTTTCAGTTACAGTTTCACCTAATTTATTATTTCTCAGTTACAGTTATAGTTACAGTTAACTGCAATAAGGTGTTTCAGTTTCAGTTTTTTACTTTTCAGTTACAGTTTCAGTTAATAGTAATAACGCTGCCTTCTGGTTATTGACCTAATTAAGGTTTGGTTTTGGTCTGCCATCGATTGTTGATACTTTGTGCATTAGACACCAGTGCAATAATTACAATTACAATTAGATTCATTTGTTGGTCGTTTAGGTGTGGCTATCAGTCTTCCAACTGCTGTTGACGGGTGAGAATCAGGGAAGGTATGAACTGACTTCCTACAAGAAGGGAATCCTTCTCAGGGTACGTTTGTGTTCTTCAGCTGAAAAAGTTGATCACCTTGTCACAGATTAAGTTATTAGCAGCTGAATAATACTTCAGGAAATCAGGCTACAAATGTTATTGTCCATAACATATAAAAAATATTTTGCACTTTCCCCTTTTTATGTAAATTATGAGTTTTTGGGAAAATGGCATTTAAAATTTAAACACTTACTCTTAAATAATATCTTTAGCAACGGAGTAAGGCCTTAATTTGTTATCCCAAAATAGTGTTTACATTTTAAAAGTAGTGTCTTTAATAACAGAGTTTGGCCTTAACATAGTATGCAGGATAGATAATATAAATTTATAAAGACATAACATCACTTAAACTAACACTAAGGGAGCAATCGACTTGACAAATGACAGAGGTCAATGGAAATCATTTATGCGTACCCATCGCCGCCAAATGGCTGGCAACAGGAACTAATGATGAAATATTTGCAGGGAATAGTTTATACTACGATGATCTTGAAATGCAGATGCCTTCAGTGGGGCCAGCAGCCAAAACAAAGCCCAAAAGCATTTTCTGTCTCATTGTGTATGTATATGGCTATTTATATAGCGCCTTTAGAAACCTAAAAAAAGTGCTACAACGTGGCTGTCTAACAGATCCATGACGGTGTGATTTAGTGTGATTTTAAGATGTTTCAAGAGTCGTTTCTCTTCTCATTGCAGCTGAGACCTTACCTCTCCGAAATACTGCTCGATCAGATACCATCGTTGATCGAGCTACAGCGTTACCTCGATCAGCTGGCGATCATGGATCCTCCTTCTGTAAAGAGAGATCTTATCCTGGAACAGGTGCTTATTTGTTTGTTTATTTATCAAGTCCAATCTACTGACTGCTATAATAGCACCATTATCTCAAGACTTCAGTCAACGGTATCTTCAAGTGAAACCACGGTCAAATCTGTGAGATGTCTGGTTGAAACCAGAGATGTAGGAGCATGCAAACATCAGGCCTGGAACACGGAGAGTATTATTTGAGCCCCACTCAGGCGGTCACTGTGTAGGGAATTTGAGCAAGTCCTTCACTCACAGTTGCTCAGTGCCATGGATGTTCTGTCATAGGACGTGTGTGAACTTCTGAACTGTGAAAGGAGTGAAATAAATTATATCCAATGCAGTCGTTTTGTATATTGGCCCCGAGAAACCGACATTTTTCGGTTTGAGCGTCCGTTACTTATCCCCTGAGTAGTTAAGACCGATATATCCATGTACAGCGCAGTGGGAGGCGCCGGGTTACAAAAAAATTGCAATGGGAATTCAGGGGCAATTGTATTAAATGCCAACAACTTGATTAAAAATTTGAAAAGTCCTGAGGGAGATTTCGTGGTAATGACACTGGTTTTCATGTATTTTGGTGAGACCAGGTTCCTGAGATATGGGACGGAATCATGAAGACGTATGAAGGACAGTGGGCGAAGATCGCTCAAAAGCAGAACCAGTTGTACTTCAATTCTTCCAATGGGAACCTAAAGCACTTGGCCAACAAGTACGTTCTTGCTGTGCAAGGTTGCACTGTTGGTGAAATTTATATAGCACCTATAACTATAAGAGAAAATCTACTCAAAGATGTACTACTCTGTGTTTGTGCTTCAACCGAGATGCTTATCTATCTGTCTGTCTGCCTGTCTGTCTATCCCAATCTGTATCATCTGTCACTAATCTGTCTGCATTCATTCATCCGTCCATCCACCCATCCATTAATTCATGGCGTAATTACAATCTGCCGGGAATGGACAGTAATTGAAATTACGTAATTGAAATTACTTCAAGTCGTGTAATTTGCAATGTGTAATTCAATTACATTTTCTCATGTAATTTAAAATTATATTTCATGTCCCAAAGTAATATGTAATTCAATTACATTTCTCCAAGTAATTTGCCCATCCCTGCAATTTATCCACCTGTCCATTCAACCACCTGTCCATGTAACCACCTGTCCATTCAACCACCTGTCCATTCAACCACCTGTCCATTCATCCACCAAGTCCATTTGCCCATCCCTCCATTCTATCCATCTGTCCATTCATCCATCTGTCCATTCATCCACCTGTCCATTCATCTGCCTGTCCATTCAACCATCTTGTTGCTTATGATTTCAGATTGGCCGAGACCTATAGCATGGATGCCTTCGAAAGCCTCATCACTGAGCCCCCGAAATGTGGCGTATGTGGCCAGCTGGCTACGAAGCGATGCTCGCGCTGTGCAAACGAATGGTACTGCAGCAGGTCAGCAACAGAAACTTCTCTAGTTGTTTGTAAAATTAAGATGCACTGTGGCCTAATGGTTAACGTGTTGGACCATCAACCCAGAAATGTGGGTTCAGCCCCTGCCAGAACAGGAGGAAATTCCCAGATTTCTGTTCCAGTTGCGCCTCCTACTGAACCTTCTCAGCCTAAATGAGTACACCGACTGTACACTGTGAGTGAGGGATCAGACTTGCCATCCACCCTCGTATGCCAAGGCTATGAAAATGAGGTCACTTATGGACTGCTCTGATTGTTTCTCTTGTTTATTGTTGCTAAAATTATTGCTGTTACTATTGTTAATACAGGGATGGCAAAATTACTTGGAAAAATGTAATTAAGTTACAAATTACTTTAGGACATGAAATGTAATTTCAAATTACAAACTACATGGGAAATTATGTAATTGATTTACAAAATAACGCATTGCACAATTTCAAGTAATTTCAATTACTGCCCATCCCTGCGTTAATTTTATAATCATTATTATGAGGAGGAATTGTTGAATGTTTCAGGGAGTGCCAAGTGGCTCATTGGCCGAAGCACAAGACACCATGTAACCTCATGTACGAAGCGGCTCAGACGATCAGGAATTCGGAACAAGTCACCAAGTCATAAGAAACGTTAAAAAGACTGCATCTAAGCCACATATGAGAGGGGCCAGGGATGAAACATGTCATAGATGTGTTGTACATATATATATATATATATATACATATAATATATGTTATATATCTCAAATGTGAGGGCCATGGATTAAATATATCATATATACATACCGGTATATGCTCATTATTTATGTAAAGGCTCATGGTTATTATCTGAATGCTCTATCATCTTATCTAACCTTGAAGCTTCTGTGGCCCTGTTAGGGATCATCCATTACGGGTATCTGCAGAGGCATGAGGGAGCGGTCACCCAAGTTGGTGGAGGCACAACCCATACTCTCCATCTTTCAAGGCGAGTGCTCCAACCAATCCTCTATAATATATCCAACCAATCATATCCAACCTCTATAATATATCCAACCAATCATATCCAACCTCTATAATATATCCAACCAATCATATCCAACCTCTATAATATATCCAACCAATCATATCCAAGTGTTAGCGAATATATCCAACCAATCATATCCAACCTCTATAATATATCCAACCAATCATATCCAACCTCTATAATATATCCAACCAATCATATCCAACCTCTATAATATATCCAACCAATCATATCCAACCTCTATAATATATCCAACCAATCCTCTATCATTTATACTTTTTAGTTGGTAATTGAAATCAAATGTTGAAACAACATGGTAATTACTACTCGACTCTTGGACAACACAAACGAATCGGAACGCATCCTTTTCCCGCCGTTTAATTCAAAATCCAAAGACCACCAAACAACACACGTAAGATTTTCTAGCCATATGAACACAATTATCAAAAACAATATCGGTTTTCAATTCTCAACAAGCACGCCAAAAGCCCAACGAAAAACCAAGCGGTGGACACACAATCTTATAACAGCATCAAGACTGCCTAACAAAAAACGAGCTTCAGCTGGTGCCAAGTAAGTATGTATGCAAATGAACATTTATATAGCGCCACTATAAGAATTGTCAAAGGTACATGTATCGGAATTACCATGCAGTACACACACTATCTTGTAATAGCATCATGATTGCACCTCAGATTCCGTACACTTGAAGGGCGCTATATAAATTCTGATTGATTGCAAAGTCACTCAAACCTTCAAAGCTCAGCTGTTGCCAAGTAAGTATGTAGGTAAGTGAAAATTTATAGTGCCATTATAAGAATTAGTTGAAAGGTATCCAGAATACATCAGTTTTGATCTTGTTACTGATTTACGGTGTAGTATGACCATGGGATCACGACAAAAACTTCTTCAGAATAATAATAACAAACAGTAACAACTGAACAGAATATGAGAATACGACATGATTTTCAGCTCATCATGATAAAACTCCTAAATGTGAACATAATGTAATGTAAACGAACATTTGTATAACACCTCCAGAAAGTGCTAATAATATTTTCTTATTAAAATTATTATTAAAACAGCTTTCAATATGCCAGCACTCATACAACATGTACATGTACTATTAATTTCTCTATTATTTATTGTTATCTACTGATCCCTTGGGATTTCAAATTTCCAAAAAAAATTACAACATTTTTAATAATAACAGCACATGTTTCAGCAAGCTAACAGTTGAACCATAGGCCACAGTCAGGATAGTAACTTGCTCATCTTGTTCACACATGAATTCAAGCTCGTTGCCTACGAGCCACCTGCCTACGAATGGCTTAACTTACTTTAGAACACTTATGTGGGCTCTGATCAATGTAATGATTGTGGGACATGATACCCAATTGGTCAAAGCGCTTGCCTTGCAATGCGGTGAGTGCGGGTTCGAGCCTCCCGAGACGGTTACCTTGAGCAAGTCCTTTACTCACAATTGCTGAGCGCCATCGATTGATACTTGGTCATTAGACAGTGGCGCTTAATAAATGAATAACAATAATAATAATAATAAGCTCAGTTCAATTTCCAATTTAAAACGTGTTAAGGCCACAACTCTTCGTTGCCTTGTTCTGAGCCTATGGGGGCATGGGGGCATTCACCAAAACATCTAAAGAACTTCAGTGCAAGTTGAACACGCTACACACAAACAGTAATTTATATTCTGGCATGCCGTGAAAACTCTCCAGCACTGCTCTTAACCTAAGAAGCGTATCAGAACATGCACTAAACAGAGAACCCTCCTCACAACATGCATTGCTCTAGCACAGATTCAAATATAAGACTAACACGAAGACAGCGCAACATTTCGGTAAACTCCAGAACAGATCTTTTATACAACGGATCAACGACACCAGGCTGCATTATATGCTAGTCCCCTATCCAGGTATCTTCCACACCTATCCAAGTACATTATCCAGTATCTTCCACCTCGTCTTTGGAAGTATATTCCAGTCCCCTATCCCAGTATCTTTCACCCCTATCCAAGTACATTCTCCAGTATCTTCCACCTCGTACAAGTATATTCCAGTCCCCTATCCCAGTATCTGCCACCCATATCCAAGTACATTCCAGTCCTCTGTCCGAATATCTTCCACCCCATCCAAGTATATATTCCAGTTCCCTCTCCAAGTATCTTTCACCCCACCCAAACATATTCCACGTCAATTCCCCATGGATCTAACTATACACCACAGATGAACTCCCTCCAAATACAGTGTGAACTTGTTAACACGCTTCTAGTTTACACACCACTGTGCTTAACGTGAAATGGTGTCATCCAAGCCCCTCAAAGCTATTAACTTAACAGGCCATCACGGTTGACACCCAGTACAAGAACTGTATCGTAAGGCCAGGGTGAGAATTGTCGGGGGAGTTGGGGCGGGTTCACCCCCTATCCAGTCCTTTCTTAGGATCCCATAGTAACGTCTATATTCCACACCCAAACTGCACATAAATCAACGTAACCCCCCCAGTTATTTTTTTTACAATTCCCATACTGCGTAAAGCATTGTCCTGAAGACATCGTGTTAACAAATCCACACTGCCTATTTCACGCAGAGTCTGCCATCCAAATACTAAACAAGCTCAACATTTGTAATTTCACTACAGAAACATATCGGCAGTGCTAAGAGAGGTGCCCAACTCTGTGTGTCGTCTACACATTACACATGTCTTCCGGAAATTAGCCAGAGGTGAGCAATAGAGATTGGCAACAGGTAAGGTCACGCATTACTCTGCACCGCCGCCAGACGTCGACAGAACCGCTCAAAGACTGTCAGGATTTCGACGAAGAACTACCGGCCGATCCAGGATTACATCGAAAAAGTCATCCAAACAGTGTTTCTATGTACAGATTTTAAATAGCAATTAAATTATACCAGTCGATCCAGACGGACACGAAGCCGCGTCTTCGCTTGTGAACTAGTACATCTGACCTAATGTTCATTTCTTATAAGTCAAAGTTCAGGAGATAGTGCACGAGCGCTTTCGGCAGCGGAAGCAGCGTGCATTTCCTGGCCAGCCTCCACTGCAGGCTCTCTGCTATTGCGATCCTGCATAGCTGGTGAAGCGACCGCGGCCGACTGCCGAGGCTTTGCAGATGCGACTGGGCGGCGCCGGACAGCGTCTCGCCGCGGAAATCCGTGCTGACGAAGTGCTGAAGGCTGTTTGCAAATTCGGTCAGCTTGCTCTGAACGAGCGTCTTCGCAAAGAAATTGACAAACTCGAGGACCTTGGCCAGGGTCGACTCCGTCTGGACGTACATCGAGCGGGCGACGATGAAACTGACTGACGCGTCCCTGGGCACCGCGTTCGCGACCTTCGCCACGGTGCCGTACGAAGGGGTGAACGTGAGGAGGTTCGGATTGCCGCCCCGCTGGACGAGCTTCAGCAGAAGCTGGCGGATGTTGTCGTAGAAGAGCGGGTCGTCGGCGACCTGAAGGCTGACGAACATGAGAATCTCCTTGAAGTAGTTGCTCTCGATCGTCTCCTCCATCCGGGGCGTCCAGTAGGTCAGCTGCGCGTTGGCGTTGAGGCCTCGCTTGAGGAAGTGCTGCAGCATGTACGCGAGGAACGGCAGGATCGTCTTGCAGAAGGCCAGGTTGGCGGCGCTGCCGGCAATCCAGCCGTACGATCCGTGGAGCAGCTGGACGTACATGGTAAGACCGTAGGAGTCGGTCGCGTTGACGTTGCAGCTCTCCTGGCAGAGCAGGAGGAAGAGCTGCTTCAGCGGCGTCTTCACGACGACGAACATATCCGGTTGCAGCGACTGAAAGATGCGTATTGCATAGTAGAGCGGTGATACGTAGCCGGGGGACGACCTCTGACCTGGGTCGGCCCCGTGAGCCAGAAGGATCTCGACCACCTTGTAGATCTCCTGGAGGATCGGTTTCAGCCGTCGCACCTGGCCGTGTCGGCTGACGTAGAGGGGGCGCGTCGCGCTGTCCGACAGCACGGCGTGCAGCGCGTTCTCGCCTAAGTGGTTGGGGATGTTTGGATTTGAGCCGTGGTAGAGCAGGAGCTTGACGGATTCCTGGACCTCGTGGTCGTAGTCCGACTGGATGTTGCTCTTGACCGTGCGGCCGACGTGCTTCAGCAGCACGTACAGCGCCGTGTTTCCCTCCTGGTTGCGCACGTTTATGTGCGACCGAAAGCCGTGCTCCAGCGCGAACTTCGTCGCCTTGACGAGGCCGAGGCTCACTTTCCGTTTGTAGAGTTCGTGAAGCGTTGAGCCGTTGTCCGTCAGAAAGACAGTGTCCTTCAGCTCTGCGCCGTTCGTGATCAGGAACAGAGCGCTCTCTGCGTCCATCACCAGACTGATCTGCAACGGCGTCTTCCCGTCCGTGTTCTCCTGCGTCATCTGCTCCGAGTAGTGCTGGAGCAGATACCGCGAGCACGCGTAGGCGCCCATCTTGCACGCCTCGTGCAGCAGGAAGTCCGTCTTGACGAGCTGCCGCGAGTTTTCGTGGTGTATCAGGAGCGGGAGGATCTGGTCGTGGTCGCCGCAGAGGGCGTACATGATTGGTGTATAGACCGGCTGGTAGGCGAGGCAGTAGATCTGGTCGGGACACGTCTTCAGCTTGTGCTCGTCCGGAAAACAGACGGTGCACTCGAGGTCGGCCCTCGCGCCGTGCGTCAGCAGGAGCTGGGCGATGTGGACGTGACCGAGGCGGCAGGCCAGGTGCAGGGGGAGACTGCAGATGCCGACGTTGATGTCGCAGCCCTTCTTGATGAGGATCTTCACTATGGCCAGGTGGTTGTTGATGACGGCGCGCTGCAGCAACGTGAAGCCATCCCAGTTGACGACGTTGAAGATGTTGCGGACGTCGTTGCGGGGGCTTTCGTCGATGAGGCGCCGGATCTCCTCAGTGTCCGTCGCGGAGAGCTGCTCCGTTTCCTGCATCAGCAGGTCGAAGATCTTCTTCGCGTTGGTGCGCGTCGATTCCGAGACGAAGCAGAGGGGGAAGAGTCGGTGCGGCCGGTGCGGGCGGAGAAAGTCTAAGGCTTTCTGGACGATCTGAGTCATAGTTGCTGCCTGATGGAGTCGTCAGTATCTGCATAGGAGGAAAGTAGACATCCCACTCTGGCACTCGAAACAATGAACTCTGCAAGAAAGAGCACTGGAACTATTACAAGCATTTCCCTTTGCAAAGCTTACAAGGTGCTATATAAATAGACAAATTCATACATATACAATAATAATACTAATAGTAGTAAAAATAATAATGATGATTTGTAAGGCACCGTAGCACAGCCAAGGTCAAAGAAAAGGGTGCTGTACATGAGTTCAACAAATCAATGGGTGTTGCATTCACAGCCCAGGAGCAACCAACCCTCAGGGGTTGTCTCTGAGTGCCCAGTGACAGTCATATTATTTTTTAATTAATAAACAGTACTAGCTATTATTATTAACTGTCAGGTTGAGAAAGCAATAAGTCATAAAATTATTAGTAATCACGACGATGATGGCAATGATGAAGCATCCATGTTTCAAAAGGACAAAGGATTAGCACACTAGACCAAGGAATTGCTTTTGAGGAAATTTAATTTACAGCTACCGAATTGGTGATAAATCTGTTTTTAAGTCGACATCGCCAGCCTGGATGATATAAGAACGGAGAAACCCAGATTGGAAATCATATTTCTCAACACTTTCGTCATCTTCACAAGGGTAACGCATAATTATGAATCACTGCAGCCTATCCCACAAACTTATCCGTTCATTCCAACAGAATTACGTCCCTTGCAATCTGCTGCCTAGAAATGTCACAGAATAATCATTTCCAGCATTAAAAAATATAATTCACACACGCATACACCCCAGGCCAACAGCCACATATAACTACATATCGTCTTAGGCGCAAATTTAGGATTATCTACACGAAGTGCAGGTCGAACGGGACAAAAGTGATTAATTAACGGCGTTTCTGAAATATTCACCCACATTATTTAACAGATTTATTCATCTTCAAAGCGTTAAACGACGACGCGTACAATTATTCGATTGGCGGCCATCTTCAAAGATCAAAAACATCCACTGCTGCTGAACAGTGAGTGTCCGATGCTCACAGCTCCTCTGTTTAACATCTTTTTACAATGCTTTATAATAGTGTAACAATTAACTGTTTAATTTTAATTTCTCAGCAGCACGGAAGAATGGTGTCTTCGAATTCAATGTTAGATTATTTAAATGTAAGATCAGTTTTCAGGCTAATTGCCTTGCTTGTTAGATAGAGTAATCGTATGTTATTCCTAATGATGAACCCCACCTTCTTCAGTGCTAGACATTGATAGAATCAATTTATCAATGGCTAGTTCTAATGACCTAATCCAATGAACCGTTGCATTACATTTCATAGTTCTGCGACTCTGACCAGCTCCATTCATACCTTTATATAGGCCCTATGCACACAATTAAGTTACATCGAACTAGCTTCTCTGAATTTTAGGCAAGCGGCTTGCCGCAAGCCCTCTACTTTTCTATGTCGATAGGACTCAGAAAATGAACCCATGGTGTAGAGGCAAAGCTAGACCAACGTCCCACCTTTACGGAAATTGGTTTTTCTAAGACAAATTTCAAATTCGGCAACTGTAAGGTATGTTACGTAAAGAGCGTACGTTGCTGGGGGTCTATAGTGTAGTGGTAACATCACTGGCGTGAAGAGCAGTAGGAAGCGGGATCGCTTCCCGAACCCTCCCAAAGGTCCACTCAGCCTATCATTCGCGAGATGGCGCGTTCGTAAAAATGAGATGTAGGACGTGATGGGCGCCTTGCATGGCTGCCGTATACAGTATAATTCGACTCCTGTAATAACTTGTGATCATCCGTTCATACTGAATTGTAATCATCCTGCGTAATTGTCAGTTTGAATTATTATGTATATAATTATAACTGATACTAAGTCTTGATCTTTAGTCTCGGGCGTGGCCTCTATTATATAATCTATGGTGGCCACCTGGCGTTTGGTTGTCTCTGATAAAGATTTATTTACATCCCCTAGCGTTTGGTTGTGTTTACATCCATGTAGGCATTAAATCCATGATGGCGGCTTTCGTTTTGATGGAAGTGGAAATATAATAATTATTATTAATGACCTACGCTGTGCCGCTGCGCTTTTTCGTTGAATGGGGTTAGAAGTGCAATGTCCCCATTGACTGTATCCGTACAATCGCCTACAAAAGTGCTGTAGACAGGACGTTTGCAGAATAGTAACTTGCACTTTCAAGGGGTAGGCCTACGTGTGTTAAATAAAGTGTTAACGTAATCGTAATCGTAATCGTAATCGTAAACTCGATATTTCTACAGCGCCCACAAAAGCGAAGTCGCGGGAACCAGCTTATTCACAGGCGCTTAACCAAAACAGAATCGATAGGCAGGGGGTCAAAATCCAGAGAGTCAGGCAGGCAGACAGTCAGACGGCTAAGGTGGATGATGCTTAGAGTTGAAATGGCGAGGGAGGTGGGGGAGGAGAAGGAATCGGGATAGGATTTGTGAAAAAGCAGTGTTTTCAGTTTTGAGTGGAAGACCTGTGGAGAGATAGCAAGAGGTGAGGTTTTGGTGAGTTCATAGGATGGATCGGATATTTGTCGTAGCACAGGCGGGAGTTTGTTCCAAAGAGGCGGGACAGCTATGGCTATGGAACGATTTGCAAATTTAAGCGATGAGGTGACGGAAGGGCGGAGCAGTGTGAGGGTGGAAGATGAACGGGTTGAACGAAGAGGTTGGACCGAGAACAACTGACGGAGATACGAGGGCTGAGAGGATTGAAGTGCATTGTAGGTGAGGGATAGGACTTTATATTCTATTCGTTCAGGAATTTTGAGCCAGTGGAGTGATTTCAAGACAGGTGTGATGTGGTGGTGTTTGGGGGTTTTGGTGACAGCACGGGCGAGGGCATTCTGAATGGCTTGGATGCGATTAATTTGAGTGGTATCTATGTTGAGAAAGAGAGCATTGCAGTAATCTAATTTAGCGTGAACTATTGATGTGGCGATTGTTGATGAGGTTTTGAAGTCAAGCATAGGGCGGATTCTACGCAGGTCACGGATGTGCATGAAACAAGAACGGGAAAGATGGGTGATGTGATCGGAAAAGCTAAGATTCTGGTCAAAAGTCACACCTAGGTTGCGGACCCTACACGTCTTCCCACAGCAACCGTATGGCCTATACCCTGCTAATTTTTCAATTAACTGATTGGGTCAGATTAGGTCATTTACCCCGCTGCCTGTTTGAATCGGTGCACACACCTCATCAATCAGGGATGTAGCCAGGAAGCAATTTCGTGGGGTTTCATTTTTTTTTTGGGGGTCAATGGATATGGTCGTAATTTTCTACATTTTTAGCGTTTTATAGCAGTAGAAAATGCATTTATTTGGGGTGGGTGGTAGGTTTGAACTCGTAAGACCACGCCCGTGTCATCAATTGTTTACCCTTACTAGTTCTGCGGTATTGGTTTAGTAATTTAGTGTGCATTTTTGGTCAGGGGAGGGGCTCAACTGTTAACGCGTATTTTTGGCTGCTTTTTTACCTCTGTGAACTGGGTCTGCTTCCCATTTTCTACACATCTCTGTTACTAATATTATTATTATTAATCTTATTATTTATGCCCAGAGGTATATGTTTCATTGGCGACTTAAATACTAATTAAAAGAGAAATATCTGGAAGGCCATGTTATTATTGTTATCGTTATTATTATTACTATCATTATCATTATTATTATTGGATTTTGGGCAAGCTTATAGTATCGGGGGGTGAAGGATTATAGAGTATCTCTGGGCGTGCTGCGCGGGCATCGGACGGTACCAGGTTTTCTAATGACGACACTAACCCTAACCCTGACCCTAACTGACCCTCATGACGCCTAACGTGACCCTAACTATCACTCACGATGCTGGTAAACTTACGCACTATATCCTTCAACCCCCGATACTATAAGCTTGCCAATATTGTTATTAATATTCTTATTATTTATAGCCAGAGGTACATATGATCCCTAGGGAACTGAAATACTAATTAAAAGAGAAACATCTGGAAGGCATTATTATTGTTATTGTTATTATTATTACTATCATCATCATTATCATCATTATTGTTGGTTTTTGTAGGGTTGATCGGGATGTCAGAAGATGAGTGAATCCATCTGGTCCGAGATTTACGAGACGTTGTCTGTTAACGTCGAGTCGGCATTCAGCCACATCTACCAGTACTACTTCGACATCTACTATGCCAGGTGGTTGGCCTGGATCCTCTATCCTCTGATCGTCACTTTTCTTCTTCCGGTTGTTATCGTTCTCTTCCTCTACGCATCCGCTTTGTTCCTCCAGCTCTACCGGTTGCGCCACCACTTCCTCGATGTTTACCACATGGACTTCTGGAATGGCGCGCGCCAGATCGTTGCCGCGCTGTGGGACGCTCAGGGAAAAATATGGCACGGTAGTTACTGGTATTTCCGCTTTGTAAGTGGTGCTGCATTATATGTGTATAAAAGTATGTATGTGTGTGAACTGCGCATGTGTGGGTGTATGGTGTGTTTGTGTGTTTGTATGGGGTGTATGTGTTTAGACGCTTACTATGGCATTTGTTAAATTACCTCATAGAGCACATATTCTAGCCTTAATTAAGATTTAACCCTTTAACGACGAGCTGCCTATGGTTTCCCATACATTTTAGTACACGCTAGTCATTAAAGGGTTAAATTAAACTTTTATGTAACCCCAAATGGGCAATATCTTCATCGATTTCAGATATTTATAGACATCGAACTAGGTTTTAGCATGAGGCGCTTTGACTACCTTTCAGCTTAACTGAATCGGAGTTTAACGTCAACCTTTAGCAGAAGCGCATGAGCAATTGCAGGTTGCCCAAATAGTTCCCTACGCGGGCGGCTTGAGGTGGATTCGAACCCGCAACCCTCCGGCTTTGTCAACCTTTAGCAGATTAAACGAATATTGATTGATTGATTGATTGAAAGTTCAGAAAGAGTAAATAGTTCATTTTAAGCAAACCAGAAAGTCATGACTGGTGTGCTAGCTTTCACAGATGCCGTAGGGTTCAACCAATGGTTCAACCCATTCATTTGATGGTTGACATCATGTATCGAGTTCGTGGTCTGCGTTTCTTGGAGCACGAGGCATAGTAACCCTCTGTATATTATACACCGTGAGATGGAATGTAGGATTAGCCGAGCTTGTATTTAAGTAGCCTTGTGTAAGATCTTTCATATTCATTCATTCCGAGCATTTATATAGCTTCAAGGAACCTGCCCAGCCACGGCTAAACAGAGAAGACTTGAGAAGGCGGCAGTTAGCAGGCAAATTGCTCATCAAGCGCAGCTCAAGTGGGAGCCCATTCCAAGTTGAGGGTCCAACAACCGAGTGCTGCTTGAACATAAACGAAGGAGCTTCCCTTGAGGAATAAAGGTCATAGACAGGAGTAGTAGTAGTGACGCCAGCAAGGCACCGCCAAACTAAGGCTGCTATCCTGTAAGAGATGCGTTGACAGTGCAGAACATATCGAGTTCGTGGTCTGCGGGCAGCAGAGCGGAGGACCCGGGACGCAGAAGGGAGACGCGAGAATCGGCTCTGCTAGTAACAAAGGCATGGACAAGAACTCTGTCATATTATACGGAGCTGGTAGTAACAGCTTCGCGTAAGCAAGTTAACTGTTGCGAAAAACTAAGCTCTTGGTCGAGCGTCGCCCCAAGGTCACGTACAGTAAGTGAAAAAGTGACATGAGGGTAAGTTTCAGCCAACAGTTGCATGTCTACACCGGCCAGCTGTCGGCGACTACCAAGCCAGATAAATTGAGTTTTGGATGGGTTTAAGTAGCAGATTTTTCTTTGAATACATATGCCGTTGAAACCACTTGACATTGGATGTTGTCCCTGTTGGATTTAGGTTACGAGATCCATGGATTCGATCGGATTCCTGACTCTGGTCCGGCTCTGATCGTTTACTACCATGGCGCTTTGCCGATCGATTTCTACTATCTGATGGCTAACGTCATTCTACACAAAAAGCGCCAGATTCGTGCCATAGGTGATCGCTTCCTTTTTCGAATTCCAGGTACGGTTAATGTATGTGTGTATATGTATGTATGCATTTATGTTTATACATAATTATGTATGTAGCACATTGTATAAATGCACATTTATGCAACACCTCTTATTAACAAAAGAAGAAATCTACAATTTGGAAACAGAATGTTTGAAGTAGCTGGTCCAGCTGAATGGAACTCTCTACCAGAACCAATATTCATCCTCAATTAATATTTTTAAATCTAAACTTAAAACTTATCTCTTCTCTAAGTACTATGATTAGTAACTACATTGTAACGTGTCCTTTGAGTAAGACTCTGTTTTATTAAGGCGCGTTATAAATACAAGTTGTATTGTATTATACAATCATATGTGCACATTTATGCAACATTTCTTCAAGAAAACTCCTAGGTGCTCCTAGATGGGGAGATGGTGGGTGCAGCTGAGGAATGACTGTTCTGTATCGTGCTTGAAAACTGAAAAAATGCAGAAAGCGAGCGATGAGAGACTATGAAATGGCACAGTAGCCAAGAAGGTAACACGTAATATTGGGTTTCACCTCTGACTAGTTTTCAAGTGGGACACAGAACAGACTGCTGTTGTTGTTTTGCGAGCTTTAGTTGAGAGACAAATGCAAGTATATGGCTAGCAGATGTTAGTGCAATGTAAAATAACTATAAAATAAATTGTAATTGTAATTACGGCAATTTCTATAGCATCATCAGTAGCAAGCCGCTTCTAGGATGCTTTGCACACACTGTCAATTGAGTTTAAATCTTGGATTTGTCATGTACAGTTCACATTGTACACATTGTTGAACTGTGAGCGAGGCTCAGAGGCCAGCGTGAGCAAACGGAGTGTCTACTTCAATCCAAACTAAAAAGCCTATGAGTTTCTGCTTTGAAATGTAATGGTAGTTTTAAAATTCTGTTTTATTTCCAGGTTTTAAACTGCTCATGGAAGTCTTCTGTGTGCAACAGGGCACTGTGAGTAGCTGCGTCGAACAACTACGAGAGGGCCATCTACTGGGGATATCACCTGGTTGGTCACTAATTGGTCTTCTTTTATGTACATCCATATTATTCACAGAATTGACTCTACCTATATTTTATATTTGTTATATTTTATCTATGTTATTTTATATATGTCATGTTTTATATCTGTTATTATATATGTTATATTTTATCTATGTTATTTTATATATGTCATGTTTTATATCTGTTATTATATATGTTATATTTTATCTATGTTATTTTATATGTCATGTTTTATATCTGTGATTATATATGTTATATTTTATCTATGTTATTTTATATATGTCATGTTTTATATCTGTTATTATATATGTTATATTTTATCTATGTTATTTTATATGTCATGTTTTATATCTGTGATTATATATGTTATATCTTATCTATGTTATTTTATATATGTCATGTTTTATATCTGTTATTATGTATGTTATATTTTATCTATGACATTTTATATATGTCATGTTTTATATCTGTTATATTTTTTATCTGATATATTTTATATAATTTTATTGTATATTTTATATGTTATTTTATGTATGCTATATTTTATATGTTATATTTTCACATAGGAGCGCTCTAGTCCAATGGTTAGTGTGATGGACCGTCAGCCGAGAGGTCGAGGGTTCAAATCCCCGCCAGGTCAGAAATTTTGTTCGAGATTTCTGCTCCATCTGAACCCCTAGCCAACTCAGCTATAATGAGTACTCTGTCGGTGGGAAGATGAGACGGCGAAGGAAAGGACTGGCCACCGACCCACATATGCTGAGGCTAAGAAAATGACGTTTCAGCTCTTCATACCCATGGCTACCTTAGGGATAGCTTAAGGGACTGTTCTTCTTTCACATATGTTTTAGCTGCTTTACTTTAGATGGCTTCTCTTCTCAAGATTGACTACATCATCTGTTTGTGCTAGATACCTTAGTATATTACCTTAGACCTTAGTCCTTCCACGCTCTTGCAGCGCATCGGGCGACACAGTTTTCCTTAGTATATAAATTAACAAATCTGTCATGTTATACCGTAATTATATTAACATGTGTGGCATTTGAAATGATTCTGGCATTTTGTCTGTGTTTCCAGGTGGAGTCCGTGAGGCCCTCTTCAGCGACGAACACTACAAGCTCATCTGGGGCAATCGAGTGGGATTTGCCAAAATCGCGATTGAAGCTCAAATTGTAAGCAACAAATGATTGTATTGATATTTAAAAGCTTTGCATGGCCAGTGCCCCTAAGTATGGAACCGACATAATACTAATAACGATAATAAAGATGATAACAATGATTAATGATTAATAATAACTAGATGTTTGCCCGTCCTAAGACGGTAAAGTTTGCAGTGCTTAGCGCTCCCCTCTTCTCCACTTCCCTTTCCCTTCCACTTTCACTCCCACCACTCTCCCCGCCTTCTCCCGTCCTAAGCCGGCTAAAAATAAGTCTTGAAATGTGTTTTTCCTCGTTGTGCATGAAATCTATTACGACCTTGAAAGTTCAGAAATTTGTAATATCGTAAGAAGGACATAAAAATGAAAGAAATTCTTAAATTACAGCTTACAAAGAAATATATGCACGTAAAAGAAAGGCTGATGCAATGTAAAGTGAGAAAGAAACATAATTATTAGATGGTCTGAAATCGGCCAATTCAAACCCAATTTTTCGATTAGTGAGAATAATATGGTAAAAAGCGCTTTAAAATGCTTAAATAAGGATTGCATATACCTACGAAGGAAGTAAAGAACTGGGATCTCGATCCAAAAAGGTACAAAGGTACAAAATTTAATGTGAAAGAACGAATTTGAGATATTTAGTGTAACTTGAATTTAAAAACATAGAAATGCCAAACTAAAACGTGCTGCTTTGTGTCGCCCCCTAGCGAATTCAGCACAATTACAGCTACGCTGGACGCGTGTTGACTCTGTGGCGTGTTTACCATTATAATAATTCGCTAGGGGCAGCACGATTCCAGCTACGCTGGACGCGTGTTATTACCAGCTTCGCTGGATTCGCTAGGGGCAGCACGATTCCAGCTACGCTGGGCGCGTGTGTTCCCCTCATCTGACCCTACAGCCCGAGAAATGCGTGCTGCCATCTGGGGAATAACTCTTAAGTAAGTAAGTAAGTATATTCTTTATTCAACCAATTGCATATCCGCACTTTGGTGTACATACATTTATACAGAGTATAACATTCTTATTATAAACGATCTGCGTGAAAGATTGTCAGCGAAAGAGCGTAACGCACAGACATAGCCAGGCGCAGAGATGTCTGTTCTATTATATTATTAATAATGATACCGGCAGAATTGCACTTGCTCATCCAGAACTTGATAAGTTATAAGCTGTTCCAGACATTCATTTTATTGTCTCCAGACATTGTTTTAAGAGCCTGAGGGATCATTACTACCTCAGGACAATAATAATAATAATATAATAATAATAATATTATAATAATAATTAGCCATCTCAGAATGGGTTTTGTATTCTCTGGATAATAATTATTTTAATTCCTGAGGGATCATAGGTACCTCGGAAAAAAGTAATAATAGTTACTGGGCGATGTGTGATTTTTAAGTGATCAATCATTTTCTGCTCCTAAAGTAGTTTCTTTGGTCCTGACGGATCGTTTCTACCTCAGCTAACAAAATAATGATATTAAAAATAATGATTACAATCCAAAGTAATAATGATTGCAAAGACTAACTTCTTGCTGTTCATGAGCTTGAAGATCATTTAGAGAGTGCTTCTGAAAATGTTCTCTGGACGTGGCACTATACAAGCCTGTGATGACAATTACAATCAATGTTCATTGTCAGACTGTCTTGTAAGTAAGTAAGTAAGTAAGAATATTCTTTATTGAGAAGCACTAGCAAATGCACAGCACTGTACATGGCAGGATTAATACATTCAAACAAATTATATATACAAGCAAAGAATTGTGGCATTTTGAAGACCTATTCTGTCGGTAGGTACAAGTGTTTATGGTTTAAATTTTTCAGCCCATAATTCCAATGTTCACGCAAAACTGCAGGGAAACATTTCGAGCTCTTGGTTTAGGAAAAGGTAGGAATCAGTTTGGAGTAATGTTCTTAGACTAGTCTAGAGAATGATTCTGATAATGTTCTCTTGAAGTAATGCTCTTGGAGTAATGTTGGCCAATCAGCTTGGAACTCTCTTCCCAAGTCTCTCCGCCTTCAGTTACTAGCCCTCTCTCCTTCCCAGTTCTGTAGTCGTCTTAAGACTTTCCTTTTTCCCTGATGCAGGCACTGACGCAGGTCGAGAGCGCCGCTGATTTTTGAGCGGCGCTATATAAATGTTCGATTACAATTACAATGTTCTTGTTTGCTATATATACTACACATCGATAGGATGAATTTATTTTATTTGTTCTGCAACTTAGATTAAATGCACGACTATTGAGTGGTTAGCGTGCTGGACTTTCAGGTGAGAGGTTAGGGGTTCAAATCTTTGCTAGGGCAGAAATTTGTTTCGAGATTGCTGCCCCACCTGCATCTCTAGCCATCTCAGCTATAATGAGTACACTGACCATACACTGTCGGTGGGAAGATGAAATGGCGAGGAAGAGGACTGGCCACCCACACTCGTATGCTGAGGCTGAGAAAATGAAGTCGCAAACATTTCATACCCATGGCTGCCTCTCAGGCTAGCTCAAGGGACTGCTGTTCTAGTAACCTTGGACAGTAGGCCTACATGAAACAATTCGTCATTGCCGCATGCCACATGAGTGGAGTTCTGATCCAACCTGTCTTCTCCAATGTAGGCATATTATGACTTCTGACTGCGATTCCACTCGAAGCGACCATCAAATGATGTCTTGGGGTTTATGATAATGGTGCTATGGAAGTCACTGGATTAGATTAGTAGTGCACAATTAAAGTACCTTTTATTATTCATTCATTCGGAGAATTTATATAGTGCCTCTTCAAGAGACCTACTCAGAGGTGGTTATGATGTAATATCTTGGTTTTTAACGACTTTTAACATCATATAGGCTAGCGCAGAGAGCACCTCTGAGTAGATAGATATCTTGAAGGGTGCTATATAAATGTTAAATTACATTACATACATATACAAATAATAATAATGATAATAATAATAGTAATAATAATAATAATAATAATAATAATAATAATAATAATAATAATAATAATAATAATGGCAGTTCTATCCTTAAAGTGTTTTTAGTTAATTTAGAGTTTGCTAAAGACCTATCTTTTCTCTAAAGCTTATCTCTCTCTGACGAGTGTTTGTTGTGAAGGAGCACTTGTAATGGCATAGCTGTGTTACGGCACTCTTGAAATTGTGTGTGTTTTAGAGGTTATTATTTTTTTTTACCCGAAGTAGAAATAATCCCTCAGGAACAAAAAGGTTATGTTAGGAGTACAATTATTATTATTATTATAATTATTATTATTGTTACTATTATTATTATTGTTATTGTTGTTGTTATTATTGTTATTGTTATGATTATTATTATTGTTGTTATTGTCATTGTGATTGTTATTTTTATTATTAGTGTTATTGTTATTATTATTATTGTTATTGTTATGGTTATTATTATTGTTGTTATTGTTATTGTCATTGTTATTATTGGTTTTGTTATGGTTATTATTGTTGTTATTGTCATTGTTATTATTATTATTATTATTATTATTATTATTATTATTAATTATTATTATTAAAGTAGTTGTTACCAGTTGCTGTGTCTTGTCAGGATGGACGAGAAAGTTTTACGAAGCAACACGACTACCATGCGTACCAATATACGGTGGATTTCCAGTTAAAATGAGGTAATTGTATTGTATTGTATTGTTAACCATCTGTTAACCATCTAGCAACAGACTATGTGTATATAGGTGGCCCTAACCAGCGGGACTCTGGTCCCGTCTGGGTTCCCTTTTGCGACCAACAGATCTTTGTTCTTTGTACAACGAAATGTTACTATGTCAATATTTGGAGCAATAAATTGATGGTTATGGTTATTGTATCTATCAATTTATATAGCGCCTCTCGCAGTGCACACCAATCAGAGGCGCTTGTAGCCTGTAGGTTGCAACTACAGGTCTCTTATGTATGTGTATACCTGGGATGTAAGTGACTTCTTTCATGTACTCTTAAAGGTGTTGAAACGTGGTGGCTGTTTACGTAGGCTCCTCTGAGGTAAAAGGTGCATCTTAGCACAATCTGTCATTGATCTGCTGTGTAAGCATCACAATCTCTCGAGATATCTCGGTTGATAGGTGTTTATATCCTGTGCTGTCTAGAATTCCCACTTGAGCTTTGACTGGGCCTGACGTGGAATTTGGGGCACTCACACTGGCTGTGCTTTGCAGTGATCAATCTGTACTTGCTTATGATGGTGCTATGGAATTTCTTTGATCATGCTATGGTTATGATCTGTCTGTGGAATTTCTCTGATCAGGCTATTGACTTTCTTTGTTAACTGTATGCCCTGGTCTTAATAAAATATGTGTGCTTGTGTGTGTATATGCATACCAGTACATACATATGTAACTAGCTATTCGCTTGTTTTCTTAATCTGTTTGAATGACCGCCACATGTGGCCCGACATCGTGCTTTCGGTGTTATGGGCCCTGCTTCTTGGAATCACCTTGAGCGTTTTATCCATGCTATGACGCTGGTCGGTACCTCTTCCTTTCCTGTTCACTGCTTAAAGGCTTTCCTTTTCCCTCGGGGCTCCCATGCTGAGAGCGCCTCTGAATAGCTTACAGCCTTACACTGTAAGAGGTGCATTACAAGTTGTACAATACAATACAATACGCAACCCGTTTGACAGGTTCTACAAACCAGAGTTCAACACAGCCATAGGGTTATGCATCATCTTCAGTGAAATAAATGAGAAATAAATTATTGAATAATGACTCATCATAATCATATTCATCATCATCATCGACAGTGTCATCATCACCACCATCATCAGTTCCTGAAGCCAGCCGTTTGGCGGTGACGATTGCAAGTGCGTAATCTCTTCGGGCATTCGTTGAAACAATTGCTGTTCTCAAATGTAGTCAGTCTTTGTTGTTCTGATGTCCGAGGTCTTTCACTTTGCCTTGCACCTTGTAGATAGCGCTTTGTGCAAGTCCTCGGGATATGAAAAATATTGTAGAGGTTCCCAATTGGAAAATGGTTGGAAGACTCTACTACAACCGAAGAAAATCATTTCCATAGATGATAATAGATGCGCTTATGTAAAGATCTTGTTTACCTGTGTTGTTTAATTTTGTGTGTCATATGTAGGAGTTTCATCGGAGAGCCGATAGAGTTTGATCCGCAACTCAGTCCAGAGCAGCTGTCGTTGAAGGTTCGTGTTGCTACGCGCTCGTTTCTGTAAAGTCTTACTACCAGTGTTTCCGTTAGAGTCCGAAAAGAGGACGTAATTACGCCCCGACCTAGAATTTTTTGGACGTAGCCCATGTATTTCGGCTATCATACTGAAAACTTTGGACGTTTTGGACGTTTTTTACGGACGTAAAAGCGGCCGTTGGGGCGTTAACGGAAACACTGCTTACTACCATTGGTAGATGTTGTTCCTCTCTCTCACCATAGGACCAGCTTCTGCTAGCACATTCACAGTATGGCTTGTATAGAACCGACGGAACCGCACGGTGCGCTACAGGCATGGTGTAAACAACCGTGGTGTCTAGTTGGGATTGATGAGGCATTCATATAGCGGAGCAGATTATCGCCTCCAAGGTAGCCTGAGCCTCTACAGTTATTTTGCCCTTTATCTTTTGCGTTTGCCTTTGCGCCTCTGGGGACTTTATAAAGGCTTGTAGATAAAAACGATACCCTGCCTTTATTAATTACCTATAATTATTACCTTTACCTTTTAAATATATTACCTATATTCATAGGCGTAGCTACATTGAGGCAAGAGGAGGCAGTTGCCTCCTCTTGCTTTTTAATTATACTGAAACTTCGATTGACTAATGACCCCAATGACCAGGATTTTGCCAATGGTCTGTGAAGTTGCCTCCTCTTAAATTTAAGTCTCGCTACGTGCCTGCCTATATTACCTTTACCCTTTACCCTTTACCTTTATTACCTTTTGCCTATATTACGGTGCCTTTATTACTTTACCTTTATTGTTTTGCCTTTGTTACTCTACCTTTATTACTTTACCCTTACAGTAACTTTATCTGATTTTGCCAGTTGCTGTGCCTCTCTTTCTTCGTCAGTGCCCTATAAAGTTGACAATGCCACAGCAGTTCAATACATGCCGATAACAATAGCACAGCTGACAATGCATAATAGGCTGTTGTGTGTTGACAGGTGCAGCAGGCGATTGAGGGGCTAATTCAACAACATCAGGCAATACCTGGCAACATTTTTCGAGGTCTCTGTGAACGGTTCTACACAACACCCAACCACCACAGGCGACAGTCGTGACAATGGAAGTCATGACAATGAAAGCCGTGTCCAGCCAATATGAAAATATTCACTACCGACGACGAAAACCGATTTCAAAATCTAATCATAATCGTAATCTCCTAATTTCTAAAGCGCTAATCTGAAGTTAAGTGCAGGGCACCAGGTTATTCACGAGAGCTGTGTCACGTCAGAGGGGGTTGTCCTGGGAAGGTCCGAGTCTGGTTGCTGGAGAGACCAGAGAGAGAAGGCAAGAGGAGATGCTAGGTGGGGTTCGTTGCTTATGGGGAAGCTTGAAAAGTTGGGAAGCTTGAAAGGTGGGAGGATCGGATGGATTAGGTCAACATTTCCCAAAGTGTGTTCCATGGAACCTTAAGGTTCCATGAGGGGAAGACAAGGGTTCCACGAGGAAAGTGTATGAAGGGTTGTTTTATTGTGTTGTTACATTGGAAATCAGACTACGAAGTGAAGATAAGGCTTCCGTGGGGAAAATTTCATTTAGAATGATTTCTGATCTAATTTTTATGGATTGAAGTTGTATATACACCAATCACTGTTGTTAATTATATTGGTCTACTTCACATGCGTGCGCTGCGTATACAGGAATATGGTTTGGTTAGATCTGGGATCTGTAAAAAATTTAAAATCAAAAGGGTTCCGTGGTAAAAAGGATTTGGAGGCACTGGATTAGGAATTATTGAAAAGGTGAGACTTTAATTTGGAGTGGAAACCTGTGTGGTGAAAAGTAGGGGAGCCTGAGATAGAGGACGATCGGTGAGCGGCAATATTGGTGGGGAAACTGAGAATTTGTGGAAGAATCTACGACTTTAGAAATAGGAGTCAGAATATCTTGATCATAAAATAAATTGCCAAGATGAATGGACTTTTGAAGAGCTGTCTACGACTTTAGAAAGAGTAGTCATAATATCTCGATGATCAAATTCGGTGTGGTGTTGAACAGAAATTAGAAAGTCGATCCAGAGGATCCATGACTTCTGAAAATCAGTCAAAATATTTAGTGTGCAATGGTTGTATATTTATCTATGCTGTGGTTGATTTGTTTTCTGTAATATTGTGCGCAGCTGTAATACAAAGTCACGTATTTTTGGAGTTTTTGCGTTTATTGTAATTTATATTGTCAAACATAATCTTCGAGTGTTCTTGCTTTCAGACGGTGCCTTAAATTGATGTGGGAAAGGCACTAAGAGCTCTCTTATCTTTGGCACTGTCAAAAGAGGAATTACACATTTTGATCTGTGTCTGTCTTAGTTTGTGTTTTTATCTGTGTGTCTGTCTGTCTGTCTGTCTAAATCTCAATATCTTTGTCTCTATTTTTCTCTGTCTGTATCTCTACCTGATTCTCCGTCTAATGACTACAGTAATTGAATGGTTGGTTTGTCTGCCTGCCTGTTTGTCTATGTTTGTCTGTCTCAGTGCATGTATCTCTGTCTCTATCTTTCTCTGTATCTCTACCTGCTCTCTCCATCCAATGACTAAGGCACAGTGTAGTTGAATCGTTTGTTTTGTCTCCCTGTCTCTGTCCGTCCGTCCGTCCGTCCGTCTGTCTGTCTGTCTGTCTGTCTCAGTGCATGTAGGCCTATCTCTGTCTCTATCTTTCTCTTTATCTCTCCCTTCTCTCCATCCAATGACTAATCGTTTGTCCGTCCGTCTGTCTGTTTGTCTGTCAGTCCGTCTCTCTGTCTGAGAAGTGCTTTGCTTCTTGGATGATGATCAGAGAATTTTTTCCGTTGATAAACACCATTAACAGCTCATAAATTGGGCGCATGTTGGAACGAATCTGCTCTCGAAGTGATGATTGGTTCGTGTTGATTGATCCAGAAAGATCTACCATTAATACCATTATGCCAGGAACAAACCGAGCACTGATCTGCCTTCCACGCAGTCATGTGCTCGTCATAACATTTATACTGGCCGCCCATATAATGTTTTTACTAGCAGACCCATAATGGCCGGATAATGCAGCGTCGGATAGACACAGACCCCCTATAGAACGCTCATGGTGCAAGCTGTCTATTGTCTGAGTCATGGCAGGCACCACAATGGCTGGAATGTTTGAAGGAAGTTTTGTGCTGTAGAAAACACAAACAAGATGTGCTTGGTTGTGTCTTCGTAATTTAAAGCCGATGTTTTTGACTTGAGATCTAAGTGTAAATGCGCACGTTTTCTATATATATAGGGCCTACGTGTAGGCCTAAATGTAAATGTAGGCTACAGTTTTTCTATAGCGACCGTATATGGTCTCGATCCTGCTCCTTTTTCAAACAATTGAGGAGAAGAAGAAGAGCAGTATCTTAAGCTAGCTTAAAGCTATCCCCGAGGCAGCCTTGGGTGTGAAGGGTTAACGACTTCATTTTCTAGGCCTCGGTTTATGAGGACAGCTGGCTAGTCATCTTCCTCGCCGTCTCATCTTCCCACGGACAGTCTACGGTCAGTGTGCTCATTGCAGCAGAGTTAGATAGGGGGCGCAGGTGGAACAGAAATCTCGAACCAAACATCTGGCGGGGATTTGAACCGGACCTCTCGATTGGCAGTCCAGCACGCTATTAAACCGCTGCACTATCAAGCACCTCCTAGCGAAGCTAATAGAAGTGTAGTAGTTTCAGTTTAACGACACAATAATAATAATAATAATCTTCGTTTGATGTTTCAAACTGACAAGTAGCCGACGCAGGATGATTACAAATCATGGTATGACATGATAATCCAAGTTATTACAGGAGTCGAATTTAACTGTTTGGCAGCCATGCAAGGCGTCCATCACATGTGATAACGAAGATCATTAGCGTCGCCCTCCTTCATCCAGGCTTGGGACTGGCACCGCCAAAGTACGAGCAGTGGCGGAGTTCCTAATAGAAGTGTTATAATGTTTATAAAACGCATATAATATTCTCATCCGGGAAACGTTCGCTCTGCACCGTAGGCTGAGCTAATGGCATTGCAATGTCGGCCAAAGACTATATCACTTCTTCGACTCGTAGGCCTATAAATTATTATTATTGTCTGTAGGCTGCTTTTCAGTATCCTCTCGGATTTCCTCTTGATTTGCTGTCGGAGTCGCCTTTATGCATCCATACAGCACTTGCTCAGAATAGTAAACTACAAATGTCTAAAGCGCTAGCCAAAAGCCAAGCAGAAAGCAACAGGTTATTCACCAGAGCGCTGCAGCTTATTCACCAGAGCGCTGCAGCTTATTCACGAGCGCTGAATATAGTTATTGCGATGGAATTATAGACGTTAACAGTCGGCCCACACGTACTGTACTTCATAACCCAGTTTGAAGAGGGCATTATCATATTACATTTGCAATTTACAGTTGTATATATTGTTACCAGATTCGATTAAGTCCGTAATCCAGACCACGACCACCATCATCGCCGATTGCTACCGTAGCACCATGCAGTTCTCCTCGGCTTGACCTCCCAGGATTCTGACCTGGCACCGGAGCGGAGAAAGCAGCCTGGCTAATGGATTCGATTTGATAGAGCGTCGCTGAATAAGCTGATCTCCCTGATGTGGATTTTGTGTGGTGGCTTATTTAAGAATTTGAATTTCTGGCTAAGACGGTCATATGTATATATGTATATATGAGCACTTGTTATAGCGCCCCTTCAAGATTTCTACTCAGAGGTGCTCCTGGCTACAGCGCGGACACTGAATCGGAGTTTCACGCCGAAGAAGCGCATGAGCAATTGCGAGTGAACGACTTGCCCAGGGTCCCTACGCGGCGGCGGCTTGAGGTGGATTCGAACCCGCAACCCTTCGGCTGCAAGGCACCGAACATACCCCTACACCACCGCGCCCCACATATAGGCATAGCCTACGGGCAGCGGTGGTGAAGGATCTCGCAAATCAGTTTTTTTTAATGAGCAGGGTCGAGGCCATGTACGGTCGCTGTATAAAAAAAGTGTACATCTAAATGTTTACATTTACATATAGGCCTATGCCTGTTCCAGACCATGCAACAAAACTCCGCCACTGTACTCTGACAGTGCCAGTCCCAAGCCTGGATGAAGGAGGAGGGCGACGATAACGATCGTAGTTATCGTTATACTGAAACAACAACTACTACTACAACTACTATGCAGCCAGTATATGTCAGAATTCCCGTTGTAGGCGTAATTGTTGAAAGGAGGTTTTGGTGTACCCTACGTTTTAAAGTGAATATTTCAAAGTTCGCGTTGTTCACTCATTCATTCATTCATTCATTCATTCATTCATTCCGAGAATTTATATAGCGCCTCTTCAAGAGACCTACTTTTCACAAATCCTATCCCGATTCCTTCTCCTCCCCTCACCTCCCTCGCCATTTCAACTCTAAGCATCATCCACCCATGGGCGTATCTAGGGGGTGGTTTATACTGGTTCAAACCCCCCGAAATAGGTGAAAAAATTTTTTACATGCTTTTACATGCAAAATCCCCCCAAAACGGGACTTTTGCAACTATTTCTAACGTAAAACCCCCGAAATCTTAAACCCCCGAAATTTTTTTCTGGCTACGCCCCTGCATCCACCTTAGCCGTCTGACTGTCTGCCTGCCTGACTCTCTGGATTTTGACCCCCTGCCTATCGATTCTGTTTTGGTTAAGCGCCTGTGAATAAGTTGGTTCCCGCGACTTCGCTTTTGTGGGCGCTGTAGAAATATCGAGTTTACGATTACGATTACGATTACTTAGAGGCGTTGTATTGGTTTTGTCGAAAGAAGGCTTCGTTGTACGTTTTAAAGTGTATAGGGCCTATTTCTGCCTTGGGGAACGTGTTTGCCTTGCCGTCGCTCCTGCCTCTTCTGCTCCGTATGAAGATGCTAAAACGCGGGTCGAGGTCAAACGAAAACATATGAAGAGAGGCATCCGTTCTATATTTAGAGCCCAGCTGCAGCAGTTTCGACAGATGAACGCAGGGCGAGTCAACAAGTCCAGTCTCCGCATCGCATACTCGAGCATGCTCTTCCGCTGATGCTCTAGTCATTCTCCGAGTATGTATCTACGTATTGTGTGAGAAGAACCTCTTGCTCTTGACAGAAGCTATTTTTCATAAAATTATGAGAACAATGAAACTGTTAGAAATAATTTCTGCCAACGGCAGAGGCGAAAATCTGTACATAACTTTTTTTGGGGAACAATTTTTTTCGTGTCCGGATTTTTGTATTTTTGGGCGACAGATAGGCCCCCTCTGTCCCACTATGATTTGCGCCACTGACCAACGGCCTTAGTTGCCATAAGATGACGTTATACGTACATACATATACACATGCTTGCATCCATCAAACTATTTTTGTTTATATGATTCGGCTTAAGTTAGCTCTGATCCGATCTTGCGATAGCCTCTGCAATGAAGCTGAAGGCAATGCTATTATTTTTCTTATTCGTGTGCATTGCGCCTACCCGCCTGTCTGTCTGTCTGTCTGCCTGCTTGCCTACCTGTCTGTCTGTCTTTCTGTTTGTTTGTCTGTCCCTCTGTCTGTCTGCCTGTCTGTATGTCTGTCTGTCTGTATATCGTTATCTCGAAATTTCTACAGGTCCAAAAAGCAAAGTCGCGGGAACCAACTTATTCACAGGCGCTTAGTCAAAACATAATCGACAGGCGGGGGATGAAATCGGTTCCAGGTCAAGATCTAAAGGGTCAGGCAGGCAGACAATCGGTCGGCTGAGGTGGATGGCGTTTAGAAATGAAACGGCGAGGGAGGTGAGGGGAAGAGGAGGAATCAGGATCGGATATGTCTGCCTGCCTGCCTGCCTTCTTGCCTGTCTATCTATCTGTCTGCCTCTCTGTCTGTCTGTCTGTCTGTCTGCCTCTCTGTCTGTCTGTCTGCCTGCCTCTCTGCCTATATCTGCCTGCCTTCTTGGCTGTCTAGCTGTCTATCTGTCTGCCTGCCTGCTCCTCTGTCTGTCTCTCTGCCTACCTGCCTGCTTGTCTGACTGCCTGCCTACCTTCTTCTGTCTGTCTGTCTATCTGCCTTTCTGTCTGCCTGCCAGATAGAAAGTCTATCTGTCTGTGTTTGCCTCTCTACCTATCTGCAGCAATATGTTATTGTTCCATCCGCCTATAACCTGCAACCTGTTGAGCCGCCGAGCTGCTTGGTTCCGCGCAGCAGATGAACCGATCGCAGTCTTGATATACGATTGCCATTAGTCACCTCTGACCTCTCTCGGCCCAAAGAAGCCACGAAGGAGCCACGGAGCAGCCAAGGAGCAGCCGACAGGCAGGGAAAGCGGCGGCTGACTGTAGCAGGCAGTAGGCACACGGCGTGTCTATCCAGAATATTTACACTAATGTCTTTTGGAAGGATGCGTTAGTTTGGCCAGAATTTAAATGGACGTTTCAGCAGCCCATCCGGGTTCGCTCAAGGCACTGCTGTACTTCTTCTTCCTCTTGCTCTTGCTCTTGCTCTTGCTCCTGCTCTTGCTCCTGCTCTTGCTCTTGCTCTTCCGCTTCCGCTTCCGCTTCCTCTTCCTCTTCCTCTTCCTCTTCCTCTTCCTCTTCCTCTTCCTCTTCCTCTTCCTCTTCCTCTTCCTCTGAAACTAAAACGAAAACTAGAGGAAAAACAGTAATGAAATAAAAACTAAAATTAAACCAGTCGAAACTAATAGTAACGAAAACACATAACGAAAACCAAAACGAAAACACATAACGAAAACCTAGTGTCTTAGGATATTCAATGTTTTTGAAACAAGGCTATACGCTATTATACGAAATGGAGGAATGGGAGGAAGAGAGCGAAATGGAGGAAAGGGAGGAAGAGAGAGCGAAATGGAGGAAAAGGATGAAGAGAGCGAAATGGAGGGTAGGGAGGAAGAGAGCAAAATGGAGGAAAGGGAGGAAGAGAGCGAAATAGAGGAAAGGGAGGAAGAGAGCGAAATGGAGGAAAGGGAGGAAGATAGCGAAATGGAGGAAAGGGAGGAAGAGAGCGAAATGGAGGAAAGGGAGGAAGAGAACGAAATAGAGGAAAGGGAGGAAGAGAGCGAAATGGAGGGTAGGGAGGAAGAGAGAGAGCGAAATGGAGGAAAGGGAGGAAGAGAGCGAAATGGAGGGAAGGAAGGAAGAGAGCGAAATGGAGGGTAGGGAGGAAGAGAGGAAAATGGAGGGTAGGGAGGAAGAGAGCGAAATGGAGGAAAGGGAGGAAGAGAGCGAAATGGAGGAAGGGAGGAAGAGAGCTAAATGGAGGAAAGGGAGGAAGAGAGCGAAATGGAGGGTAGGGAGGAAGAGGCGAAATGGAGGAAAGGGAGGAAGAGAGCGAAATGGAGGGTAAGGGAGGTAGAGAGCGAAATGGAGGGTCGGGAGGAAGAGAGCGAAATGGAGGGTAAGGAGGAAGAGAGCGAAATGGAGGGTAGGGAGGAAGAGCGCGAAATGGAGGGTAGGAAGGAAGAGAGCAAAATGGAGGGTAGGGAGGCAGAGAGCGAAATGGAGGAAAGGGAGGAAGAGAGGCAGAAATGGAGGGTAGGGAGGAAGAGAGCGAAATGGAGGAAAGGGAGGAAGAGAGCGAAATGGAGGGTAGGGAGGAAGAGAGCGAAATGGAGGGTAGGGAGGAAGAGAGCGAAATGGAGGAAAGGGAGGAAGAGAGCGAAATGGAGGGTAGGGAGGAAGAGAGCGAAATGGAGGAAAGGGAGGAAGAGAGCGAAATGGAGGGTAGGGAGGAAGAGAGCGAAATGGAGGAAAGGGAGGAAGAGAGCGAAATGGAGGGTAGGGAGGAGGAGAGCGAAATGGAGGAAAGGGAGGAAGAGAGCGAAAATGGAGGAAAGGGAGGAAGAGAGCGAAATGGAGGAAAGGGAGGAAGAGAGCGAAATGGAGGAAGGGAGGAAGAGAGCGAAATGGAGGAAAGGGAGGAAGAGAGCGAAATGGAGGGTAGGAAGGAAGAGGAGCGAGGAAAGAAGAAAAGGCGAAATGGAGGAAGGGAGGAAGAGAGAGGGAAATGGAGGAAAGGGATGAAGAGAGCGAAATGGAGGGTAGGGAGGAAGAGAGCGAAATGGAGGGTAGGGAGGAAGAGAACGAAATGAAAGAAAGGGAGGAAGAGAGCGAAATGGAGGGTATGGAGGAAGAGAGCGAAATGGAGGGAGGGAGGAAGAGAGCTAAATGGAGGAAAGGGAGGAAGAGAGCGAAATGGAGGGTAGGGAGGAAGAGAGCGAAATGGAGGAAAGGGAGGAAGAGAGCGAAATGGAGGAAAATGGGAGGAAGAGAGCGAAATAGAGGAAAGGGAGGAAGAGAGCGAAATGGAGGGAAGGGAGGAAGAGAGCGAAATGGAGGAAAGGGAGGAAGAGAGCGAAATGGAGGAAAGGGAGGAAGAGAGCGAAATGGAGGGTAGGGAGGAAGAGAGCGAAAATGGAGGAAAGGGAGGAAGAGAGCGAAATGGAGGGTAGGGAGGAGGAGAGCGAAATGGAGGAAAGGGAGGAAGAGAGCGAAATGGAGGGTAGGGAGGAAGAGAGCGAAATGGAGGGAAGGGAGGAAGAGAGCGAAATGGAGGAAAGGGAGGAAGAGAGCGAAATGGAGGAAAGGGAGGAAGAGAGCGAAATGGAGGGTAGAGAGGAAGAGAGCGAAATGAAGGGTAGGGAGGAAGAGAGCGAAATGGAGGAATGGGAGGAAGAGAACGAAATGGAGGAAAGGGAGGAAGAGAGCGAAATGGAGGAAAAGGATGAAGAGAGCGGAAAATGGAGGAAAGGGAGGAAGAGAGCGAAATGGAGGAAAGGGAGGAAGAGAGAGCGAAATGGTGGGTAGGGAGGAAGAGGAAGCGAAATGGAGGAAAGGGAGGAAGAGAGCGAAATGGAGGGTAGGGAGGAAGAGAGCGAAATGGAGGAAAGGGAGGAAGAGAGCGAAATGGATGGTAGGGAGGAAGAGAGAGCGAAATGGAAGAAAGGGAGGAAGAGAGCGAAATGGAGGAAAGGGAGGAGGAGAAGGCGAAATGGAGGGTAGGGAGGAAGAGAGCGAAATGGAGGAAAGGGAGGAAGAGAGCGAAATGGAGGGTAGGGAGGAAGAGAGCGAAATGGAGGAAAGGGAGGAAGAGAGCGAAATGGAGGAAAGGGAGGAAGAGAGCGAAATGGAGGGTAGGGAGGAAGAGAGCGAGATGGAGGAAAGGGAGGAAGAGAGAGCGAAATGGAGGAAAGGGAGGAAGAGCGCGAAATGGAGGGTAGGGAAGGAAGAGAGCGAAAATGGAGGGTAGGGAGGAAGAGAGCGAAATGGAGGGTAGGGAGGAAGAGAGGAAAATGGAGGGTAGGGAGGAAGAGAGAAATGGAGGAAAGGAGAGGAGAGCTGAAATGGAGGAAAGGGAGGAAGAGAGCTAAATGGAGGAAAGGAGGAGAAGAGCAGAAATGGAGGAAAGGGAGGAAGAGAGCGAAATGGAGGAAAGGGAGGAAGAGAGCGAAATGGAGGAAAGGGAGGAAGAGAGCGAAATGGAGGAAAGGGAGGAAGAGAGCGAAATGGAGGGTAGGGAGGAAGAGCCGAAATGGAGGAAAGGGAGGAAGAGCGAAATGGAGGAAAGGGAGGAAGAGAGAGGAAAATGGAGGGTAAGGGAGGAAGAGAGCGAAATGGAGGAAAGAGAGGAAGAGAGCGAAATGGAGGGTAGGGAGGAAGAGAGCGAAATGAAGGGTTGTTAGGAGAGAGTAATCCATGTGCGGTCGTTATGGAAATACATTTGTCTCAGATTTGGGCTCTAATTTTTGCTATTTTATTGTTTGTCAAAAGCCTATCGCCATGTATCTGCATTGGATCATCATCGTCACCACCATCACCACCATCATCATCATCATCCGTTTCTGACGTCAGCCATTTGGCGGCGATGGGTACGAATAAATGGTCTCCATTGTGGTTGGTCACTGTTTCCCTTAGTGTCAGTCAATGTGATGTTATGTCTTCATTTATATTGTTTATCCAGCGTTGTCTGGCTCTGCCTTTGTGTCTTTTTCCTTTGAATCTTGCATGTAGTGCACTGTGTGGTATTCGGTCAACTGGCATTCTCTCTATATGTCGAAACCATCGGAGTCTTCGTTGAACGACTTTGTCTAGCAGAGTTTTTTCGATCCATAATGCTGTCTAATGCCAGCGTTTCTTATTTTCTGAAGTCTTGAAATCCTGCGATCTTCCGCAGTAAACTAATTTCTTCTGTAATAATTCTTTTCTTGTCTTGCTTTTTGCATTGGCCAACATTCCGAACAGTAGACTAGAGGCAAATCGGTTGTATCTTTGTCTTGTATAATTAATTATCTTTGTCTGATTTTTTGGTCTTGGTAAATAGTAATAGGATTGCAAGGGGTGTTCAGGCACGAACGAGGAATACATCTATACATACATACATACATACGTACGTACACACCCAAATACATATATAAATACTCGCTTACATACATAGGCGTAGCTAAATACTCACTTACATACACCCCATACATAGGCGTAGCAGTTGCCTCCTCTTGCTGTTTTATATACTATAACAGAACTTCTATTGACCAACGATCCCAATGACCAAGATTTTGCAAATGGTCTGTGAAGTTGCCTCCTCTTGAATTTAAGTCTCGCTACGTGCCTGTACACACACACCCACACACACACCCACACACACACACACACACACACACACACACACACACACACACACACACACACACACACACACACACACACACACACACACACACACACACATACGCCCATGCATGCGTATTCACAGACACACCCGCATACACCATCCAACCATGAGCATCTGCTACCGCTATATAGCTGCTGCCCCAACCAGCGCATACGTCATTCTCCGCGCTACAGTCGGGCTCGCCTCTGCTCCGCGAACGCTCAGCGTTTACAAAACAGTCTCCGGCGAGAAACTCCGAGCCAGCCACCGAACCAGATGCAGTACTAGCGGATCATATAAACCTCTCTCGGCCCTTCAGGTTTTTTCCACCCGTGTTGCGTTCGTTCACATTGGCAAGAAGCGGATTGTTGTGTACAAATAGGCACGCGGGGAGCTTCGCCATCGACTGGTATAGTCAGCCTGGGATATGTACCCCTACATGCAACAAAAACTGATATATGAAAATATCGCAAGGCTTTGGAGTGCTGACGACTTGCATTGCTGGTAAGAGAGAGTATTTCTGGACTGCTATTATAATTGTGTTGCCTGGCGTTATTCGAGGTGGGCGTGTAAGAGATATGTTTGTGCCTTTGTAATGCAGGCCTAATAATAATGATGATGATGATGTTGTTGTTGTTGATGATGATGATGATGATGATAATAATAATAATAATAATGATAATAATAATAATAATAATAATAATAATAATAATAATAATAATAATAATAATAATAATAATAATAATAATAATAATAATAGTAATAGTAATAATAATAATAATAATAATAATAGTAATGTCGATCTTGAGTCAGACACAGTAGGCCTAATGCAACATAAGATGATAGAACGCAACGCAAAAACTCCGCATCGAACCTGCGTCATGAGCCCTGCTTGATCAAGACTTAGTAGTAGTAGCTTCGCGTCTTCGTGAGGTTCTCGTAAGTCGTAAGGCGCTATATAAATTGCCATCTACATACATAGGTTTTCATACATCGAAAATTGAATCGCACGAGAACTTGGCGGAGTTTCCTCGGGATGTCAAAATCCAGATAGGTCAGACAACAAAAACTACTGTACGATGTAAAATTGGAAAGACAACCCAGTAGGGAATTGTCAGAAACAGTGAGATGAGAGGGCGTAACTGTGCCCCACAATCCCTCCTCTCCCCATACCTTTCCCCTTCCCTCCTCCCTTCCCTTCCCCATATGCGAATTTAGAATGTTTTTCCGACACTTTGAGGTCAGTCGCAGATAGCAAAGGAGGACTATAATGTTCACATTCCGTTTCACAACTATTGAAAGTCGTTCAACGAAGACTACGATGGTTTGGACTTATATAGAGAGAATGCCAGTTAACCGATTCCGACACAATACACTACATGCAGGATTCGAAGGGAAAAGAAACAAAGGCAGACCAAGACTACGCTGGGTAGATAATATAAATGAGGACATAACATCACTTGGACTGACACTAAGGGGAGCAATGGACTTGACGGGATCTATTCATAAGAGCGACATAACGAAAGAGCGACATAACAGAAGAGTGACATAAATACCATATCAAAAGAGTGACAACCTAAGAAGTGATTTCAAAATACAAAAGAGCGACACAAATGTATATAATGTACTCATTCAAAAGCAATAAATCTAGGTTACGAGTCAAAACATATTATATCTAGGCTACGGATATATACCTGTCTAATAAATGTACTGAAGTGTCATTCAATGTCTGATTCTTCTACCAAACGATGTCACTCTATTGTTATGTCGCTCTTTCAAATCGGCAACATTTCTATCGCTCTTTGAAAATTGCTCTCCGATTTGTCAATCTTTCGCTACCTCGCTCTTTCGATGCTAACCCGACTTGACAAATGACAGAGGACAATGGAGATAATTTATTCGTACAAATCGCCGACAACAGGCCGGTGTCAGAAATTGATGATGATGATGATGATGATGATGTTGGTGGTGGTGGCTGTGGTGGTGGTGGTGTTGGTGGTGGTGGTGTTGGTTGTGGTGGTTGTGGTGGTGGTGGTGGTGGTGGTGGTGGTGGTGAATATACTGACGATGCTGAGACCACGGGCAGAAGTCTGTTTCAAGATTTCGGGTGATAGTACATTGCTGATTATACAAATTACAATTGTAGGCTACATTGTAGGCATAATTGTACACTGTAGCTGTATATTGTTATTGTACACTGTACCGTAGGCGTAGCTACATTGAGGCACGAGGAGGTAGTTGCCTCCTCTTGGTTTTTTATATACTGGAACTTCTGTTGACCACTGACCCCAATGACCAGGATTTTACCAAAGGTCTGTGAAGTTGCCTCCTCTTGAATTTAAGTCTCGCTACGTGCCTGAACTGTACAAAGTAGAATTACAAAATACAATTACAGTGTACATCGCACAGAGTACAATTACAACTTACAATAAATTACGACGATGCTTAATTAACCGCTGGCTGTTAATTACTTCATTCAGTGATAACCCTCTGCATTTGCGGACGACCAGTCAACAGAGCGACTGCTCGTTCTGCCGTACAACATTCAACAAAACACTACTATGACTCTGAGGAGGATTACGACGACGACTACGAAGACTATCACCACGAACACCAACAAGTTCAACCGGAACAACCGGTCGCGATGATCACCTGCTATGCGTGTCAATACCAGAATGAACTTGGATATGACCAGGGATCGATCAGCTGCAAGGATCCATTTACCCCAGCACAGATCGCCACCATCCAGTGCGCGGGGCCGTGTGTGGTGGGTAGAACAGCACACTCTTTCAAGTCTGATCATATTAGTCTTGTCTTATTTAATCTAGGGATAATAATAACGCGTTATTAACGCGATTAATGCGTTAATTAATTAAAGCGATTAAGTTTTTAACGCAGTTAACGCGATTGTCACTGCGCCCAATTATTTGTAATAAATGCGCTAAAACAATTCTGGATAAAACCGCTCAGTTAAAACTTTTCAAACTGTAAAGTAAAAAGTAAGAAGTAAAAACAAGTAGTAAAACATGTTTCTATTGACTGCAAGCACTTATATAGCGCAAATTCAACGTAACTACTCCAGAGTCGGTAGAGTAGTTGTACTTGTTATCTATCGTGACATGCAATTAAAAATTAATCGCGTTATTAAAAATTGTAATCGTGCGATTAATTGCGAATTTGCGATTAAAATTTTTAATCGTTCCCACCCTAATTTAATCTAATCTAATGTAGGACATAATATAACGTAACCAAACACAGCACAGCGTAACACAACACAGCACTTCAATAAATTGTAATTATAAGTAAGTGAGTAAGTAAGTATATTCTTTATTTATAAGAACTCCTGTGGCGCCACTATCGAAATGCTCAAGGTAGGCTTTCGTTCAATGGTCGTTGCTAAGCAAAATCATTGAGATGTCACAGGCTGTTGTTTCTGAAGTTACTAATGAAATCTGAAATCAGAGGAGCGATTGGACCAATTCTTTCTCACTAGAAAAGTCGTAAAGTAACGTTTTTCGCTACACCTTATGCTGTAATCGGGTTACTCCATAATTTTTATCGCCCTTATGTTTAGGGTTCATATGTTAGTTGGCCCAGTGGCGTTACTAGGACTTTTGTTTGGGGGGCTTTGAGTGGAGCTTGGCGGCTTGATTTATTTAGGGGCTTCAGCATCGTTTGGGGGCTTTAAGTCCCCCCAGGCCCAACGCTAGTTACGTCCCTGAGTAGGCCCGTGTTTTTAATATCTATATTTAATATCTATTGGGCCTATATTCAAAATTAATAATTAATATCTATATATTCAAAATTAAGAGTAGCTTTGGTTGGTTGTAGAAGACCTATCGTACTCTGGACGTGCCTGGTGAGTTCTTTATATCGCGAAACTGCATGCCGAAGTGCAAAGACATTCGTACAGCCAAAGGATATACAGACTGTTGCTCAAGTCACCTCTGTAACGGTGGTGCGATCGGAACAGGACGCTATCGGCGTCGGACAATGGCATTCGTTGCTGTAATGCTGTTCTGCTGTCTCGTTCTTACCTTAACGTAGCTTCGGAAATGCTAGAAGAATGATTTATAATTATTATATTAAGAAATCCTTTGTAACTGTATCTGCATTCAGAAAGCATTAACGCCCATGAAAATAGTTGTATATAATTATATAAATATGTATGTATATATATCAAAACGTTATATATGTATACATATAATAATAATATATCCAACAGTAATACATTTTTATGTATATATCATAACATCTTCATCATAAATAATATTATATATATATATATATATATATATATATTGTACATATCAACAGTTACACACACACACATATATATATATATATATATATATATATATATATATATATATATATATATATATATATATATATATATATATATCTATCACATATATAAATGACCTATCTGGTCTTCATTCTCTGCACTGGCTTCCTGTATCTCACCGTATTCGCTTCTCCATGGTATAAAGATAGAACGAACCATCTGCCGTTCTACTGATCGTAGCTGCATGGTTATACCATGTCGCTGTGTAAAGGAAGATCCACTCTTATAATTATATACTACTCCACCTCTTCCTCCTCTTTCTCATCCTCCGTCTCCTCCTTTCATCCTCCGCCTCCCTCCTCCTCCTCCTCCCTCCTCCACTACCACCACCACATCTTCCTCCTCTTCCTCCCCTCTGCGTCCTCTTTCTCCACATCCTCCAACTCCTCTTCTTCTTCCTGCTTCTCCTCCTATTCTTCCTCTTCCTCCTCTACTTGAAAGTATGCCGTACCTGTAAGAAATGTGTCTTCTCTATGCCTACCATTCTCTCGTATACCGAGAGCCTAAGTCCATTTTAAGTCTAAACCATCGACCTATATATTTCAATCAATCAATCAATCAATCAGCCGTTTATTGAATCAACAACAGAACAATTAATTAACAATCAGTCATTTAAAAAAAAGAGTTAATCTGCTGATGCCGTCAACAGGACAGCCCTAAAGGATAAAATAATCCGCTATTGCAGGGCTGCCCCTTTTCCACATTACATTTACTGATGGCAAGACGATTTTTATGATCATATACTTATAGAAAATTCTTAAATAACAATGTTAGGGCCATAGCCAAACAACTAAATAAAAAAAAAAATCACAGCATAGCACAGCTAAAGTTGTACTGTAAAGTGAAGCTTCCGCTTTACTGAACTTTCTGCCAGCCATGACGTCAGACAAAGCTCATTAACATAATACGCTACGTGTCCATCCAATCAACGTCGAGGATAAGATTATTCGAAAAGTTCCATCTATGCCTGTGACGTCATGGCTGGCAAATAACGTCGCAGGCACGCAAACATCTAGGCTTCAGTTTGAATCTCTTATGCTGTGTCCACTCAATATAGGTCGATGGTCTAAAGTAAACCCTTCCTCTTCCCTGAGTCCGTTTACGGTTCTTCCTATTTCTCTGTTGTCTTAACCTTGTACGGGGTCATTAATTATTACCTCTCTGTTGTTTTGTATATATCTGCATGAAATTATTTACGTGTATGTATTTAGCATGTTTGTGTATTTTTGTATGTATGAATGTATGTATGCCCGTAATTATATAGGTATATTTGTCTATTTATATCTGTGTATAGGTCTATGTGTAAGTATGCATGAATTTTTGTATCCTGGCATTTATATAGCGCCTCCCGAGAATCTCTTCTTCTCGACAGAGTCTTTAGTTTCATTGACTCATAGCTTAAGTTGCATTCTCATAAAAAAGCTTACAATGTACAATATAAAACATACATACAGAATCTCAGCCTTTGTTTGACGCTGGTTACTCGTGTACTGCGTCTGCCTATTATACTTACAGGCACTCTGCCGTTCTGCTTCGGCCTGTACCGACCGCCGACCACTTTGCTCTGTGGTATACGGTGACTTGCTTGTTCCCTTCGCACGCATTTCCATCATGCAACACCGGGCTTTCTCCGTTGTGGGCCCGACCACCTGGAACGGTCTTCCACTGGAGCTACGTCTCCTACCAAGGACAAACTCCTCGCCGTTCTATCTATCCTTCAAAATTGTTCTCCCTAGACGTGGTTGGGCCGGAAGCGCCTTTGAGTGGATATCTGGAAAGGGTGCTATATCAAGTTTTGGTTGATTGATTGATTTATATTACAATAAATACGATATTGTAGTTTAGAACGCTACTTACAACTAAATTGTTGCACATGTCATTGAAAAGGTTCGTGTTCAGTGTCTCTCATTTACATGTACGAAACATATAATTATCTAATGGAATGGAGAACTCCGACATATCTCGATGCTTTGTCGGAAGATTTATCTACCATGCAGCAGCTCTTCCTCTCTCTCTCTCTGTCACCTCTCTGTCTCTGTCTCTCTCTGTCTCTGTCTCTGTCTCTGTCTCTCTGTCTCTCTCTGTCTCTCTCTCTCTCTCTGTCTTTCTGTCTCTCTGTCTCCCTCTCTGTCTCTCTCTGTCTCCCTTTGTCTCTCTCTGTCTCTCTTTGTCTCTCACTCTGTCTCTGTCTGTCTGTCTGTCTGTCTGTCTGTCTCTGTCTGTCTCTGCCTGTCTGTCTGTCTGTCTCTGTCTTTCTCTGTCTGTCTGTCTCTGTCTGTCTCTTTGGCTCTCTGTTTCTCAGTCTGTGTCTGTCTGTGTCTGTCTGTTTCTCTATCTCTCTATCTCTCTGTCTCTCTATCTCTGTCTGTCTGCCTGCCTCTTTCTCTCTCTCCTTCCAGTATCCAGTATCTTCTCAGACAGAGAGCAGCGCTCGGGAATAAGCTGGTGCCCCGAGCTTAGCTTTAGAGTAACGCTTCAGAAATTTGGAGTTTACTCTTACTATCCGCTAAATCAAATCAAGTTCCAAGGAACCGGGTTAAACTTAGACAACTGTAAACCGCCAAGTTAGCTTTTGAAGATCATTATGAGGCGCTATGTAGGCTAAACTCTTACATGCAAACATGCTTACTACTGGAATGACGAACAATTGTGAAATATTACGTAAACATCAAGCTTATGTCCATTCGATCAGAACCCAATGAGCAGAGCAGACTCAGCGTTTGGTATTCTGTTCAATCTTGGTCCTCCATTCTGCAAATTCACTGGAGCGTGACAAGGCCATCACAAAGTACACTAGGGCGTAGATGCCACAGCGAACGACGACTGTGAGAAAAAAGAACGTACGACGACCGACCACAATAAACGCGACGAGCCATCGCCTAGTAACGATGAGGTCCAAAAAGCACTCAAACGAGGATCAACAATGCTTGTAGGAAACCGTCGAGATTTTGCTGATATAATGGGTCTGGGCGGTTGGATTGAGCGGTCGTTATGCAATCGCTGTCAGCTGTGAAATAGTGCAGCGAGCATACGATCCTATTGCTCTGAGTGCTTGTTGAGACGTTCGACACATTAAGACTAGAATGAGGTCACGAAATTATGACCAATCACATCGGAGGAGTAATATATCTCGAAGAAAAGACGGTCTGCGGCGAGGAGATGGTTGAATGGTGACACGCTGGCACGATGATCAAACGCGTGGTTCGATACCCGCTAGTTCTAGCCCCATAAGGTTGAGTCAGCCTTCCACTCACTAGGGGCGACTGTAAATGAACAGTAGGACATTATGGGGCCTTGCAGGCTGCCATGCAGTTAAATTGGAATCCTGTTAAACTGCGCATTTTTCAGTTTGAATTAATAAACAAATATTATTATCATCTCTTCAGATAAAGGCAAGACCGCTTCTAGTCTTTGCGGTCTATAGTTTCAGAAACCACAAGCACATAAGGACTACCAACTGTCGAATTTCCCTCACTGTGAGAGGAATTTCGGCTTTAACTGTCTGCCAATGTTTGTCCAGCAGGCTGTTCTCCGTCTTATCTTAAAGAGCCATGTCTCTCGGTCTCTTCCGTCTCTGGCTGCCCTCCCGGTGCTCATTCCACAGCCCATGCAGCCTGGAAACTTCGCAGGACTGGAGACTCCTTATATAACGTCGCGTGACTAGTTTTTGGGCGATAATGATAATGATAATGACAATGAAAAATGATGATGATGATGATGATAATGATAGCGAATTTACGCTGGCCTTCCGGCTGTTCCACTGGGGTGCTTGGATCGGATCTTGCATTCTGCTGCTCGCCTTGTCGGCCGCATAACAAAATTTGGCCATGTCTCTAGATACATGCTCGACGTTCTCCACTGGGAGCAGCGTTCTCCCCTCTGAACAGCGGATTTCGTATATTCTGGCTGCCATAGTCTGGCGCTGCATATTGGGTCTCACTCCTGCCTATCTTCGCAAGCTCCGTTGCTCTGTCCTTCGTGCTAGGGGCTCTCGATCCCTCCGCTCATCTGAACACGGTCTCAAGACTTGACCCTTTTGCCCGAACCGCCGCTACGCAGAACCGCGCTTTCTCGGTGGTGCAGTGCATATTTTAACGGATTTTGACTACTGGGACCAGTGGGTGGCGTAAGTAGTAGGTAGTAGGGTTCGTGCTTTGTACCATGCCGCACACCAGGCAAGTGCCCAACATACTCGAAAAGTTGACGACCGGGGGGGGTACTCGAAAAGAATGACCGGGGGGGTAAGTACACGAAAGTTGACGACCGGGGGAGGTAGCGGTCAAAACTAGTCATTAGTTTAAGATTTTTAAGGGGGGGTAGTAACGAGTATTTTCCCCTCCTCCTCAATCCACCCTGGCTCTCTACGTACGCTACATAATAGAATAATAGACACAATTTCCCCCCCTTTATATTACACCACTGACTAGTGGGACAAAGTCTCCTACTGTAATTCCAATGTTATGAAATTAGAGTATTACCTAGGACAAATCACCAAATCTACTGGGACATATCCTAAAACTGCTGGGACATATCCTAAAACTACTGGGACATTTGTCCCAGTAGTTAAACAGTTAAAATATGCACTGCGGTGGTGGGTCCCTCGACCTGGAATGGCCCCTCTCTGGACCTTCGCCTCTGTCCTAGGACCTTCTCTCCTATGTTTTTTTTCTCACCTTAAGACTGTTCTTTTTGTCCGTGCTGGAGTCAGGAGCGCCTCTGAGTAGTTTTCTTGAAGGGGTGCTATACAAATGTTCGATATGTTTGTATGTATAATATTCATTCATTCGTTCATTGACGAAAAGTTGCACGCGATCCAGAGAATTTGAAGCCCGTTGATGTAATGATCTGAGGTGCACTAAAATATAACAGCTCCTATTAAACTCTCCTCAACTCTCATTCTTCCTTCGAAACTCACTGTTTCTCATTGTCTTTCAAACATCTGGATATCTAACTGCGCTTAACATGGCAACTGACTAACCGCGACACAGATTAGCATTCAAGCGCGACTTCGCGCGTGTAACAAATTCTCGTAATGACAAGAATCATCTTACTTTCATAACAATGCGCAGTTGTATGACGTCATTCTCTTACAATAGCCTGCGTTACCATAGCTGCACAAGGCTGTTACTCCGAAGAAATAAAGAAGGAACAACAATACGTACCCCTAGAACTTTATAGCTCTATGTCCACTTTTTGCGAAACGGAGAAAACCGATTTTTAAGATTTGCTGACAAAATTTTTTTGCTCTCTTTTATTGATGGCAATTAAATTAAACTTTTTGGAAAACAAAGTTTTCCGTAGTATTATTATATGTGTATTTCGATCATAATGTAAACCGATTATGAGTAATTTGGCTATAATTATGGCAGGGGTGACTATTTTTGGACATAGAGCTGTATAGCATTATTGATTGCAGACAAAGTGAGTGCTGTAGGTTCTAAGTCCAGTCACGTGTTAAGATCTCTCACTGCTATTGGCTATTGACATAGCACCGTATAATTCTTTTTTCAGACCTCACTCGAACACGGCTATATCTCCAATTCACGTGATACAAAATTAATGATTCTATTGGATGACTGACTTGTTCCTCTATAGCTTTGAGACACTGTCCAAATTTGTGGACCATCCATCTTTATAGCACTCACAGATTGAGCTAAAGAAAGCGTCTCCAGTTAAGCTAGACTGTTCAGGACATAGCCCCTGTCATCCCGGTAACGGATATAGCGTTAGGTTGATTTTTCAAAAAGTGGACATAGAGCCTTATAGTTCTAGGGGTACGAATATTATATCGGACCTAGTTGTTCTTTTATTGCCTACTTGACAGGCAAAGCGGTTTATGTTTGACGCGCGTCTGTAAGATCTTGATTTCTGCGTAGCAAGTCAAGGGCATGCGACAATTCCGTCAATTTATTCGTTCATTCATTCGTTCGCTCGTTCAAATGTCAATAAACTGATCCAGTCAGTCAGTCAGTCAGTCAGTCAGTCAGTCAGTCAGTCAGTCAGTCAGTCAGTCAGTCAGTCAGTCAAGAAATCAAGAAATCAATCAATCAAGAAATCAATCAATCAATCAATCAATCAATTAATCAATCAGTCAATCAATCCAGCAAGCAACCAAGCAATCAAGCTAGCACTGAAACAAGCAATGAGGCAACCTTTCGTTCGTTCGTTCATTCATTTATTCATTCCTGCATCCATCCATCCATCCATCCATCCATCTATCCATTCATCCATCCATCCATCAATCCATCCATCCACTCATCCCTCAATTCAATCAATTATGTCTACCTAGCAGTATTCGCTGCTCATCGACGGGGAAAGTGAGACGTTTTCTGAGAAGGCCTCCTACATATTCTAGCCCAGGTCAGAACGCAAGTACTGTCAGGGTGTTTTCAGTGAAAGCGGAAGCCCGTTTGCATACTAATAGCCTCTAAGTTAGTAAGTAAGAACATTCTTTATTAGATTACCAGCAATCGCACAACAGTTTACAAAAGGTATAAAAATAGAAACGATTTAAACAAAGTCTTATGACATTCGCATAATAAAAGTTCTCTGTGCAAAGGCATTTACTCTGGGTAGGGTAAGGTCATGCACATGTGGCCTGGATCGCATGTTGTATGGGGTGACCTTTCGCGGAGGGAGGAGGTCGTGAAGGATGTGACATGGGTTTAATGTGACTAGCATCTGGGGCTCTATAGCATGGTCCTAACACTGGTATGCAACATGAAGTGGTTCCCGTGAGTTGACTCTAGACAAACGCATAGATACACCTACGCACACACGCACACGCACGCACACACACACACACACACACACATACACACACACACACACACACACACACACGCACATGCATGTACATATATATGTATAATATGCATGTGAATATATTGGCTTCTGTTGCTCGGCACTTGATGATTCGTGATTGTAACGGTAGACCTCTACTGCTTGTTTTGTGCAATAAACAATTCACAGTAATGCTGTGCTCCAACATTTGATCTTCAGAGTGTCATTACTCACGTTAACTTACTGCATGCACACCCATTTATATACTCAATGCTTCACCCCCTCATAGATATATATATATTCGACACACACTAATGTACTACCCACACGTTATAGCTAGATACTCTTTGCTCTTCTTCGGAATGCTTCATGCAGATAGTTAGAGGAACAGGATTATAAATTATTTATACTCCTGTTCCTCTAAGTTACTGTTTGAAGTATTTGCATGCTTACGATGTTGGGTATATTGCTTCTGAGGTAATCACCGATAAAACAGTCCGAAATAGAACCCTAGAGATGAAATTGTGGTCATCTTTTTGGGCAGTTCATATTCATGAGGCCTAGGGCGCAGAGCATATGGCCTACATACGGTCGGAGGAAAGAGACCCTCTAAGCACATGTTGTGAGTTCCGGTTGACCGCTTGGAGGAGTCTGACGTCTGCATCTTCCATCATTCGGTCTAAATCCTGGTGTTCAGGAGGGAGGTAGCCCAGTCGTTTGGCCCTTGTTAGCAGGAAACGTTGGAGGACCAATTTGTCGGTCGTTTGCGGTGGTGAATCCCCACCAAGCGGGGGAGGCATAGAGAAGGCGAGAGATGTAAGATATATGGTAAGATGAGGTAACATTCAAAGTAAGGTAATTTAAAGTAAGTAAGTAAGTACGTGCTTCATTGAACCGCCTGCAGACGCACTGCAGGTACATCCGAATAACAATCTAATAGTGTTTAATAACAAAATCACATTTATGTGGTTATTGCCTTACGTTAAGGTACGGTTAAGAAGGAACGGTAAGGTGAATTGAGGTATTTAGGTAAGATAAAGAAAGTAAGGTATCTTATGAAGTACGGTGAATTCATATAAGCTAAAGTGGGAAATGGTTGATAAGTTAAGACAGGCTTTGGGATATAGACTACCCTTGGATCTGCGCAACGTCTTAGGTTGGGATTCTGCAAGCGCTATAAGAACGCTTCCAGACTTCTTTTCCGCCGGAGTTGGGCTGGGAGCACCGCTGAGTAGTTTATCCTGGATGGGCGATATAAAAATGATCTGAATGGAATAAATAATTGAATGAATGAATGATTGAATGAATGAAGAGGGACATAGCAGTTGAAGCCAAGCTGATATTCCTGTCCAGAATACGTAGAATGTGTACGTATATAGGCTATGGCTATTGAAGGCGTTGAAGAGCTATAGCTTCCGCTTTAAAAGGAAACAACAGTTACTGCCCAGCGGCAGAGCGTGCCCATTTCTCAACACCGCCCTAACGTCTACACGCAGGCTGTAGAATAAACAGCTCATATAATCTGAACACGGTGCTTTTGTCTGTGGACGAGAATCTGTTGGTTGGTCTCCACTTGACTGCGTGGGCACGTCACTGGTGACCCTTCTGTTATCATCTGCATTGTTTTCATTCAAATGCTTTGCATACCGATGACTTTCAGTTGTTAATGAAATTTAACAACATATTATAGGCTACAGCGCAGAAGGCGCTTCTGTAATTGTATTGTAAGCTGACATTTATATAGCGCCACTTCAAGAAAAAAACCTCATCAGTGGCGCTCCCGAACCAGCGTCGAATAATACAGAGTTACAGACTCAGGCGCTTGCGAAACTGTGGAAGGGATAAACTGAGGGGCTTAGATTAACTTTGCTCTGGGAGTGGCGCTGCTGCATTTCCAATGACAACAACAACTACCTTTATAACCCTATAATTATAACCCTGCTTTTCTATACACCATAAGCCTACTCTGGAACTTAACTATAAATTGCGTAATATGCTCATAGCCAAAGAAGCATAGCCTTGAGCGCAACTCCGCAAGCAATCTAAGAAATTTCAATAACACCATCCGTACAATTGGTATGCAAGAAGCACTGCTCACTGGCTCTGGGTAAAGATAAATATTTTTAACGTAGCCTGTCTTTCAGAGGACTTCGTCTAAGATTTCTTCTCTCAAGCATGTCCGTCATTGTCGTATAATACAGGAGTATTTTTACGGACGCCACAGTCGGTCCCTTTAGGCTTCATCGAGGGCATTATTCATAAGAAAAATCGTCCAGCTTACCGAAAGCATGCAAGCACTCGGTGACAGGCAAAGCTAAGCAGTTCAAAGAATTCAGAGGGACCCATAGAGACGTCTTTCAGCCGTCTTACAAAGCAAAGCGTCCCGCTCCGTTGGTTTAATTATAGTTCATACGGGCAATGTTCAACAACTTATAGTAGGAACGGCTACGCCTCATGCAGACACACTGCAGGGCTGCGCTAATAGGAGCGTACCATAACCCTACTTTTCAACGGGTTTCTCAGGCGCATACCGCGTGAGAGACACCTATATATGCGGTGCCATGGATCCCTACACAATAGAGCCAACGTTTTAGAATTTGATTATCAAAGAGAAGCGGCTGGGTGGGTCATAGTCTGGTCAATACACGGCGATGAAAGCACATTTGGACAATATATTCGCATGCATTGATATATCTTATATTTATATATATATGTATGAACATGAATTATGTATGATATAATATATCATATCATATCATATCATATCATATATATATATATATATATATATATATATATATATATATATATATATATATATATATATATATATATATATAATGCATATATGAATGCAATATATGTGCAGACTTACGCATTGATATATTATATAGATGCTTGTGCGATGTGAAAGTTTTATGCACGACAAGAGCGATTGTATGAGCAAAGAAAAGAAATGTCATCCTAGCTTTATTTGAGTTGTCTATACACACACAACTTATATAAATACTCATTTATTTGGACAATACATATACGCATATAATTATGTATGCATAAAGGCTATATAGGCTATGCACATAAACGTTCATATATATATATACATATATATATATATATATGTATGTGATAATGCAGCATAAAATTCACACCAGATAGACAAGGATGTAGCGATCATAGTTTGGAGTTAAATATTCCTCTCACCTTTGTCACACAACTATAATAGGAAGTAGGAAATATTGTTTCATTTCTATAGTTTCAGTCATACAGCTTGATCATTTTTATGTAGCGCCAGCATCACCAGCAGCATTCTCACTCTTCAAGCATTCACACCCCGACTCACCTGATCCTCCACCTTCCAATCCTAAAAGACACCCACCTGAACAGCAGCTCTGCCCCTCTGCCCCTCGGGGAACCGAACTCGGACCTCCTTCTGACTACATTTTGGACAACCACTCTGACTCGAAGCAGCGCTCGTGAATAAGCTGGTGCTCTTGCGCTTGGCTTTCGAGTGGCGCTTTAGAAGTTTGAACTTACGATTACGATTCATTCAGCTGTCGTCTCAGTTCGTTGCCCATGTTATCTCAGACTCTTAAATATCCGACGCGAATGGTGCGCCCGTAGTTCTTGTGAAAACCCCAAACATGGCTGTGATATGTCACTGGTTTGGTCTTCATTGGCCGACTCTTGCTAGGAAGTTCTCTTTTGTCATTCGGTTGGGCCCAGCATGTGTGCGGGGGCCCACCAGCGATGACTCTTCCAGTTATCTGATCTTTGACCGTTGACTAATGAAATTTGTGCTCTTAGTGACCTGTTGTGATTTAGGTTGGTGCAGGATGCGATTTTGTGAGCTATACTTCGTAATCGTAGACTCGAGATTTCTAGAGCGACCACAAAAGCGAAGTCGAGGGAACCAGCTTATTCACAGGCGCTTAAAAGCTAACTAACTAACTAACTAACTAACCAGCCAGCTAAATGAGTGACTGACTTAATGAATGTTTGACTGACTGACTGACTGACTGAAAGGCAAGTCCTGGTTAAACAATTGAGTCGAAGGCAACAAACAACAGAAAAAAGTCCAGTAGTAGACCTATTTGACAATCTGATTATTTTCTTATTTCTTGTTTTTATGTTTATCTGTAAAAGCTGCTATCAAAACATAGATTATATAAATATATAATACGTGAATATAAATCTTTCGTTCACTTTCTTATTCATAAGTGATTCTTTATTTAAGAGAGCTGAATGTAGATGTCACACTCCTGATCAACCACGATGACCCAAAAAAGCCATCCTATCATGCATATCTTCAATTCACACAGGCCAACGTACAATTGAAAATCCTTCGCACTGAATAGCCTACCCCACAGGACTAAGCAGCGCTTCAATATCCCACAGTGGCCTATGACAGACTGCAGTAAAACTACCTGAAGACCTATCAGGCCTGCTAGGCCCTCAACGCTTGGCTGACTTTCTTAACATTGTAGTCAGTGACGCATCTTTTTCAACAGGTTACGCCTATGTGCCCACGACGCCTAAACGTACGTTGTTTGCGATTCACAGATAGGCATTCGCAACGCAGAAGCGAGCAGGTCATTTTCGATTCGTTTCTGAACATTTTCGATAAATTATTCGAGAAATATAAGAAAACTACAAGAAAGCAAAAAAACCGCTGGAAATAGAAGAAGCTGGGAGCACAAGAGATCGTCAGGACAGTTCTACGAAACTCTTGATTGGAAATTGAACAGTCTGGACTTAGGTTGTCGCGTTTCGAAAAGCAACCCATGAGGGTGGTAAGTTACCATATTATAATCATCGGATATTTCAGGACGTTCGAGGGTTGGGTTAGCGCGGGGGTGAACGGCTATCGTAATTGTAATTTTTGTAATTGTGGAGCCAAATGTAAGTGCTGATTGATACAGCCCTTATGGTCACATCTAATGCCCACAGGACCATTGAGATAGGTCTAGCACATAGAAGCGAACAGCAGGAGGTAGAACATGATGAAACGACTCGATAAGTCCTTATTCTTGTTTAGACTAAGAAGACGAAGAAGAAGAGCAGTCCCCGAGGCAGCCATGAGTATGAAATGTTAGAGACTTCATTTTCTTAGCCTTATCTTATGAGGGCAGGTGGCCAGTCCTCTCCCTCGCCCTCTCATCTTCCCACCGACAATGTATGATCAGTGTACCGTACTCATTATATCTCAGTTGGCTAGGGGTGCAGGTGGAGCGGAAATCTCGAAAAACAATCTGGCGCAGATTAGAACCCTGACCTCTCGGTTGACAGTCCAGCAAGCTAACCAAAGTAGACATCTTGTACTTACCTACTTTGTTTCATTTTCCTGGGTCTCTTTGCGAAACTTACTTGGCAACACTAATTTTACCGTCAACCCTAACCATAACCCTTAAACCCTAACCCTAACCTTAACCGTCATAGGTGCCAATTCGAGTTAACTTTTGCACAGTTAGCTCAGTTAGCGTTTGCTGTGAAACGTAGTTCACGAATTTTAGGCCTAAATTCAAATTGAAGTATGGCAACGCACGAAGGTTCAAAGTGAATAGTAATGCGGTGTGTACCTTGCGAGATGGAGCTGTTTGCTTATGATGCAAGAGAGTCTTCAGAATAATCAAAGATGATTGAAAGGTGTCTTAACTGACTGCGTGCATTTGACAAGATGCTTAATTAAGCAACAGCGAATGGAAAACCATCGACAACTTTGGTGCAGTTCTTAAAGATCTTCCAGTCAGCTACTGTGAGGTTTTGAGCGGAACGAAGTATCCGACGATCAGCTTAGTTTTTGCTGTTCATGGCAGAGATTGTTACCGTTTTGACTGTGAAGAGGTGAAGTCAATGAAAGCATCGCTTAATAATCGCATTTGCCCATGATAGGCTTGAACGTTGTAGCAGCAAACGATTGATCCATTTACGAGCTTTGAGCTCAGTCCAGAGTTATCTGATTGAGCAGGATAAGACGGCGGCTGACTTACTGAAAGCAGCGTTGTATAAGTTCGCAGGTGAAGTGGAGGCAATTTCCAGCGTCAGGCGAGCCAGCAACAACTCCATGATCATGCGCTGCCTTGGAAGAAAAATTTATGCAAAACTCGACCTAAGCTTACTCGTTAAACATGCCACTTCCGAGTCCAGCAAGAAGATCAACAGTTCAGATGTTTGAATATTTCTATGCGTTTTGACCTGGTGGTACGCAGAGTGATAAGACAGTATCCGAGGCTGTTACATCTCTCGCGAACAATTCTGTCAATGGCTGCAACCAGAGCGCCATCGGAAAGCATTTTCTCTGTTGCCGGTCTTACAGTCACTGCGAAGCGAAGTTCAGCCACACCCTAACTCTGTTGACGAGATTGTATTCATTCACGATAACTCTCAATTAGTAGCAGGATAAAATTTCTACACAAACAGCTTGAGCTTATTAACTGTGATTGGTACTTAAACTGGAAACCTGAATTTCAAAACGTTGTCACGTTGCTTACTAATTAAGCCTACATGGCTGTGCAACATTTTGTTATTGAACGCCTGCTCCGAGAATAATTGTTTCTCATGAATAATAATTTGAGACCAGACAACTGCGCAAAATAATTGTTGAACATGCATATCATTATAATATAAGTTCTTTGCTGAACAACTTTTGTAACAAGTATGCGACGTTAGAGCACTGCGCCGACCACGCCGCGCCGCCGCCATCGATTTTTATGAAGTCGGCGCAGAGCTCTTGCTTTACAGCAAAATCTCCTCAATTCTATCCCCTCTTTAGTTTTCCAAATTTTCGTAAATCTTACCCAAGTTTCTTTATTGTTTGTAATTGTAAATGAAAATTTATAAAGCGCCTCTCGGCGATTCAGAGGCGCTCCGTCCCGACCCAAGTCAGAGTGTTTAAGAACGGTTTGAGAATGCTTGGTATACACGGGTTCGATTGCAACAGCGCGTAAATGCAATCGAAGACAGTTCTACGAAGATGGCCCATACATTAATGAGTTGATTGTCCAAAGAAATAAACGGCAGATAATCAAAACAGAGGCGGAACGTGACTTGCAAGCCGCTAATAAGAGCGGTCTATGGCCTACGCTGGTCCGTTTGCTTCTCACGGTGCACTCGAAGTGAAAACCAAACACTTGAAAAACTATTCAAATAAATAAATAGGCGTCGTCGGATTTTCATCTTCTTCGTGTAAACTTAATCGCCATTCACGGTTGGCTTCAATCCCGACTACCGACCTTGTAACTTCAACCCAAAACCGAGGAAAGCCATAAAATACTGCTTACTAGTGAAGAGTGGGGTCAAATCGCCCCATGCAGTAACTGGCAGATGTAGCCTTGGTTTCAGTAACACGAGTGGGCAGCAAATGGTGGGAAAATAAACAATTTAGAAAATTTTACATAATTAAAGTACATATAGTATAAATTATATATATATATATATACCCTGGAAATGTATGTATATATACACCCTGGAAATAGCATTGCACAGCGATTTGCTTAGTAGGGACATCGACTGATACCTTGAGGATTATCACAGTGGCGCTATATTAGCTATTAGATATGATTAATATAACCAATTCGACATCATGACGTCAAGCGTTTATCTATCGGTCTACACGTCACAATCGACTGTCTAGTCAAAATTTATAATGACGTCATTTTAAAATCTGATACCGAGAGGTTTAGTTACTTGGCGGAGCGAACGTTTTTGAGTTAAGAAATCTACTCGAGTTTAAGTAATTTCGATTTGATCATCTTTAGGTCTGATCTTTTTGGCATTAGAATGCTGTCAAATTCAGGCGAGAATGTTAGAATGTATCCTTTTCGTTACAGTGGAATGAAAGGCGTTTGGCGAATTTGAACGTTCATCATCATATATTCGTTTAATGTGTTAACAACAGACATAACGCTGTAGGTGTACATAGAAAATAAAATACATCTAGATATTATAATATGAATTAATAATAGCTTAGTAAGAGTTCAGGAATAACATACGAGATATAAAATTTCGTGAGTCCTTGTCAGGAAGGTTAAAGTTATGTGGTTATGTGGTTGAGCAAATGCGTTGTCAAAAGGAGAAGGTTTATTTCTCGAAGCAATCAATTGTGACGTTTTTCAATAGGGCGTACACCTTATTACCTTTCGATACCATTGCACATCTGAACGGTAAAGCAAAAATAAATTGCCTTTAGTAAAAGTCTGGTCATCAAAGCTATGACATAGGAAACAAAAAACTTACCTACTATAGTTTGCGCTACGAAACGGTAATGCATGGAGGGATAAGGTTTTAGCGCAGGAAATCTATTATAGGGAATAGATGGATCGTCTTGCAAATATTGTATATCCGCTATGATTCCTTATCCACAGATTTCGCCCTGCATCTATTTCAAAAACGAATATTAAATATAATGTTTTACTCATCACACGATCATTAGTCGATTTTTATGAGTAAACAATGCCGGATTTACAATTAAGCTTTAAAAAGCTACAGCGTAGGGTCTCACAATCCCCAGGAGTCTCGAAAAATGTTTGCATATAATTCATGTTAATTTATGTCACAATTATTTTAAAAATTACATTTAAGTATTGTTATCAAGGTATGCTATATTAAAATCTATGATACATATCAAGCCAACAAAATGATAACTGTGTGCTCAGTAAGTGCATTTATTTGAAAACAATTTGAATTTTTCACTTTAAACGCTTGGCTATTAATTAATGAAAAGGCATAGGCCTATATGAAGTTTTGTGAGACCTTCTGGTGCAATTTTTAACAAGGGGCCTCCAACTTTATACAGCTTAAAAGGCCTCGCCAAGTCTAAATCCGGCACTGTTCATAAATATAAAAACTCCCGACGCGATACCTTCCTGCCCGCAAGAGGGCTTCGTTCGAAATAATCACTTAACATTATAAGGAACCACCAGTCCTGCGATAATTATTGGTCCTTGCTTTTAGCGTAGACGTAGCGTGGACGCAGTTGAAAATTGGTCAGCGCACTTGTTTTGAAATCTTTTTCTACGATAATTGATACTTTTTACTAAAGTTTGAAGGTGCAAAGTTTTGTTCTAGTGCCTAGCTTGCCTGACTGTCAACCCGGATGTCATGGGATCAAATTGACGCCAAGGGCAGAAAGATAATTTAAAAATTACAGTTTCACCGGGCGATAAAATAGGCTGAGTACGCAGACGCCATTGGCACGCCTCGCTGTCGGTGGGACGAACAGACGGCGAAGCAGGTGACTGGCCAACAGTCGGCGTATGCCGAGGCCGAGAAAATGAGGTTGCTCATATTTCATAGCTACGGGGTAGCTTAAGCGCCTGTTTTTACTTCGTTTTAATCTGTGAGAAAGTGGTCACTCTTTGCAGCGGATTTGTCAGTCCAATATGAAATTGGATAATAAAGTGTATGTCTCCCTCGATTAGTGGTTCTCGTGCTGGACTGTCAATCGAGATATCGGGGTTCAAATCCGGGCCAGGGCAGAAATTTTGGTTCGAGGTTTCTGCCCTACCGGCGCCCCCTGGCCAATCCAAGTTTAATGAGCATGCTGCCAATACACGGTTGGTGGGAGGATTAGAGAACGAGGAAGGCGGCTGGACACCCGCTCTCATATTCCGAGGCTAAGAAAATGAAGTCTGTAACACTACATACCTATGGATGCATCAGGGCTAGCTATCTTAAGGGACTGCTCTTCTCCTCCTCCTCCGTCTCCTCCTTCTCCTCTTCTTCCTTCTCCTCCTCCTTCTTTTCCTTCTCCTTCTTCCTCTTCTTCGAGTTAGCATTTATGTACTATGTACATGTATCTATTACTTACCTTCTGTAAATCTGTATACAGGTTCAGTAGACCCCTATTTATACCATTTGTCTAACAGTTACCTTCTGTATAGCCTACAGGTTAAGTATTTATACCATTTATCTAATACTTGTGTAAGTTCTGTATTTCTATTTTTACAGTATAGACAGGTCATTTTACTAATGCTGAGCCATTATGTTTGTATCCTTTTCACTTGTTCGTCAATTTATTAGGGATTATTAGCGCGACACCATGCAAGCATGATCTGTACTTGGCACGTGAATATAGAATGCCTGTCAGTGCATTACGCCATAAGGCGATTTGACTAGTATTTGTAGGTCTACTATTATGTTACATTGACTCGAAAAATCTCAGCACTGCCCCCACTGCACAGCGCGGAAAAATGACCTGTGACAAATTAGAAATTATAAACCTATTTCTATAGAATCGCAATCCTTTGCACTCTGGCCGGTCGTTCATTAACTTCCCCGTTCTCGTGAACTCCGCACAAGCACGCAAATTAGAACAAAGCTTAATGTCGACGCTGCGCCATTAGCCACCGCGAGGCAGATTCTGGCGTCGTAAGGGTTGGTTGTCTCTATTAGCCTATTAGGCTTTATTTAGAGGATCTTTCCGTTTTTAAGTTTTATTACCATATTATTAGCTTCTGGGGCTATGGTTGTAATTGCCACGATATTCCTATTCACAGTCCCGTTTGCCCGCACATCTACTATGCAAAATCGTGCTTTCTCAGTGATGGGCCCAACCGTCTGGAAGGGGTTGCCCTTGGAATTGCGCCTGCTTCCCAGAACGCTCTCTGACTTATTCTATATTAACCTGAAAACTGTTCTTTTTGGCCGTGCTGGAGTCGGGAGCACCTCTGAGTAGTTACCTTGAAGAGGTGCTATATAAATATCCTGAATGAATGAATGAATGAATTCCTGATATTTAAGTGTACCTTGTATTCGTGCCTTAATGCGCATAAACTGTTATGAGTTTACAGTTTCTGTGCATTCATTACCAATCGAGTAGTAGGCCTAGCAGTAGTAACAGTTTCAGTTTAAAGACACTTTGTAAAAATAATAAAAACGTCGCCTTCCTCCTTCATCGAAGCTTGGGACTGGCACTGCCTGGCACTAAGGCACGGACGTGAAGTGGCGGAGTTATAACTTATGTGTTTTTATGCAGAAGTAGTAGTTTCAGTTCAACGACACTGTGATAACAAAGACCATTCGCGTTGCCCTCCTCCTTTATCCAGGCTTGGGACTGGCACTGTCAGAAAGCGAACAGCGGCGGAGTTTCTACTCTGTGTTTTTATGTTTTATGTGTTTATGACTATATTGCATTAGCTGAAACGTTTTAAAGAGAGCGCTTTAAGCCTCTAGGCTAACCAAGCTAATTGTGTAGCATTAAATTTAAAGTTCAGTGTGTTTCTGTTGTAGGCTTCAAACAGCCAAAATGGGTCGAAATCGCAACATCTATTTCGGCATGCTGTTGCTGATCATAGCAAGTAAGGAGCTCTACGTTATTTCTTTTTCTACTTATTTTTCGTCCGCACTTAACATAGTTACTAAAGCTTGCGCAGCAGGCCGGGGTTATGTAAAACCGTTAACGCAATCTATGTAAGGGATATTTAAAGTGGGCCTACTGGCAATCGAAATCTCTAATCTCAGGCTGAATCTGAATCTACTGCCAAATTAATGAATGGACATCCATTAATCTGAATCTGAATCTACTGCCAAATCAATGGATGAACGTCCGTTAATCTGAATCTGAATCTACTGCCAAATTAATGGATGAATATCTATTAATTTGGCAGTAGATTCAGAATCAACCTGAGATTAGAGATTTCGATTGACAGTAGACCCACTTTGAATATCCCTTACATAGATTGCGTTTTACATAACCCCGGCCTGCCTCCAGGTTTCTGATCTGAAACCGAAAATGACCTTATGCTCAGTCTGGGTGTTGCAGTCTGGTCTCCATAACCCAGCTTTTGTGGGACAGTGTTTACAGTTACAATTTACGCTGTAGACCTACAAGTTCCTTAAACTTTTGTAATGGTAATCGTAAACTCTAAATTTATAAAGCGCTACTCTAAAGCTAAGCGCAAGGGCACCAGTTTATTCACAAGCACTGCGGTGTGTCAGAGATGTCCTCAAGAGATGTCCGTGTCCGGTTGCCAGAGAGACCAGAAGGCAGGCTCAGTTACGGAAAAAATTTAATTTTTAT